>OY735206.1:31525679-31635679 GCA_963457665.1 Thysanoteuthis rhombus
TTTTGGGCGTTGCGGAGCCGATACTTTCCGAATTTGTCTAGTTCATCTCGCCATCTTATGTTATGTCGGTTTCAGTTTCGCATTTGATCTCTGGGGGACCATGTTGTGAGTTTTAATGTCCAGCGATTGTCTGACATTCCTGCAACTGGACCAGCCCATTGCCATTTGAGTTTTCTAATGGATTCTATAATGTCTCAGACTCCTGTTTTCCCCTAACATATTGTGCTGTCTTGTGATCTCTCCTTGTAATGTTGAGCCTGATTCCTTCCTGTGCACGCTTTATGGTTCTCAGTAAAGTCAGCCTCTTGATTAGGTTCCATGTTCCAGCTACATAGGTAACTATCGGGGGGGGGTGTATTGGTTTTATTACCACCTTTTTCGGACTAATTGTTCTTGAAGTTTCAGTACGCTCAACTGAAGGCTTACCAATCGAGTTGGTTCTCTGTTTGACTTCATCTTGACTGAACCGGCAAACTGAGTTCAATTTATGGTTGAGACTGCTTACATCACTTCTACACAAATTCCCTTGTGAATGATATAAATACACTTCTCCTTTTGATCCGTCTCATTACCAGTTATCTTAAATATACACTTGTTACTGGCATGTCATGATAAGATGCTGTGAAGATGCTTAGTAAATTTGTCAATTAGCAACCCACCAATAACTTGCAAGATAGCTGCTATATCAATTGTCAGCGTTGAGAGAGGAAGGAGTGAACAAATTATCTGCAGATCAATTTATTAATTTATAAGAATTTGCTCATATTTTCAATGAGCCAATCAATTGTTCAATAATGCATCGATTTATTTGGTGTTTTCTTTGAAAATATTTTTCCATTCTTTTATTTTATAAATCTGTACTCACCTAACAGTGAAAGCATCAACATAACCAATCAATTTATAGATTCATTTGTCAAATCAATGGTGTTGTTCATCATCCTATAATACCAGAAAAAAGACAAAAATACATTTGATTTGGGATTTACAAAAACTACATGAAGACATCGGGGAGTGCTCCCTGTTTCTGCTCTCTTTAGTGGGGTACTGACTTTGACAGCTGTTCTCAACAGGACAATCGAGCTGCATTAATTTTTCAAAATATGCCAACATATATTTCGAGACTTGAACTTGTCTAGTCGGAGTATCAAGTCTGTCGCATTTATGCTACAAAGTTTCAAATCAAGGTATATCATCGTCAGATTCTGTTAGAAATCACCTTTTTTTAGCGAGAGATAAAAAAAGGAAAGGGTTGATGAGTACTTATATCAGTATACTTCTTTCACTGTCAACCGATTTTTTTTTCATCCAATTCATTTCATTTTTGCAATAAGTCGACTTGCCGTACGCCCTTTCATTACTACTTCAAAGTTTACTGCTATGAGGAAGCAGGATGGTGATCAATATATATATATTCATATCTTAATGGAGTAAAGGGGTAATGTGCTGCGTAAATAATTTTTCCTAGAGTACCGTCGAAAAATAAGTATTGAGAACCACCAGTCTCAGAATACAGAGTGTTTCTGGTTACAAGTGAAATTAGTCATGGTAGGGCAACCTTATCAGATAAGACAATACGCAAAAATCTGGGGTACAAGCCTGATAAATGAAGTCTATTTGGGCAGAAAGAAAGTGGCGGTTCCACTCAAAAAAAAAAAAAAAGAAAGGTGGGGGGATTCTGCTTGGTTGGAGAATGCAAGAGAAAGAGAAAATAGAAACTTGCGATCCTGACTGGGAAACATGATCAAGATAACTCATTGAAACATACAATGTGTACAGTAGTTCCCGTAAGCTATCATAACAAAACTTCCAACTAACCTACATCATTGCTTAAAACTGAGTACAATCATCACTGGTCTGTATGTGTACACGCACTTCTTTCAACCAGGGCACAAACGAAAATATTATGCGCATAAACACACTTAATGCGCACACAAAAGATTAGCTCTCTAAAATGATACAGTAATTAATAATTATGCTTGAGATTATAAGTATAACTCGCTATGATAATCAATATCCCATTCATCCAAAAAAGAAGGGTGTACAACCAATGCATTCTCCCAATAGTCACTTATGGAGCTGAAACATAGAACATAACCAAGAGACAAACCCACAAACTGAGAAACATGCAACGTGCACATGAAACAATTATGCTGGGCCTCACATGGAGAGACCACAAGACAGCGCAGTACATCCGGGAGAAGACAAGAGTCAGGGATATCATAGAATCCATTAGAAATCTCAATTGTCAGTGGGCTGGCCATGTTGCACGAATGGCAGACAACCAATGGACATCACGGCTCACAACATGGATCCCAAGAGATCACATGCCGAACCGAGGCCGGCAGAATATTAGATAGAGAGACGAGCTAGACAAATTCAGAACGTACCGGTTCCGCAACGCAAATGATATAAAAGTGTGGCGAATCCTGGGGAAGGTCTATGTCCAACGACAGACGTCGGAAGACTGAGGATGATGATGATGATGATGAAGATGAAACAGCCGTAGCGTTAAAATTTGAAGTTATGTAAAATAATTCCACCGGAAATAAATATAGTCTGAATAAATTCTATTTATGACATCATGGGCATTTTCAACTGCAAAACATCTTAAATAAAGTACAAAAACATCTATAAACATTTAGAGTCTGTAGAATCTAAATATTATTAATGAACCCGTCAAAATAAGACCTAAGAAGTTTTTTTGATCTTATTGAAATTGAGCAAAAAACAACAACAAAAAAAAAAACAAACAAACAAACAAAAAACAACAACATCTAGAAACATCTATATTCTGGTGAAGTTAGATGCTTTATTAGGCCCCTCAAAATAAGACCCCCAAATCTAAAAGAAGAAACCTTTTGTAGAATAATTAAAAATATCATTAAGAGGGGTCTAGTGGAGTACAGATGCTGATTTTCAAGTCCATAGACAAAACGATATGGCGGGGAACGCTTGAACATACAAACAGGTACATATAGGAAAGGATAAAACCATTTGTCACCTTTAATTGCTATGATTGTACAATGATATCATGATTATTCTTATCTGTTATCAAGTTGGTCAGTTTTCAAATACATCAATGGTACATCACTAATTTAAAAAATTATACGTATTCAATCATATCTGTCATTTTTCTGTCCGTTTAACTGTTTTAAAACTCAGTATCTCCGAAAAAGTAAGTTTATGAAATGATGATAATTAAGCTATGGAAAAATTGACAAAATTTCAGGGCGGATCTAGGGACTTGTTTTTGATTGAGATGTGTTTTTACAACTCTGCAGGGAAAGTAGCTGAAAACAAAGCTTTGATAAAAAAAGGCTAAATTTTTATTCATTATTTTAACGGGCATAACTGAATAAAATTATCTTTTTCATTTTGTTTTGTTTTTAGATGTATCCATGCATCTCAGTAAAACACTTTTTGGTTGATGAGCCGGTCGGTTCCAAAAATGTTAACCATTAGAAAGAGGTGTAACGTGATTAATAGAAAATATTACGATCATTTTTTTCACGAGCTGATATGAGGTCATAACAGAATAAGTGAGAGCCGCATTCTTGTATTAGTATAAGAGCTGAAAATGGCCCCAAACACCAAAAATAGCCATTTAGAATTTTTATTTAAAATAATGATTAGCAGAGTAATCCCATAGAGCAATATTTTGCAAGTTCGAGAATCAACCGATTCAAAGAAAAACTACTCCCTCCTCCTCTCTCCCCTACTCCCTATGCTACTAATACTACCACGGACAGTGGATGCACCGTCGAAATTAAGGTATGCTCTCTCCGAGTGCTTCCCAGTTTTTACCGAGAGATTATTTACCAGATCGTAACTGAAGTCGACAGTCATCGTGATTGGTAAAGGGGAGTAGATGCGAAATGATAAGTATGATATAGACATAGACACATATATCCCCACCCAAGGGGGGACCAACCATCATTTCTGATATGCTGAGTCTGACGTTGTCGTGAAATTACTATGTTGACGTTGAAGGAGATATGTGCCTCTGACGGAATGGTTGATCTCCAGTACGGAAGAAGACTAGCAAAAAAAAAAAAAAAAAAATGGTTCTTTCCCTGTTCCTTATCTAATAAATGACATGAAAATGACTTTGCAGGAGATGAACATGAGCACTTTATATCTAACCTAGCTCAGTTCTTAGAGCAAAGGAGTGATGATCTGAATACCCAATAATTAAAAATAAGCATTACAGGAGTTAGAAATATAAAAGAATCCATAAAAAAAATCAAATGGCAAAAGGCAGGCCATATTTCGAGAATGTCGGACAACGGCTGGAAATCACAATGCAAAGGGTGGAACCTTAGATATATGTGAAATTGTGGCCTGCAAAAAAAAAAGATAGTGTGTCGATTAAGAAATGATTAGGAGATATTGACGTCGTGACGCCTGTGATAGAGAGATTAATGTTCTCGAGCCGAAATATGTGGATGTATAATTGAGCATTACCATAGATGACTCGACATGAAGGGTTACTGAATCCAGTTCATGAGCAAAGATTGGATTATTGCAAATTATGTTCTTCAAAGACACATGAATCTTTGGGAAGGTCTATGTTATATAAATGCTGCTGCTGCTGCTGATGATGATGATGATTCGAATGCAGCTAAAACTCGGACACCATTGATTCTTTCCAAGGGAAGTTCGTGGCTTCTCTTGTTTGAATAGGTTTAGTCGACAGCTACGCCTCCAGCGTATTATGCAAGACGGAGAAGACGATGTAACGACAAGAGAACAGTATCCAGTGCAGAGGAGGATTGTGTTTGGTCCATGGTCAAGAAAAAAATTGGTAGCTGGGTACTTTCGTCTACAGTTGACGCCTCTCAACAATGCTGCCGATTTATTTATTAATTTGAAAAATAAAAATAAATATATATATATATATATATATATATATATATATATAAATTCATCATCACAGTCAATAACTGAGCAATCATGCGAACAAATTTTGAAGTCATGTGAAAAAACATTCCATCGAAGAATAAATATGGTCAGAATAAATTCTATTATAACATCACCGGCGATTTCTGCTTGAAAACATCTACAATACAGTAAAACATCTAGAAGCATGTTAATTTTTGAGATCATCATCATCATCATCATCATCATCATCATCATCATCATCATCATCATCATCATCATCATCATCATCATCATCATCATCATCATCATCATCATCATTCTTTTAACGTCCGTCGTTGGACATAGACCTTTCCCAGGATCCGCCACTTTTCTCTATCATGGGCATCGCGAGATGTCATCAATAAAACCCACCAGAAGAAGGTACTAGAGTATCAAAAGATCCTTTTTTTGAAAGAAAGAAACAAAACATTTTTAGAAGGGGTCTAATCGAGTATTTTTGCCAATTTCGATGTCTGCAGTCAAAACGGAATGGCCAAGACCGCTGTAACACACTAACACATAAACACAGGAACACATAAATATTCACATACCTATTCATAAAGAAAGGATAAAACCCTTCTTCATCTCTGATGGCTACGTTTGTTAAATTACTTCCCTGGCCACGGCAAATCAGCAAATGGCCTCAACCGCACAGAAACAGAATCCCTCCAACTCGAAAAGGATGAATCTATAGCAAATTCAAGAGCATGGGGAGACGTTGTCGATTAGGGGAATAAATGACCTGGAGATTCTTATTAATTTCAATTCTTATAAGGGGCTTTTTGTTCTGAATTGGTATGATAAAAAATTTGGTCTTGGGATCGATAGACAGTCCCTCTTTTAAATAAAAAAAGATATGTCTCCGTGCATTGCATTATGGTACTTGTAGTTGAACCACTGATTTAAACTACAACACATCATGTACAAATTGGATCTTAGTAAAAATTTTCTCTACCTGTCTGATAAATGGCGGAATTTTTTCTAGTGTTTTTCTTTTCGAGTGCATACCATCCGTACTGTTTGATGAGCGGCTTGAAATACAAGTCCCACAATGCAATGCACGAACGAGTGAAAAGGAGAACCACATATTCACAATTATTGCACAGTATATGGCTTTAAGAAAAACAAATATTTCTTGCTAGATTTTTAGTTAGAATGCAAAATTCAGCAAACTCATCTAAGTGCATCACAATAAAAATCTGCTGCAGGGAAGAAAGAAGATTTTTTGTTGGTTAGCAAGATTGGAAACAGGAAACTGATTTGTAAATCGTCAATCTGGTCACTGGGATTCAAAAAATTAACATTTCTCATAAACAAGACACCAATTGATCAAAATACTTAAAACCATTTTTCTATTGTATTTATCTCTCTTGATATCTTTTTACTGAAATAATTCTCTCTTTTCTATACGCTTGTTTGATATGTAAATAAATGATGAAAAAGAATCACGTTCTGGTTTCATACTCGTCAATCCTTCTTTCTATTTTCAGCGTTTCTCAACAACACTTTGTTGCTTTTTACTTATAAAATCTGAAGAGGAAATAATTGTATAGCACCACAATCACGAGTTGATTCGTTTATCAAATAAGTTTTGATTTCAGACTGTACTAAATCTTTTTAGACAACCAGTTACAGCTTAGAGTAATAACGATTCTATCTTGAACTTATGCCTGGCAGTATAATTCGTGTGGGATCCGATGCAACAACAAAGGTTTCAATTTTTGATACTTTTTAACTAAATGTAGGTTTTTTATGGCAGTTATAAAGCGCACTTCAACTTCCACTATTCAGCGAATTTTTTTAAAATTATAGCTATATGAATAAATATATAATGTATATGTATATTGTTTTTATGCGAGAGCATTGTAGACGTTGGTACGAAGTCTGGTATACAACAAATGCTTTCCTTGTGTATGTAAAGATGTTACATAGGCTGCATTCAGTATTTGCTTTTGGTGCAGGAGTTTTAATCCACAGCAATATTTTTTTTTAAGAAAAACAAGTCGAGTGAAATGAAAACAGAAAAAAATAATACTTTATTGCATTTATAAAACAAAGTATATGCCCCAAAATGAAAATGTTTTGTGATAAGATTGGTCTCAAGTCAAGTAATGTCCTTATGTTGGCCAGCAAAATAACTATCCTCTCTCCAGCTTCACATATCACAGATTTCTTTTTTCTCAGCTAGACTTCAATGTTCTTTGAGGCTTGCATTATGTGAATTTGACTTAGAGGTGACAAGCACCCAAAGTGACGTCACCCACTTCAGCTGCTACTTACCCATAGTTGGGGTGGAGATGGAGAGATGAATTCATGCCTTTCCTAGGCGCATTAATTTGAAGTGGACGTAGATCTCAGCAGAGTTTGAACTCTGCTCACCGATTCCATTTTCAGTGTTGCTAACTGTGCGGCCATCATCACTTTGTAAAAAACGATCTTGTAAGGAGTTAAATATCAACTCCCAAAAGTCTTATAGAATAGCCAATGTTTTCAGCAAACAGGACATCCATAACCTTGAGTAGTCTGCTATAATAAATTTTCAAGAGACTGCATTTCAATATGATTCCAGACAGATAACCCCAAAGTGCCAAGAAAATATACGAGAGATCATAAGAACTCATATTTTTCCAAGTTTTCACACTTTATATTCGCTACTAAATATCCTAGGCGTGTCAAGTTTTTTTTTCCCGCTGTCGATAAGGTAGATGTATTTTTATCATATAAATCGCATTTCATCCTTTCAGAACCCCCTTCCTTTTACCATTATTGCTACCAGGGCTTGCTCTTGGAGAGGAGCAGCAGTAAATCGTATGTAAATGCTATCCTGCCGATGACCGACTTCGCGGAGCCATTGTCTCCAGGAAAGGAAATTCAAGCCTGATCGCAGAATGACATGACTCAGTTGTTGATGAAAGTATCCTTGTAACCTATATGGCTGTTTGTAGCTAATAGGCACCCCTAAACCTCAAATTCCACTTATCCCTGGTTTTGCAAAATTCTTTTATACACGACGTAGATAACTTGCCTTTGCAATCAATAATTGAACAGTTGAAGCGTCTAAATTTGAAGTCAAGTAAGAAAATTCCACTGCAGAATAGATACAATCAGAATAAATTCTATTTATGACATCGGTTGAGTCTTCCCGGGAAAACATCTGAAATACAGTAGGAAAACAACTAAAAATATCTAGATTCTGAAAGATCTAAATATCATTGATAAATCCGTTGAAATAAGACCTAAGAAGTCTTTATGGTCCAGTGGTGTACTGATGGCAATTTTCAAGTCTGTTGACAAAACTGTATGGCCAGAAGAGACGGACAACATGCACACATAAACAAAAACACAAACACACGCAACTATAATAAAGGAGAGGACCTTTCGCCATCTTTGATGGCTACTGTTGTTCAATATACACTCGCTGGCATAGATCAAGTACTGTGAGAAAAAAGTAAGGGTTGTGAAATGCTATTGTTATTCAGATTTATTCGCCTCCCTGCGAGAACAAAATTTGGGAATCCACACGCATACGTCGGTGGTAGTTCGGGAAATAGTCCACCTCCCTCGATACTTAGCTTTTTTGGAAGGCTCCAAGCATTATTTTTGTGACAGGTGAGCAAATGGTCAGCAACACAGAAAATTGATTCGACGAGACGGATTCAAATTCTGATTGCGCCCACTTTGCACTAATGCCACTAGGAGAGGTATGAGTCCCTTTCTACCCTGGCTAAGGGTAAAGTAGCACACAGTGAAGTGAGTGACGTCACTTTGGGTGCTTGTCGTCTCTAAGTCTATTTCACACGTAGCAAACGAGTCGAGTAAGAAATAATATAATACGTGGATCCCAAGTAGGAACGGCTGAAGTCGTAATCAGCGTAAGAGTGATACTAGGTCGGATAAACATGTCTGCTCTAAGCAATGTATCCAGAAAGCGAGGTGCTTTCGTTTGCGTATCAACCATTTCACTTGAAAAGGGAAAACAAAGTTGAAAATCCAATAAGCGAGTTTCTTCTCAGTAACTACGGCAAACTTTTATTCTCATTCTGATGAAAGAAAAACACATTCCAGGGTAATTAATGACGATCAATCTCATTAATTATGGATTGTGAGCCATTCCTCATTCCAGTGAACTAAAAACGGGTGCACAATTCAGTGAGTGATCCTTGAAGTATTTTCTCTTGGAAACCATCGACCAAAACTTACATAAAAACTGTCAACATAGGTTATTTTAAGTTTTCAAATTGGTGCTGAAGGCTGAATGTGTATGCATGTATGTATCTATCTGTCATGCATACATACAGGCGGTGGCAATGAATATTCTTTATCTTTTGAAAATCCTCCCAGCAGGTTTTAAATGGGGGTTCATTATGCACTAATGATGTGTCCGGTAGCATTCAAGCCAATTTTTTTGGAAAATTTAGAATATTTAGATGATCACTGCCCAACAAAAGGCGAGAAAGTAACTTATTAATGGATAACCCCTGTTTGACAATTTTCGAATTGATCACCCCTTACACGACAGGCTGCCAAAAAGGTGTTGATTACATGACGGTTTCCATCGAGGGACTAACCAGATCCTAATTTCTTTCTTTCTTTCTTTCTTTCTTTCTTTCTTTCTTTCTTTCTTTCTTTCTTTCTTTCTGCAAGGCGATGGCTACAAGAGACCGAGTTAAGAGGTTGTGTCGCGATAAAGAAGCCATTAATCAGTTTTGTCAGCCTGCAAAAAGTTTCGCCTTTGCCAAAGACAATATTCGACAAGGCTGTGGCGTATGGTGTGATGTATGTTTGTAGGAGATCGGGGGATCGTAATACTGTTAAGTACACGTGAAACATAACGGAGTTGCATGTCTCTGGCTAGTGTTGGAAAGTTTTTGACACTTCGAAAACAGATTAGAAAACAAACACACAGCAGCATGTTGCTGACTATGTAGAATCTATTAAGTTGGTGCAATAATAATTGCAGCTTTTTTTTAACCATCAACTTCTGAGCAGTGTGTCTCAGCTCTAAATGAAAGTTATTAACCGAAATAAGAGCCTTCGTGATCTACACATTCCTACCAAATACAAATAAGTCCATTTATTCCGGAAGCATAATATTCTGAAGTCCTGGAAGCAATGTATTCCATGGGGACATTTTGCGTTGATGCTTGGTTGTTGAGGACCTTACCTTTCGGGAAGTGGTCGAAATGCTTGGAAAAGTGATAGCCGGTCCGAGAGAGACCTGGTGAGGAAGATGGGTGAGATAGAGTTTCGTAGCCTAGTTCAATTTATTCCGCATCATTCGTGCAACATACAAGCTTTAAAAAAAAAAAAATTATTCAATACCATTTGCCCGACATGTTAATCTTTTCTGACTTCAAGGCTCTCGTCATGTTAAGCTGTGGGTCCGTTGGCCGTCCCCTGGTCGAATACTTGATTGATATTGCGGGTTGATTAACGTCCCATTTTGATTTGGCAGCCTCGAATTAACCAGAATAAATAAGGAAAATGTTCAGCATAAATAAACAAATAAAGAATCACGCTTCAGAATGATATGTTACATGAACATAATAAAGAGATAGTTTATTGCAAAAAACAAGCACCAAAGTTCAGGAAAAACAAAAACAGCAATCATTTTGCTTGAACCTGATATTTGGAGATCAAATGGTCTTTATTCTGACATGATAACCATCTTATATGCGTCATGCAAGCAACGAAGCCGTTTGTCAAGTCCTCAAATAGCCTCCATAAACATCTGATATAAATCCGATTAAAAACCTCTGGGAAATTGTTACTCCAAATCGAAAAAAAATTAATACGGTGCTTCTACTGAAACTCAGCTTTGGTAAGAGCGTAAAGAAGCTTCACAAATAATTACGCCCGACTCAGGAGGAGAGCTTGTTGAGTCAGTGCCCTGAAAAATGCTATGACCAATAGCAAAGGCGAACCAACGAAATGATCTTCACTTATTACATTCTAGTTCATGTGAGCTTCATTATCACTGATCGCTGTGCATCCTTTTTTTAAATACACAAATAAAGTCAAGATTCCACAATACGCTTTAGTTTGCTTTTCTATGCCAAATGATTTTGTCAATTGCATACCTTTATCAATGTAACATACACCTCATATTCTAAGATGTTAATCAGACTTGTAAGGATATCACTTTTGGTCACAAATATATATATATATATATATATATATATATATATATATATGTGTGTGTGTGTGTGTGTGTGTGTGTGTCTATATGAGGGGAAATAAATTTAGACAACTCATGAACGTTATGCAACCGCATTTTAACGGAGGTATATTTATACAAGTCAGTGATTTCGAGATCCTATTGTGGGATCGTTAGTTCTTAGAAATGTGATGGTTTTTACAATATATATATATATATATATATATATATATATATATATATATATATATATATATATATATATTGGATTCGCTACACAAACTAGCTCATGTTTCAGCCCTCTCAGGGCCTCATCAGGCGAATGATAATCAATGTTTTTTTTGGTCTATTTATTGAGAATTTGGTGAGAATGTTGTGAGTGTGGTAGTGGGTGGTATGGGGATATTCATTTTGTCGAAGGGGTGAACTCCATATAGGGGTCATTCCTGCAAGGATGCTAAGTAGTGGTCGGGGAGTAATTTCTATACCTAGGTCAAGCTTTCTAATATATATATATATATATATATATATACACACACACACACACACATATATATATATATATATATATATATAAAGAGAGAGAGACAGAGACAGAGAGGGAGAGAGGGGTGAGAGAGAAGCGATGTGAATGATGAAGACCAAGTTATCGGTATGGGAGAGGGGATTGACAAACCGAATCCAAATCCTAATTAATGATGTTTATTAATTGCTTTTGTCCTCATATTTTTGGGGACGGGTTAAGACATGAACTCACTTCTTTCGCCACTTCATCTCAGCAAAAATGCCTGTCTTGTCAGTGGCACGTTATCTGGGTTGACAGAGATGAGAATGAATGGAGGTACTCTGGAGAAGATCATTCTCCCATGACTACCTTACATGCTGTAGCAGAAAAGATCTCTTTACCCGATAGTGTAACCTCGACTGGGTCCAATATTGACTCTAGTCCCGTATTCTACGAAACAAAGCTTTCGTCTAAATCGGAATTAGTCCAACAAATAACTAATTAAACTAAGTAATCAGAAAATCAAGTTTATATATTAAACACAGTAAAACTGATATTGTATTTAGAATTGTTGATATTCTCTGTTTTTAGCATTTCTTCAACGAAAGCTTATAATATTCGTTAGCTTTATCTCATTAGATTCTTATTTTTTTCGAATTTATAAAACAAATTTAAGGCTGTTAAACACCGTGTATTGTAAAATACAGCCAGGTATAAAATATCAGTACATACTGGGTTCTTTAGTCTTGGGAGGTAACTAGTCTAGGAGAAGGACAAATCTGAACGAAAAATCAGGAACTGAGGACATTAGGACAGTCCGATATTGTCTTTAACATAGTTCTGGCAGCTCCTGCAATGACGACGGTGTCGATATGTACCGGCCTTTGAGTAGGGAGACAAGCTGAGTGGACAGCCGCCTGAATTCCATTCAATATTGCCCGGGCTTGCGCCTTGGGGTGGGGGACTGGAAGCAAAACCCTCGCGAGACTGATACCACCACATTTGCAATGAAACATTTCGAGTTATCTTGCCCTTTGCCAGGTGCAATGTTTTGATGCGATCTAACGTGATTGGATTTAGCAAACGCAACATAATTTAGACGCATGGAGATTTATAGAAATGTGGATCAAACCTCGAGTATCAGCAACCAGTAAGATTGGCGTCTAAATGTCGACATAAACATCAGTGTCGACCGGTGTAATTATGTGAAAGCTTCCAAACATAAGGGGTACTCAGTTTACACATGTTGATGCCTAAATAAATACAGGGAGATAAGGAAAAAAATCACAGCTAGTCAGGTCATGAGATCCGAGAATGAAAATGATGTTGGTAAAAATTCCAGGAAAAATGTTTTCAGTCTGAAGAAGGCCTCATTCTGTCTCGATGAATGGAATGATACTGATGCCATCCCTCCTGGACGCAAGTCAATAGAATCCCCCAACTCAACCCCTGCTAATGCAGTCCAATAGAAAACGGAGAATGATACGTTAGGTATCAGCTTGGCTGCAGAAGCTGTTGGATGGACGCCAAAGTTGACATCCAACCGTCTTTAGTTTACTTTGGTTCAGAATCAGAGTTGTCCTCTTCTTTGACTGATTCCTTTCCTAAAAGTAGAGCGAGGGCCAGGGCAGCAAATTTAGATGGTTTCTGAATGTTTTTTCCTTCCAAGTGTTGATGATATTTAGATATAAAAAATTACCCATGTTTCAGATCTTTTCTTTTAGATCTAAAATTTGAGAGCGACTTCAAGAATCGAAAAACAAATTGGCAGACATAGTCTGCACTGCTATTTGACTCAGAGCTGGAGAGGATAGGTGGATTCATGCATCTCTTACGTACATCAGTGAGAAGTGACCGTAAACAGGCTCGGCAGGCGTTTGAAGTAGGTTCGCCGATTCCACTGTCCGCACCGTTGACCATTGCACTATTGCTCTACAAGGCAATATAATTCGCAGGGAACACTTAACATTCTTACATTGTCAATTAACCCAAACCTGTTTTTTGCTCGAGACATGAAAATGGAGAGAAAATAAAAACTTTCTCTCTCTTTGAGAAAACACATTCTAAATAAGGAAGCTCTCAAAGAGTGCATTCCTCTTCCAACACCATTGTCACTAAAAACTGGGTGAAAATCAGTGCATGTATAGCTACTACGCAAGCAGAGGTAACTGAAAAAAATATTCATTTTTTGCCCAGCAATTTGATCAATTCTTCCATAGCTAATTATTTACTCTCCTAAAAAGTGTCATTTGAATTGATTGAGAACCGTGGATACATTGTGTGGATAAACATGAATGAATTCATAAATGTAGAAAAAAAGGAGAACCAGTATAACAACGGATACAGGATCCGGGGTAATTGTCGTAGTAGGGGCAGGGAGAAGAAGGGTAGGAAGATGAGGATTGTTCATACGAGAGTCTGGACCAAGTTTCATATCTATCCAACATGATACTGATGAGAAAATTTATGTAGCATTACCAGTATTGGTTGCAGTAGCACTTGCAGGTGGAGAGGAGAAAGAGGAAAATGAGAATGGTTCATCCAACTATCAAGACAAAGTTTCATATCAATTTAACATGATACGGCTGTGAGAACTGATATACAACATATTAGGGACCAACCAACCGACCGAAAAGTGTGTTACAGAGATGCGTTGGACGCATCTAAAAATCAAATCACAAAGGAGAGAACATCAAATATACAAATATTAAACTACCTCTCTTACAATTTAGAGCAATCATTTTTTCAACTGTTCAGTTTTTACCAATTGTCGTTTTGCAATAATGAAACCATCTCTCAATCGAAAACAAGTTTCTAGATAGATACAACCCATAATTTAATGCAATTAATTCTCTCCTAGCCCATAGTCTATCGTTCTACAAATTCCATTGAAATCCATTAAGAACTTTTGGAGATATTGTCTGGACAGAGAGGCAGATATGTACATTCATTGAAAACTTTTGGAGATATTGTGAACAAATAAAATAAATATACATCTTGCAACTTCGTTGGCAGAGGTAAAAGAACATCATAACTCTTAACACAACAGAAAATTTCGTTCACAGATATAGCATGAGCGGCGAAGCTAAGAATATAATAATCAATATATTCAAAATTTACTAAAAAAACCTTCTAAAATAATAAACAATATTAACATAGTTATAAAATACCCATTGGCATTCTGTCATCTCCTGGACCTTGTTCAATCATATTGGCAAAATCGAACCATTCATGTTTCATTGTCAATCGATCCATAAGACCTTGGAGAGCAAGCTGCAAGTCGATAGTTTGAAGAAAGGATTAATTTTCTTTCTCTATTAGGAACCATCAACCCGAACTGCCACGTTTCATTAGTTTTCTATGTATGTATGTATGTATGTACGTATGTATGTATGCATGTATGTATGTATGTATGTATGCATGTATCGAGTCAAATCTCGTTGGATATAACGCCTCTCGTGAGATCACCGAAGTTAAGCGATGTTCGAGCCAGGGCATTATCCAAATGAGTTACCGTCCGGGAATATCAGGTGTTATATGTATCAACAACATTGTTCTGTGGTCCTTAGCCTAGGCTCTTCCACTGATAAACAGAACATCTCGCGAACCTAGGTCCGGACTGTGCAATCTGTCCCCTTCTCTAACACCTATTGCTCCCCTGGGAAACACATGACACTATTCTCATATCGAATGGCAGCGATCATGTATGCAGGCCGCATCATTGGAGCTAGAGGGTTGAAAATTTCAACATTTGTCCCTCATTGTGTCTTGAAAAGATCTTTCTTCTTTGGAAAAATCCACAAAATATGTTTTAGCTGGTGTTTCGATTTGCATTGCAAGTTTATGCTAAATTGGTCACTTAATTTGTTTTGGTAGTACACAAGCCTAATAAAAAAAAATCAGATTTTTTCTGTTATCGATGCATAACAAAAAAACGAAATTGCTTCTCCAGTGATTGACAGTTTTTTTTGCAATTTTTCAATTGACCACCCCAAATACGGCATATTGCCAAAAGACGCCGGTCACGTGGCAGTTTCTATCGAGTGACTAACCAGACTTCTATCCATCTTCCTTTCTTTTTTTCCTCTTTCCAAACATTCTTTTCACTCTTTTTGCATTCCTTGATACCTTTGAAATCTAGAGATATCAATACTATAGGATCAAGAAAATAAAACTCTTTTTGGATCTCAGGGCGATGGAGGCGATTGGATTCCGGGCTGTAGAGGGGGTTGACAGCCCGGGGTAATGTGATAAATAAGAAAAGAGCCCTATACCGCACGTGGAGAATGACTCACTTCACTCAATGGTGTCACACTGCCGATTGTATAACCACACAGGATAGTATTTGCTCACATATGTCCGCTCCGATTTGTTACATTAATCGCTTCCCAAGATATCTTAGAACGACTGGATACCTTTTGATTTTGATTATAATGAAATCTAGGTATAATCTAGTCACTTAGCGCACTAACTCTGACAACGACTTCAGTCATCTTTGCCAATGCTCTATATATCAGATGTTATTTTCTGGCCCGACTCCGGTTTTCGATGAGTGAAATAGAATTAGAAGCAACGAACACCCGGAGTGGTCTCATTAACTTCGAAGGGCATTAAATAAATTGCATGAAACGTGCATAAGAAAGAATCATGCTCAACATCACATGGATATATCACAAGATAGAACAGTTTATTAGGAAAAAAACTCAAAAATGTCTCAAAATCTTGTAGGAATTTCAAATATCAATGTTTTGACGAACCAGACAAGTTCAGAAAGTAATGACACCACGGTGCCAAGAATAGAGAGGTCTGGCGAATCTTGGGGAATATCGTTGTTCAACGACGGACAATAAAAGGATGATGATAATGATGATTGATATAAACTTTAAAGAGCTCGATTCCCATTCGCCGAGTCCAATTGACGCGCTGCCCCGAGCTGCCCAAGATTTAATCTAATATAAAGAAAGATCAAGGACCGAAAGTTCGATGATGCATCCACTATGAATTTTAAATGCCCTCACTGACAGAACGCGTGACCCCGTGTGAAAATTTTTTAAGCTAGAAGCATCTTGTCAGAAAACACTTCTCTATCAAGCTTCAAGTAAATCTGACTCAAATCAGCTGAGAAAGTCGTACTTGAAACATAAATTTGAAACGCCATTATTGCCATATAACGTGACCGTGAGTAGTAGATTTTTCTAGATAAGAGGCATATTATCAAGGGACACTTTTCTGTCAGGTTTCAAGTAAATCTGACGAAAAAGAATAGCCGAGAAACAATATGGGCACAGACCTACTAACGGACAGAGAGAGCCTTACAAAGATCGGCGAGTATTCCTCTAAAAGATGTGCACGTTTGAGTGGAAGATATAAAGGGTTAACGTATACTGAACGACCGTCGCTAACGGAAACTCTGGGCATCCCTACTCGTTCCGGTCAAGTCACAGCGCATGCGCAGCAAGTGGCTGTTAAGTACCTGGATCAGCCTTATTCACATCCCACTATATAAGATGCCACGCACCACTATCAATTTTCTAGTTAACTGCTCCTGACGTGTCTTTATGCATGCTTTCATTACGGCGCATGAATATGACCCGGACCCCAATACAACAAGAGCGGGACTGGACGCCGGTGCCAAAGTAGTTCGTTCATTGGTCGTGCGGCTGATTACGCCGTCAGTTAGACTGAAATCAATCAGATCCATCTTAATAACATAATCCTCGGGGCAATCGTACGCTTGGTCGTGTTTTGATTGAATTTTCGGCTGGATGACCCCGACCAGCTCGTCGACCTAGCATAAGAATAGAGAGGGAAGGGGTTGAAGGTTGTCGGTTGGTGAAAACATTGGTGTTTTCATACACCTCGTCCCTACCCATCCATTCTTCTGCTTTCCACGCCCACCTGGTGCCGACCAAAACATTCCCTTTTCTTCAATTCTTTTTAGGTAACCTACCATTTCGATTCCGTTTTTTTTCTTCTCCCGTTTGTCCGATTTCTTTGATTCTTTGTTCTTTCTAATTTTCTTTCCTTCATTTCTTCCTTTCTTCATAATATTCATTCTTTCTTTTTATATATTTATTTTTAGGTAATATTTCCATCCATTTCACCATTCATTCCGTGTGTATGTTTTTTTCTTTTTCTCTTTCTTTTTTCTTCCTTTTTTTCCTTTTCCTTAATACCATTCCTTCTGTTATTCTTTTTAGGTACTCCACTCTTTCGATTTCATTTGGTCGTTCTATTCCGCTCTTTCTTTATTTCTGTTTTTCTTTCTTTCAATTTCTTTCATAGTTTTTTTTCCTTCCTTCCCAATATCATTCCTTCGATTTGAATTTTTTTCCTAAGTAATTTACTATTTCGATCTATTTTTTTCATTTGATCGATTCCTTTCGTTCTTTTAATTTGTATGTTTTTCCTTCCTTCCTTCCTTCCGTATAAATATTGCCCCTTCATTTAAAAAAGAAATTTTATTCGGTAAACCACTACCTCGATTTCATTTGATCAATACGTTCTTTTTCTCTCTTTCTTCCAATTTCTATGATTTGTTCCTTCTTTCTTTCCCAGTATTATTTTTTCATTTTTCCTGATTCATTTCTATTAACCTTCAATTTCGATCGATTTTTTCCATTTAGTCGACCCCTTTCTTTCTTTCTTTTTGAATTTGTTTCTATCTTTCTTTTAATTCCAATGTTTTTTCTTCCTTCCCTCCCTCTAATATATCCCTTCATTTCTTTTTAGGTAATCTTCTTTTTCAATCCATTCGACCATCCATCCCATTTCTTTGTTTCTTTCAATTCTTATGTTGTTTCTTTCCCCCTTCATTCTCTCCATCACACATTCTTTATGTCATTCCTTCATTTTATTTTCACTTTGCATTTTCACTTTCCCTATTTCTTTTCCTTTCGCCTTTTAAAAAAATCTTTATCAATTTTCATTCATCAATTTCCTCTCAATGTTTTCAATTCTTTCGATGATTCTTTCCCCATTACATTTTCTGAGTAAATGGATTTCCTCTCACTTTCAGTTCATTTATTGAATCACCGTGATCACACGAATGGCCTGCCAGACCAACCAGTCAATTGGGCTACAGATCATTCTCTCTTCACTCATCCGTATGTATGCGTGTGTACTTACATGCATGCATCTCCGGGCGCCCCCGATCACATTCTTGGGGTTACCACCACGGAAATTTGCATGAGCACACCACTAGGTACCATCTGGTAAGCTCGTTTTTCTAAGTGTTTTTTGTCCATTCCTATGGTCAATTTAGACCAACCAACAACATCCAACTCATGTAGTGGTATTTTTTTGATAGATTCATGTGAGATACGGATATTATCATATTTGTGAAGAGATGTATCTATTCACTCATGTCCGTCTGTCAACCCGTCTATACATCTACGGAAGAAGTGATTAATTTCAAGACAAATTCATGAATTTCTCCTTCCTTTGAATCTAGCGCCATGTGCAAAGCATATGATATCTCCAGAAGTTCCCAACGAATTTCAGTCATTTTTTCTGGAACGGTTGGCAATGGGTTATAAAAGAAAGGATTTTAATTTGGCTCCGGGTCCAGGAACTTTCGCAGTTATCTCCCCTTCATCGTATGGATTTATAATCGGATTTTCATTGAGTTTTTAGTGGCGATGTTGTTGGCTGAGGCACGTGCTCCCTGAGTGCTTTCTAGTTCTAATTCTTCCAGCTTCAGTTTCAATCTTATTATTTACTTTTTCTCCAATATTTCTTCTATCTACTCGTGTTATACTTTTTCTTTCTTTTTTTTTCTCTTTCCAGTGTTTTCAAACCTCAATTTCTTCGGGTCTTTTCAAACATTTCCTCCCTTACCCCCATCACTATAGAAATTCCAACTTTTCTATTGAACCCGAATCATGCCCAAGGCACTCCCGATTGCAGACGACAACCGCCATGTTTGTCAATAACAATAGTCTCCATTCGAATCGTTCTTCATCCGTGCAACTATTATGCTATTAAAATAAACAGATTCTTCTTAACAATCTCTATTCAATAATTATGATTTCTTCGCAGCACCATTTTACTGTTAGCAGCTTTTTAGATATTTCGTGTATATACTTTTCACGTCTTTGTTTTTCTTGATCAATCTCTGGAGACGTGGCATCTCAATGTTAGAATCAATCGGTGGGAGGATATCCGCTTAGAGGAGTATATTCACTTTTTTTAAAAGATTAGAATGTTGTATTACGTTTTTGATCAGCACTTCTACGCATGCAAGCAACCGTAAGAATTTTGATCTAAGCACAGGTTGATGTATGCACAGACAATCAACACCCTGTATATATATATATATATATATATATATATATATATATATATATATATATATATATATATTGATGTACATAGAATATTCACTGTTTTGCACTGACTATCAACTTTATAGTGGTCAATGCAATCGTCAGATCGTCTTTTATTCCCGAAAATAGGATCGCTATGTACTCCTATATAGGGAGCATCTCTTCAAAAGTAGGAGTAGTAGTTGTAGTAGTAGTAGTAATAGTATATCGAGAGATAATTATCGAGAGATTATTCAAGAAAAACAAAAATGTCAGATCATCTACTACCCATGGAAGGGTACTCTCTCTCTCCCCCCCCCTCTCTCTCTCTCTCTCTCTCTCTCTCTCTCTCTATATATATATATATATATATATATATATATATATATATATATATATATATATATATATATATATATATGTATATTTATATGGAGTAGTTGACAGTTTTGCATAAAATTCAGAGTCACTGCACTTATTTACATATGCTCTATCCCTGATATCGAACACTATCCATTCATCGATAATTCAAATATCTAAATGCACTAACAATACACACACACACACACACACACACACACATATATATATATATATATATATATATATACATATATATATATATATATATATACATATATATATATACATATATATATACATATACATATATATATATATATATATATATATATATATATATATATATATATATATATATATATATATATATATATATATATATATACCAATATGTAAACCTGTAATTCAATTTCCGATGTGTTATAGGTTTATTTCATCAAATGCTGTATACATCCAAAGTTTAGTTGAAGTATTGTTTTAAATATGGTGAAATAATGGATTTGCTACACTTACATGTTTATATTTTTTAATTTTGGGGCATCTTCAGGGGAATGATTCGATTCATTTGGAACCCTATCTAGGACGTTATTGGAGGTGTGGCTATTTTCTGGGTGGGAAAACTCCGTCTTATGTTATCTATATTTCTTTACCCTATTTTTCTTGTTTACTGGTTGATCTTTCTGTCGGTAGTTTTTGCGTTTTTTTTTCCATTACCTTTTTTTTGGCATTTGTTTTTTAAAAATATTATTTATCTCCCGTAGGGGAAGTGAACCTATGGCGAGTTGTTGTTAATTATGTTCGTTGTATTTGGAATAAAAAAAGAACATATACGCTTTTAAAAAATGATGTCAGTATTTGAATAATTCATATCGAATACATTATATTGCACATTTTCCTGTTTATCTTCAACCAAAATAAACTTAGAAGTATCTTACGCAATAGCACACACACACACGCACAAACACACACACATACACACACACACACACACACACACATATATATGTATGAATGTATGTATGTATGTAAATATATACATATGTGTGTGTGTATAATCATCATTTCAAGTATTTTGAACTTCACAACCGTAGCAAAAAGTTCAGTAACATCATTTGTGTTTTTACTAAATTCATGACAACAAAAGCTAAAGAATTTCATAGAGGTGGTGTATTATCGTTAGAGGATATTCAGGAAAATGTTATTGCTTTGAATGGGACTCTTCATTTGCAAAATTGGCTTTTGGTGTCATGTAGTGTAAAGGTGCATGTGTGTGGGGGGGGAGTAATCAAAATTGAAAAAAAGGTGATCAATGCATAAGTTGCTTCTCCATTGTCGGATCACTAAAAAAACAAACGTAAACACACAGACTAAGGGATCAATTTAGCAGAAACTTACGTTATGAATTGAAGAATCACAGTACTTCTCACCTTTTTGCTTCATGCTTCACTTCAACAGCTAAAAGAATTTAATGATTCGCTTACTGTAGCATTAGTTACTCTGAAATCTGTTGTAAAAAAAACAGTAATTTATTGTATTGAGTAACTCCAAATTAAAATATTGTATCATTAGTAATAAACTAGTTAAGCCTTTAACCATCTCATTTTTGAACCGTGGATTACTTTTCTCTTTTGACTCCCAAATTTCCAAATCAACCCCCCCCCACCAATCATATTCGAATTGCCCCTTTGCATGAGCGGTGATGTTGCACCTTTAATGCTAAGTCGCACATGAAAGGGTCTACGACCCATTCTAGTTAGCTGGTACCAGTGTCCCCCTGAGTACCAACTTCTAGTAGCAAAATTCATTCTAATCGGTCTTTACTCACACACTCACTCACTCACTCACTCACTCACTCTCTCTCTCCACCTCTCTCACTCTCTCTCTCTCTCCAAATCATCATAGCAAGTCTTAACAAGGGGAGAGCATCAACCAGAAAATGTTTTTTAGGCATTTTTCTCTACATGTTTCTGGTGGTACAATTCATCGTTCGGTGTTGGTGAAAATTTAGCGTCAAGAGAAAAGTGATAAGCTTTTTTTTGTTCAGCAGAAACTTGTAAAACATGTTAAAGTATGGAAAAATATCAAAATTCGGTTTTCCAAAGCCAGCCTCCCCTCTGACACGAGTGGTTACGAACTTTCAGCCAATTGTAACCAACATAGCAACAAAGTATGAGATTACTCTCCAGTCTTTCGTGTACCCGGCCCCATTTACGGGAATCTTTCTTTTCTTTTACTCAATAAAAAAAATATATTCACAATAAGTTAAACGTAAGAATTGAATATCTTTTAAGAGAAAGTATATATGTACTCTATGACCCAGGAGAGAAAGTTCGATCTTGTCACGTTAATCGACAAAATAAAAATAAGATCAAATGTAAAAAAAAAAAAAAATGTTAAAATGAAATATATTTTTTCATAACGAATATTTAACCATGAAAAGTTTTATGATGCTTTCAGCAAGGGTTCCGTCAAAGAATGAAAGTGAACGAGATATGCAGACAAAGACAAAAAGTCTGAAAAAAATATTGATGGAAAGTTTTTTTTTTCAGATTGATAAAAATACTGTTGTTTTTTGTTTTTTTAAAAAAGTTTTTGCATGTTTTCAAAACATTTTTTTTTTACTGCTTTCTTTTCCGTCAAAACTTCCGTATTGCACTCTTGTTGATTCTCAGCAGTATTTGTTCTGCTGTCAATAAAAATAGCAACGTCCCTCGCAGTCTCCAAAAGAAACGTTCTTCGGTAGAATAAGTCGTAAATGATAAGCTCATAAAAAGAATTTTCACAGATTTTATAACACAATTTAAAAGAAGAAAAGAAACTATATCGAATTGAACTTAGAAGAAGAAAAGAGAGATTTACTAAAGTTTGATAAAAAATCAAAGGTTGGTCGATTTCGTCAAACGTTATTGTTTGATATCGGCACGTAATACAAAATGAGCTGAAGTTATGAAAGATTCGGGAATTGAAAAAATAAGTAGAAAAATCAGTGATTTTTATTTAGTTAAAAACCATTTCTATGACGTTTGAAAATAAAGATCATGTGATCTTGGGATAAAAAAAAAATAACAGAAAATCTTTCATATCTTCATAAAATAAATCTATGAAAACAATGGCTTAAACAAAAATATTCTACACATACTAAAAAACAAAGTTTAGACACAAGAGAAAAAAAAAAGAAGAGAAATATAGGTAAAATGATCTTTTATTTATGTTGAATTCAGGTGGTTCTCTTGAAAAACGTTAGAAATGAACATCTTCAAATGATAATAAAATGCTGAAATTAAAAAAAAATGCTGAACAGGATATTAGAAAAAATATAACACGAAGCTCGCTGTCATGCATGAATTCTGAGAAATATCATACTTTTCATTTTACATAAATTGTATATTCTATACACACTTCTTGTTTAGTATACGTCATTTCATATGCAAGTTTAATGCTGTTAACTCAGGTGTGTGTGTGTGTGTGTGTGTGTATATATATATATATATATATATATATATATATATATATATATATATTCTAAAAAGTTTTACTGCTACAAACCTTGAAAAGAAATTGTGTCACTTCATAATGGAAAGTTTTTATGACAATCAATTCAAAAGAAAATGAATTTATAACAATGATTTTAAATTCATAATGATCGCTGTGAATTCATATTGTAGTTTCTTTGCTTATTGTTATCAGCCTGTATTGTTATCTAAAATCATTATTGCTAATTATCCAAACGTATGTGTATAAACAGATATTCATTTATTGGCAATTGTTTCGCATAGATATCATTTTTTTTTCCAAAATTTTTTTTTTGTTTCATTCCAGTCACTTATTTCTCAATACTTGTTAATGCAATTTATGTAATATCCTTCAGTGTTTTTCTCTTGCTTCCCACATACTCCGTTGGTATCGTACAACGTGTGAATTATCTCTTCTTGGGATCATCAGGTGTTTACCATGAAACTGTTCCAGGGATTTTATATCAACAGGACACCATAGTAGTGTTGGCCAATCATCATCTCCCTTCCAGCTATGATTCTAATTCATAATTCATGTAATACAAGCAGTTTGTTATTTCATATACGGTATTATCATAATGGATTATATATGGATGTTTTATTTATACTACACATCATCATATATTTTGAAACAGGGCATACTTACGTACGTTACCCAAAGACGTATTTAGTTATAAAAGATCAGTAATATATATATATATATGTGTGTGTGTGTGTGTGTGTGTTTAATATATCATATATGTGATGCAAAATTGTAGTCCGTCGTAATATAAGTTGGAGTTGAGTTTGAACAAGTAGGTATATATATATATATATATATATATATATATATATATATATATATATATATGATTAAGAATATCAGTTGGCATGCTTTGAATAAGTATTGAATGTTTGTATTTCCTTTATCAGTTTATATAGGACTGGTCTACATATGTCACATAATATGCATACTTTCCTCCCTTCTCTCAATATATATATAAATGTATGAATACATCATCATCGACAATGATGTTTCGACACCCCTCTTGTCAGCAGCCAGAAGTTTTGTTAACAGTGTTTTTAGGATCAAATTCTGGTAACACTGGTAATTCCATTCATACACACCGTGTACATCTCCAAGCAATCGTACTCTCGTTTGGCATGTGACATGCAAATCAGATATACAGCACCCACAAGCTGTTGGTGTGAAAGAGAAGTACACTCATACAACATACTAAAAGCAAATGAAAAAGTCCTCATGTTTGATTAATGTTCATTCGGATTTATCTATTACAACTTCTTCAAAAACCATGGCATCTCGTTATTTTCGTACTAAATCACCGGGCAGAATTTACAGGTTAGATACTTTGCAGCCATTAAAACTATGAGCACTAGCAAGCACCTTGAAGCTGTAAAATGCATAAATTTACTCCCTGCTAAATGATTTCATCTCAATCGAGCTAAACAATCCTGAATCCATTACGACCTCTACTATAGAAGTCCCGAAAAAGAAACTGCATCGACCTTCCGAACTCAGCTTAGCCCTCTCTCCCTTCTGACTTCGCCATCCATCGCTCATCTCAGCTTAACCAACCGAAAGCAAACTGATCCAGGTGCCAAGCAAATCTCAACTGACTTTTTTTCTCTTATCAAGAGATTTTTTCAAAAATTGTAAAAAAAAAAAAATACTTAATTCATGACCAATCAAATCACTGTGTTTCAAATTCAAAATTTTTCGAAATACTCGAAATATAGTGGCAGTTTGTTCACTGTGCAGTTACTGTTTTCTTAACTTCTATTCTCTTTTTAATCATAGAAATGGAGCCTGGCACTCCCTCCGTTCAACCATGGAGAAGACCCTACTTTTCAAACTAACTAATACATTGACATAAGGAGTAATCTCCCCCCTCACACACATATACACACATGTCCATCTGCTTAAAGCAGACCTACCTATTTCTTAAAATTCTTCTGTAAAGCTTTACATGAATATAGGAATCCATCTGCTATCCATACAAATAACAATTTGCAAACCTCGTTTGTAGCTTAATTGCACACTTACAGGACGACAACTGTCAAAAAGCCCACCAACATCAGTCATAACATCCATCGTTGGACATAGATCTTCTCAAGGATTCATCTGAGCTCACTATCATGGGCATTGCAGAGCCAGTAATTTCTGAATTTATTTTTCAAGGATTTCATGGAGATTCGTTGTTATAAGTAGATGTGGAAGTGTATTTTCTCAAGCTCTGCATCTTCGATTTTGATTGTTGAGTCTTTGTCCCCAACATTTTTGTTTTACATGACTATTGTTTGCCTGAAGTCCATGCGGAGGCCAACTTCTGAAGGTTCTCAGCAAAGAAGACGATATCGTCAGCAAGTCTGAGGTTACTTAGGTATTCACCGTCTATTCTGATTCTTCTGTTTTTCCAGTGTAGGTTTCGGAATGTCGTCTGAAGGCAGGCTTAGAAGAGTTTGGGTGAGCTGGTATCACTCTTTTTCCCTAGTTTAGTATTAATGCAGCCTGATAAAGGAACTGCTGGGTCGATAGATATGATGCAATACTCTGACATATACAAGGGCTACACCTCATTATACTATTGCATCAATGACTTTAAAGTCTTCCACTGAATCGAAAGCCTTTTTTGAGTTAAAAAATGCTACATATGGCATTATTCTTTATTCTGCTTCTTTCCTTTTTGGTTGGTTTACTGAAAGGAGATGATCGATGGTTGAGTAGCTTCTTCTGAAGTCAGCTTGTTCCTATGGTTAGTTTTCATCATGCGTCCCGGTGATTCGTTTCGTGATTACTTTAGTGAAGAGTTTACAGATGCAGTTGGGCAGTAGTTTTTGAGGACTTTCGGGTTTTCTTTCTTGTATAAGAGCAATGAGATTGCAGTTTTCCAATCTTCTGGGACTTCACTTTGTTTGAGGCATAATTTGAAAAAAAAAAAAGAAAATGGGAATTTCCCAATGTTGACTTTTCAGGCTTTTTTGAATTGGTCGATGGTGATGTTATCGGGTCCAAGGACCTTTCCTTTGCTTGTTTGTTGGATGGTTTACTTCACTTTTTATTGAATAACTTCTGGGAAATCTTCGAATTTATCATTCTCAGTTTGTGTTTCCTGTTCTTTTTCTGCGTCCTTTGTTTGGTGGAAAACAGCTCTCTCTAAAATTCCTGGGCACGTTCGATGGTTTTGCCAAACGTGCCCAAGAATCTTAGAAAAAGTCAGAGTAATGTAGTATCTCCCATCAAGGGAGATATTGTAGAGATTTGAGCGACAGAGCTTCGAATTGCATCTGTACATTTACCACAGAAATGGGAACTCTGTATATATAAAAGCTCCTGTATTCATGTACACGAGTATCCCTGAATATGATTGTATTAGCAATATTTCTGTCTGCGTGGGTGTGCATGTATTAGTCAACATTATGCCATGCATTGATGTAAATCATTTTATCTGCCAAGTTCCGAGATATCTCACCTCTTTTTATTGATATTTATGGAGATAATGAGACATTGTAGTTAATCATAACGAATTACTGATAGATCTCATATTAATTATTAGAGTAAGAAGTAAAATGACGAGATTATCTACGTATGGGTCGGAAATTCTGCTTTGGATTGTACCACATTCTGGCACCCAGCCTAGGATCAGAGTGTAGAATCTATTTTCTCATTCTGAACAGTTACACGCAATATATATATACATATATATATATATGTGTGTGTGTGGGGATACATATTGCATTTCATGTATTTGGATGAACATATATAAATCACATATAGAATCGCGTATATATGACTATCTGTTAAATTTGATTGATTGACGGAAGACAATTGATGTGATTTTCTTTTTTCGTATAGTGAAAAAGCATAATTAGTTCATCATTTCATTATTTTCTGAACAACTCTGCGACAATATCCGCCATTGTCTCGCGGCCATCTTTATTGTTTTGCCGCGCAAAAGCATCAATGCATTGTCTGGTCGCGTGGGCAGTAGCATTCAAGTTTCAAACAGAAACGATTTGTCGACTTCGGGGCGACAAGTTGTGACGATGTCAAAGAGATTATTAGAAAAAAGAGCAATCAGTTTGGGGCAATTATTCAATGAATAATAATGAAAATACATTGCCTATATACACATTAAAACACCCCCTTAACTTTAGAGGGAGGGAGAGAAAGAGAGAGCTGCTCTTATACAAATATACTTTTATATACAATATCTATACAAATTTAAGTACACCTATACAAGTATACTTTTTACATACATTTAGAACTCCAAATACAAACACGAATATACACTAATATATATATATATATATTTATATATATATATATATATATATATATATATATATATATATATATATGTACATTTATACATATGTACACACACACACACATATATATATATATATATATATATATATATATATATATATATATATATATATATATATATATATAAAATTCATCATGATAATACCTTATATAAAATAACAAATTACATGTATGACATGAGTTATATATTAAAATCATAGCTAAAAGGGAAGTACTGTTTGATCAACACTGCTGGGGTGATAACATAACTATTTTGTTGTTAATATCCCCGGAACGGTTACTTGGTAAATAACTGATGTTTTAAACAATATAAATTGAACACATAGTACCAGAATATCAAAGTATGTGTTAAACATTAATTAAAAAAAAAAACACTTAACAAAATTACATAAAAGGCTTATATTGGGAAACAGCTGACTGAAGTGACACTTGAAAATCTCTTGAAAAAGTTTTTTTTAATGTTTTGTATTCAAAGCTGTAAAACTTCTAGACTATATATAAATACATTTATACAAATATATACAACTACTGAACGATGGATATATTCGCAAATGAATAGTTACATAAATGCATATATCTTCATATGCATACGTTTGTATAAATAGGAATAATGATTTTAGATAACAATAACAGGCTGATAACATTAATAACACCCTAAATTTACATCCATTAGTATAAATCTATAATCATTCCTATAAATAAAGTCTTTTGCATTGAGTAACAATTACGCTCTTACAGATTTTCACATCGAAGACGATTGGTGACAAAACATGATATATAGTCACGGTCAATTGTCATAAACTACATTGTGAAGATTAGCGTTAAATCTATTGACTTTTCAAGTTAATTAATTTTTCATCTGTCTGTCTGTTTGTCTTTTTCGATATATAGATATATACTCATATATACCTATAGAAAATGACAGTGTTGTTCATGTATGGATAGGCAGTAAGAAGCTTAGGGCTATTTCATTTAGTCATTTATTCTTAATCTTAGTTTTAAGTTTTTATTACGTCTCAACTTATCTCAACTGTTTTAATAAGTCATTGCCAAACATGAAGTTTTGAGAGTTCCTATGACTTTATCTTCATCGTTACGTCACAACAGACTACATATTTTTAGAAAACTTCAGTTGTTCTATTAACTATTTTATTCTAATTCTCATGGACCAATCAATTATAAGTTTTAGGTTATAACAGGAATCATACAGGTGAACAACCATAAACCAATTATTCATACTTATTTGCATATCTAACTTTCAATCTAACTCTCATATATGTATATGTATATATATATATATATATATATATATATATATATATATATATATATATATATATATATATATATATATGTGTGTGTGTGTATATCATTGTTATTTACTCTTAATATATATATATATATATATATATATATATATATATCATTGCTATTTACTCTCAACCCATTAACGGTGGCAGATGGCAAAAAGTAATAGCCATTCACTGCTAGATAAAAGCCCCCGTCCATTGCAATTTATCCTCTGTAAGATAAAAGCCTTGAATCGTAGATAGAATAGAATAGCAATCACAGTGAACTAATCAAGCACACATTTTATTGGGTCGGCCCCAGGACTTTCCGTCATTCGCAGTTGATGGGTCAAAACAAAGATCAAAATGATTGGAGATGGAACAGGAAGAGAGGAGGATTTGATCTGTTCGTGAAAGAGAAACCAGAATCTTATATTGGTTCATTGATTTGTTTTTTGTGTCACTAGAGACCGGGATAGTTACGGACCGAGACTATAGTCCTTACTTGATGGCCGTCAACCGTATTTGATGACATTTAAAAGGAACCTCGGCTGAAATCCCCAAAGAATAGCCCAGCATTTTGCAAACATTTACGAAGCTCAACGTAATCCTAGACGAGCTCAGCTGTAGAAATACTAAGAGTGAGGAAGGCAAGCCACGGAAAAAAGGGTTTGAAATTATGGCTTTACTTTCAGTACGGGTTATTTTTTTTAGCCAACACGTGGACAAAACAATTGGCTGATTTTTTTTCCTGGATATCACCAACTGAAATGAGAGTATCTCAAACATACAAACGCACCTCTTACGCTGTAGACTCCCATTATTCCGGCACCACCAGGACGTTCTGTTATATCTAATGTGCTGTTATAACGGGTAGATTAAGAAATATGATATGCAAATAAAAAAATACGTCAAGCAGATTAATTCACTTTTCAATTTGCTTGTAGAAAATAGTATTTTGAGAATGTAAAACCAAATGTATCGTTTGAACATGTATGATGGAATAGTGTTACTAAAACAAGTGCCGTTACAATGCGTGTGAACTGTACTACTGGACATGGTGGAAGTATTTGTGGACATTTCTAAAAATATTTTCTGTAAATATGCAAACATATTGGTTAGTTACATTTGAGCTATCCGAAAATTTTTAATGAGATTTTTGAATATTTATTTAAATCTCTGCCAACTATTGCAGCATTGATCAAGATATTGTGAGATCGATTTCTGATTTCCTGGAAGAACGTTTTCTTAGAGAAGATTCCTTTTATACAAGTTTCTGACATTTTATTCAATCAGTAAATTCTTGTATCTAAAACACTACTCACGCCAATCTGATCATATGAATCGATAAGGCATAAAATTAAGAGCCTGGGAATATGAAGCACATATCGACGAAGAAAAGATATAAAATCATGCTAAATATTTACTAATTTTCCGTCCAATTCGATGTGAGTATAGGTACTTTTATCAACAAATAGAAAAAGCAAAATATTTCTCCGATAAAATCAAAATGGTAAGTTCTCAGCCTCTGAGAACTGAGTGAAATCGCTCAGGTGTTCTGTAAAGGAACAAGCACTGTAACCCGTCGGCAACACTTACTACCCATTATGACCAGAGCGATTGTCACGTTCCGTGTTTATAAAATTGACGGAGATAGAACTTGACGCAATAGTTTTGCGATCCTGAGGATAAAGTATTGAAGATCTACGTGGAGTTTCCTCCGTAAAGGAACAATTAACAACGGAAAGAAAAGAAAATCTTGGGTTGCGTGTTTAGCGACCGTGTAGAGGGAGGTGTAAAATCCGACTCTTCAACTTAATTTGAAAAACGCTATTAATTCTCATCCGTTTAAAAACCCATTTCAGACAAAAGATAGTGGGGTGATTGAGTGAGTGAGTGAGTGAGTGGAAGAGAGAGGATGAGACAGAAGGAGAGAGAGAGAGAGAGTAAATTAAGAGTAAGAGAAGAAACAAAAATGATTGGGAGAAAGAGGGATACAAGAAATGAAATAATCAAATGAAAACGTTATCATTCTTTATACCAAATAAAAGAAGAGACGAGGAAAAAAAAGCTGTAAGGAAAAGAATAAACCAGTGAAAATATGCGAATAAACTCTATTCAATCAAGGAAGGACAATGAAATTCCGGCCCGGATGTGAAAGTAATTTACTTTCTGCTTCAATATTGGAAAGACGAAAAATCATTAAAATGGCCGACACGGTCTTCGCTAGTTTTTAAAGGGTATGCGCAGTGAAAAATATTTTGCCAAGGCGAGTGTGCATATCATCATCATCATCATCATCATCATCATCAACTCTCTGGTGGATGTTTCCCAGATTCTTCAATACTGATCATGACTGCGCTAACTTCTGCCATGTCTTACAGCAAACCCTTTTATCTCATCTCTCCATCTTATATCCTCCCACATTTGACTCATTAGATCACAGGACAGTCTTCAACTCAATGCGAGTACGCTTATGAATATACCTATGTATGAATTTAGATGCGTATACACAGTTATGAAACTGTTTCATAGACGTGGCAACCCCTGTGTACGTATGTACATGCGTGTTGATTGCATCCTGGGAACGCTATCCACAAAAGCGCTGTTTACAAAAGAGCGTCAAGAAAAGACCCAAGGAATAGGAAAAAGCTAGTACAATAAAGACAATGCAGGAGAGAACCAGAGACTCAAGCTGTTCTAGATAAAAGAACATGTATGCATATAATATTTTTGTAAGCGATATGGAATAGAAATAAGAATAAAAACAACTAAACCCTAACCCTAACCCCAAACCAAGCAGCTTTTTTCTTTACTATGTTTTACTCAAATACATTTCATCACAAAACTTTGAACTCTGGTTAAAAAAAAGCTGAATATGATTATTATAACCTGAAATGGTAATAATGTTTTAGATTTTAGGGGTGAGTTATTTGACTCATGAGTTGAGCAGTTTAATGGGATTGCAATAATTGAAAATTTGCATTTACAACTAAACTTTAAACTCGTGGACAAATGATGTAATATACAAAATTCATTATTTAATTCATCAGTTACCGTTGTTGTCAGGAACCGTGTCATGTCTACAAAGTTTGGGAGAGAGACCAAAGCTGTCTGATTTCGAATGTGGTGGGACTTGTGAACTTCGGAATCAGGGACTGAACAAATTCATTGTAGTCAGACAGTTGTGAAAGATTGTTGGTTTGATCCATATTATTATCGATCCCAAAACAGGGATGGGGATGGTGCACCCGAAGTAATGCCCAATCGTGATGGAGGGCAGCTGCTAAATCATAATCAATCCATGGCTATCCTGATAACAAAAACTAATGTTCAAGTTCTCAAATAAACCTTTAAGGCTTTAGGATTTAGACGAAAAAAAAAAATTGCTGCTTCCAGCTTTGAAAATTATCCACGAACAATGCAGGCTCGAATTTGCAAGACTTAGACTTGGGATGAGAAGGGACGTAGGGTCCTCTTTATACGAACAAAAGTTCAACCTGGATAGCCCAGATGACGTTCAGAATTGCTGACATGATTAATGATTACCAAAAGGAACTTTTTAAATTTTTTTTCAATTAAACAATCAAAGATGGCGTCAGGATCTATCCTTTCTCATTTGAGCATGTGTTTATGTGTTTGTGTGTTCCATCTCTCCTGGCCATACAGTTTTGTCGACGGACGTAAAAATTGCCACCGATATTCCATTAGACCCAAAAGATTTTAAATATTTCTTTTATTTATTTATTTTTTTTTTTAACCTTTTCGGTTTCATTTTAACGGGTGTATCAATGACATTGAGAATGTTGAGGTTTCTAGATATTTTGTACTCTATTTTAGATGTCTTCCATTGGGAAACACCAGTGATGTCATAAATTGAATTTATTCTGATCATTTTCATTGGTGGAATAATTTTACGTGATTTCAAATTTTGACGCTAAGGTTGTTCAATTATTGACTGTGACAGCAAGCTTTGATATTTTCTACCTTTCTCAGATATGTAAAGGAACCCTTTAAATTTCATTATGGAAAAGTACACAACTTAACAATGAATTACATTGGATTTTACTTTGAATACCTTCAACATTAACATTTTTTGAACATTTGATTCGTTGTTCATTTGTGCATTTTTGAGAATAGAGCGCTGTTAGTATTCGCCTACGAACAGTACGACTACGTTCAGTCTGAAATGCTGAAATTGTATACACGTGCAGATGAATAAATATTCATCAAATATTATGAAGAGCTAGAATTTGTGAATTTGAAAATGGTGACCATTTGTTGAGAGAAAATTTCGTACATAGGTTTATCAAATTTCACGTTTTTCATAATTTATTTCTTGAAAACAATTAAAAAAGATTCAAAACTAAAAATATATGGATATTTTGAAACATTTCAGGACTTTTTCATCGTCCTGTAGATAATTCTGAGCTGTTTTAAAATCAAGTTGCGAACTATTTGTATAACTTAAGATACAGCCAAACGCACAAATGATTTATTAAGAGATTATAACCATAAATCAATTTGCATTTTTGTCTGGGATTAGGGAATTAGCAACTGAGAGGAATGCTTGTGGTGCACTGTAAAGTTTTATCACCTGTCACAAAGCTCTTTTGTCGTAGCTTTTTCGGAAACCTCTCTTACAGACTCGCTTCAAAAGAAGCTAACAGGCCATTGACCATCTTCATTTGGTAAATAAACTAAAAGAGGAAACAGCAGAATATAAAATTTGTACATGACCTTTGTTCTGCTAAAGTTCTTGTGTAGGCCTACTATGTTGTTTTTCTTCATTCAATTCTTCTAGAAACAGTTGGAGGTCTTGCAGGTTCCCTGCAAAAATCATATCTATCTATCTATCTATCTATCTATGCCTTGAAATAGGAGAATGCACATAATGATGTAAATAATATGATACATTCTTTAGACGTAATATGTATTTTTTCAATAGAATTTAAGCTCATAACTTCATGAAGTTTTGGGGGCCCTTCCAAGTGGATGCAGATGGTTGCTTTCAAAAAGATCCACGAAGAGATATACAAAGATAAACAACGGGAGTTTTATGAAGAATTAAAATGGGTAAAAGATATAAGAAAAAAAATTCAGTTGATAAATTAGGAACGTAACCATTAAGATTAAAAAAAATGATTGCAAAAAAGAGAGAAGAAAAATCCTTCTTAATCAACGCTTAATTGAATAGATCTTGATTGATTGATAATTTATGGAAAGATCATTAAGAAAATTAAAACGCGTCAACTCATTGAGAGAATAGTAAAAAAAAAACACTTAATAACAAGAGAGTTCTTAAGTACATGATGTTTTAAATTGCTTAGTGTTGAAAAATTGAAAGGTAAATAGTCATTAAAGTAGCATTCTGACCTCTGGTGATAAGTTAATGAAAAGAAACTCATTGAAAAGGGAGAGAAATCGTTTTTCGAATCACTGATTTTTTTCAACATTCTCATTCCACATTCGACAGCAATGAAACACCGAAATCTTTAGCAAAAGATACTTGTATATGAACTCTGCTATCAACTATTACCCCTCAGCGGTTCAAAGGATTTACTTTTTATTTTTTACACATAATATTATCTTGATCTATCTATCTATCTATCTATCTATTTATCTATCATTACATTGGAAAGTTCGTAATTCTAGAGATATCTTGTTTGAAACGGCCAACCACGTAAATTAATTTCATGGCATTAATTTTTTTTTAATTCATTTACGTGGTCGGCTGTTCGATTTTCTACCCGATCTATTCTTATGCCAAACGGAATATGCTTCCAAATAAATTGTCTATACAATTATCACATGCACACTCCCTGATATATATATATATATATACATATATACACACACACACATATATATATATATATATATATATATATATATATATATATATATATATACATACATATATATATATGTATATTGTTATAAAAATAACTAATTCTTTTACAAATGTATACTCCTGTTTTATCGTTAATATATATATATATAAAAGATAAAACAGGAGTATGCATTTGTGAAAGAATTAGTTATTTTCATTGTTTTATTTTGTTCTGTTTGATTGATAGAAAACTAGTTTCGACTTATTTGTTATCCTCAGTGCATGATCACAAAGAAACAGAATTATTTCATGATATGTGGTGAGTGGGTTTTGCAGGGTCTATAATCTATTGGTTTATATCTGCAGGCTGGCTCGAAGAAGGGTTCGAAACAAGTAAGAATAGTCATTTGATATATCGTAAAACGCAGATAAGGAATTCTCAACAGAAGTGTTGTTCGACCGGTGGTAGCATGTTCTTTGATATTCTTATTTCTGTGTCTATAATTGTTTAGTGCAGAATTAAATTTTGATTCGCCTCTCTAATATATCGTGCATTGCAGAGGGCGATTTCTTAGAAGCAGATGACATTTCTACTTTTGCAATTCGAATCGTGGTAGATCTTCAACGTTTTTTTATTTGTAGTTCTATATATATATATATATATATATATATATATATATATATATATATATATATATATATATATATATATATATATATATATATATATATATATATATATATATATATATATATATATATATATATATATATATATATATATATATATATATATATATATATATATATATATATATATATATATATATATATATATATATATATATATATATATATATATATATATATATATATATATATATATATATATATATATATATATATATATATATATATATATATATATCTTCGAGGTTTGGGGGACAAAGATGAGAGACTTGACCTGACAAAATAGATGACCTACTTCTGGTTCATCTTTAAGGATATCCCAGCAGTGCTTAATTATTCGAATCAATGGGGATAGGTTTGAACGTCGTTAGGGAAGGTATTCAATCTGATCTATCCATGTTGGCTAGTTCCAAGATGTCATCTCTGTCGATATCGATCGCTGTTTTATTGGCTCTTTCAGCAAATTTTATTGGTTTCACGTGTTTTGAAATGTTGCCTAAGTTTGTTGGTATTTTGAAAAATTGTTATTTATATAAATTTGTCACTATATATATATATATATATATATATATATATATAGAGAGAGAGAGAGAGAGAGAGAGAGAGAGTGCGAGAGAGAGATAGGTATATATATATATACACACAGACACATATATATACGAAGAATTGAAAAAATAGTAACAAACTAAAACAACATTTCACAATGCATGGCTATCAACTTACTTTGATGAGAGATTAAATTATTATAATGTAACGTGCGTGCGCTCATGCACACATCCACCCACGCACATATATCTATAATGAGTAGTGTGACTAATTTGCTTCACTATCTGTAACAATGGATTCTTCCACTCAAAACATAATTATAGCATAATTCAGCAGGAGGCCTCCAGCAGCCCTGACAACACAATTTACCCACAATGCATAGCTCCTGATAGTGGACTCTTGTTCCACGTGGGAAATTTTAATACACACTCACACAGCACACACCAATGATGATGGGAAGAATCCCGAAACATGTATGGACAATTTACTTATAAAGATTAATAAACCTTACCTGCTAACACCTCACTCCCGAGTCTGTCTCACTCTCTACTGTACACATTATATATATATATATATATATATATATATATATATATATATATATATATATAAATATAAATAAAATGAGCATCGTAATATTTTCATTCATTTTCTATAACAATGGATTCTTACACTCAAAAACTGAAATTTTCCTGATAAAGATGTATCTATCCATCTATCTATCTGGTCTCCCCCTGGGGGGGGGGGTTTCTCTCTGCATTCGTAATCACTAAGCATGAAATATCTTTTTTATCCACTCGATTGTGAATAGGATTTGCAAAAACCAACGGTTGTCTCTTGGAGGGTCTTTTCTTTTCTCTCCATTGTTTTTCATCAACAATTCCTTACCTTTAAGACAAGAACAAAGGACATCTTCCTGACAATCAAGCATTAGCATATAGATTGGCTTGTCTCCGTTGTGTCGATAAGTGCCTTGAGCAAGAGCCGGCATCAGGAACATCATCATCTCAGTTGTCGTCGTCGTGATCATCATCATCATCATCGTCAGTGACTCATTCATCATCAGCAGCAGCAGTATCACCAGCGTAACCAACATCACTAGAACCACCGACCCTACCACCACCACCACCACCACCACCACCATCATCATCATCATCATCATCATCATCAGTCGCAGCTGCAGCATCCTTTTTTTTAATACTTATGTCAGGCATATTGATTATGCTATCTGATCATTCGACGCGCTTTAGTAATGACAAGAATGTTGTGCCAACTTCTGCAATGTACAGTCAGGGATCGAATCCAGGGTATTGATTATTGAATTGATCAAAGCTAAAACAATTGATTATCAGCTGTCATACTTCTTCGGTAATATGCAGAAGACAACCTTCTGAAATCATATCCTAGAATGGCAAGAGTTTTTTTTAAATTTTATCATGGAGATCGATATCTAAATATATTTTTATCTTTTAACGCACGGTCAACTTTAAAAAGTATTTTAAAAAAAGTCCGGTTGCTGCAGGGTCAAACTCTATCCCTACTTCTATTCTGACTGAAGATAATCAGCACAACTCATGTATTGTACATAATTTGTAAAGGATTTGAAAAAAACATTCTTTTTTTGTATTCATTTGTTAGAATGAAATAGAATGAAATAAGCACATGTCGATTTAGCTAAGTCGAGAGACCAGCTTATCAATCACTTGATGCTGATTTCGAATCACAGTCTGGGATGTTGATTTTTATTCCTATAAATTTGGTGAGGATTATTCTTGTTGTCCTTGATTCGGTTTGGAAAATAAAGCCAATTCCAGACTTGGACTGGAGCTCGACAAAAACTATATCAGGGAAGCTACTAAGACAATAAAAATATTTAAGACTCTTTTTTTGGTAAAATTAGTAAAAATATTCAACATAATAAACAATCATCATCATCATCATCATCATCATCATCATCATCATCACCCTGTTATCGTCCGTCGTTAGATATAGACCTTCCCCAAGATTTTCCAGACCTCTCTATCATGGGCATTTAGGAGCAAGTATTTTCTGAATCTATCTTACGCGTCACATCATCTTACTTTCCATTGGCTGCAGTTTTGTATATGATTTCTGGGGATTCACGGTGTGAGTCATGATGTCCAGTGGTTTTCTGACGTTCTTGCAACATGAACAGCCCATTGCCATTTGAGTTTTCTAACGGTTTCCATGATGTTTCAGCCTCCTGTCTCTTCTCTGATATACTGTGCTATCTTTGGTCTCTCCATGTTAGGTTGAGTATGGTTCTTTCATGTGAACATTGCATGGTTCTCAGTTTGAGGGGCGATCTTTTGGTTTTTATCTCAGCTCCATAGGTGACATAATAGATATAATGGTCTACTTTCCCCAGTTCTGCATTTTCGATTTCGATCGCTGTGTCTTTGACCCCAACATGTGTGTTGTACATGATATTTGTTTTGCTGAAGTTCATGTGGAGGCCAACTCTCTTGCTAGCTTCATTTAATTCGTCTGACATTATTTGGTTCACTTTTATTTAAAGTTTCAAGCTGTTGCCTGGAACATCAATTTTTTTCTCGATTGTTTAACGTTGGAGTCGTTAAAGGGTTATTCGATTTTCAAATGTCAACGATTTGCATAATCCGTCGTATAATTAAAATTTGTCATTCTTCGAAAACAGATCCACTTCAAGAAAAGCGAAAGTTCAATAGGATTAGAATAATATACAGTTGTTTTCAAACATTACCCAATTAATTGCAGAAGATAGTGAATTGTAATAGTTGCTAATTGGAAGATAAAAGCCACTGCCCATTGCAAGATAATCCCAAATTATGTATCGTTTGTTGAAAAGCATCGACAACACAGAACTGGATAGCGATCGATCCCAATAAAACAGAAATGTTAATGAGAAGGCTGTAGAATATACGATGGTTAAAACTCCTGTAATTCGCACTTAATAGATTAATGTTGATTTTTTGGTACTTACATAACATACTATACGGATTAATTCACTTTTCGCACCCATTCAAAGCTTTCAAAATCTACGTCAGGTGATGTTCTTAAACACGGAATTTATTTTAAAAACAAATGTAAAATTTCTTTTCATGTCTCCTGTGAAATCTGTTGAAAGGGAAGTTTTATTTCATCTTTTATTCTGGCCAGTTAAAACTAAACGAGGAAACAACTAGATAATCAAGCTGAAATTTGGCAGTAATCAAATATTAGTAAAAATGATTTATAATAAATACTTTACTGAATAAAATTAAATGAAAAATATCTTCAATCGACACCCAGTGATGTTGTTCAGGCCTGATGATTCAGTTTTTAGTTCATTTACATTGAATTATTCAATTTTAAAACGAAACATAAAGGTATGAGATGAATTTGCCATTATGCCTTCCCAGACATCTTCCAGGGATCAAGCGAAAGATTTCAAAATAAAAATTTTGTAAGGGATTATTTTCGTCCATGACTGGCGTCGAAAGTTGAAAATAATTATTCGAGGGGAAAAACTCTTTATCCATCTTAGACGTAGGACCTCACTCTTGAGTGAGTGCCTATTTTTTTCAGATTTCTATGTCCATACGTATCTATCAGTAGTTCAAGAGAGATTCAACGTCTTTACCTGATGAACCTCAACATTTTCCCTACTGTATTTCTACAAAAACAATATTTGCAATGTCCAATAACTAACGACTCTAGTGAATAAAAACGGAACACCCTTCATTTCCTTCCTTGTCATCAACTAAACTTCTGCACAAGACAAATAATAGGAAACTGAACTTTTCCGTCATTACGATGACAGACTTATAATGTACAACATCTGTTATGAGAAAGACCCGAACATAAAAAAAGTTGGGTGATCAATTTATAGTTGTCACTGGTGACTAATCAATTGCATTGGGATAAACGTCTCAATCCAAAATGTTCAACCTTTGATACCGTGGAGTTTCAAATAACATCACAATAACTAGATGCTTGATGAATTTATCTACGATAATTTGTCTGAAACTTAAATACATACACATGCACACATACGCACACGCATATACATACATAAGAATGCACATATTTGTATTTGTGCGTTTATAGGTGAGACCAAGCGAGTTGGGTACAGGGGCAGCACTCTTCATAAAGGTACAATTTAAAGAAACACAAATTCTAACGGCACGATTGTTTTTTTTAATATTCTCGTAAGACTATTATCGGAGATTAGTTTGCAGCAACAGCACATGGAGATTTCAGAACACTATTTTAAAACTATCAACCGAACATCAGACATCTGGGCATTAGACTGTGAAAGGTGAATTTTTTTTTTGTCCGTACGTTGAAAGTTTTTTTTAACAAATAAACTTCCTCTAAAATCGATCCGTTATAAAAGAACATTCGCAATAACGGCACTTTTAAATCCCCGTGGATTTTGTACATAGACTTTTGCTTTAATCATTGGTTGACAGTCATAATTTTTATTTTCGAAACCGTAAACCAAAACTGTCACCGAAACTATCAGAATAGGTTTCTTCAGTTTTTAGGTCAGTCCAGCTGGTTATGTATGTATACATATATACCACGCGTACAGACCGCACCAATAGAACTGGAGGGCCAACTATTACATTTCCTTCTAACAATGTCAACGAAAACATTTTTTTTTTCAAATTTCAAAGTTTATGTTAAAAATGGCCCTGAATTAGTATCTGCTTGAATTTTGAAAATGCTGACTCTTCGGTGATCACTGCCCAACAAAAAGCGAGAGAAGCAACTTAATCATCGATCAACATTCTTCCAAAGTTTTAATTGATCATTCCGAACACGGGACATTGCCGGAATACATTTGTCACGTGACGGTTTCAATCGAGTGACTAACCAGACCTGTTCATTTATTTATCTATTTATTTATTCTGAATATATCCTCTTCTCTAACAATCGTTGAGTAATCGTATCCCTTCGGACAAACTGACACCTTCACTGCGCGTTATTCAGTGAGTGTCACCTTAGTTAATTCCTGAAAACACTATGTCCTGAGCTTCCAAATGTTGATGAAGGATCAGCAAGTACTGTACATTGTTCTCTCCATACAACATTAAGTATTTCTCTGTTTATAGCTATCAATCTACGCAGATGATGACAAAGGCTGTCGAAGCACTGAGTAAAGTACATTGCTCTTTCGATATTATATAGACTACTCCTCTGCTCTCTCTCTCAATATATATATACATATATATATATATATATATATATATATATATATATATATATATATATATATATATGTATACATATATATATACATACATATATATATATGTATATATATATATATATATATATATATATATATATATATATATATATGCACTTTCCATTATCATGTGCAGTTTCCACTTGGGCCCTTCTTCTTTATCAAATTCTTTGGATAAATAATAAGGTTTTCATTCCTTCTTTCTTTTTCCCCTCTCTCTTTCCAATATTTTTCTTTCTACCCTTCCCCACCCCTTCTTTTCTACATGTCCCAAAACTCCCCCTATAAGTATCCCTATTGCAACAAATTTCTTTCTCTCTTTTGTTTTTTTCCCCTTTTCTATTTTTTCTTCCCTTCACGGCTTTCTTTCTCCTTTCATTCTTATATACTTTTAACATTTCAACAACTTCTTCTTACTTTCCCTTTCTTTCCTTCCTTTTTCCTTCCTTCCTCTCTGATTTTTCTCCCTCTCTTACTCCTTTTTTTCTTCCTTCCCTTCCTTCCATTGTTTCTTTCCCCGTCATTTCTTCTTAACTTCCTTCCTTCGGCAGCTTCCTTCCTTCTTTTCGCCCATTCTCTCTTCCGCCTATCCATCCTTCCTTCCTCCCCACCTTTTTCCTCCTCCGTCTCTTCCTCCCTTCCCTTTCTCCTTCCGTTCCCTCTCTTTCTCTTACTGCCTTCCTCCCGTCTCCCTTCCTCGTTCCGTAATTCACCCTTTCTCATTCTATCCCGAATTCCTTTCTTCCTCATGTGTTTTTTTTTCTCTCGACTTGGCGTCACTTTTCGACTCACGTCATTGCGTCACTAAAAAACAAAAAGTTCAAAAGAAAAACGCGCGGAAGAAAAATCCTACTAATAAACGAACGAAAGAAAACAACAACAACAACAACAACAACAACAACAACAATAATAATAATAATAATAATAATGATAATAATAATAATAATAATAATAATAATAATAATAATAATAATAATAATATCAATAACAACACCCGATCTCTCTTTTAATTCTAGCCCTATTTGCTCTGCTTAATTCACTGAACACTCCCACGCTAATGGCTGGCAGGAGTGGCCGTGTCCAATGTGCTGATGATTTTGATCGTTGGCCTTACGTGACCCTCATCAAACGATGAAGGATGAAAAGTCAGGCTAGTGATTACGACCATCACTGCAACGACTACCAAGGCATACTCTCTATTCATAATTAACACTTCAATTACAGCAATTATTCTTTTTTTATGCCACAAATTATCGGCTGTTCTCAAATATGTGTGCTAAAAATCAAGCACTTTTTTTCATTTTCCCTGATTGAAATGAATTCAGTGAAATATCCTAATGCATTATCTAATTGTTGTTGTGTTTTTTTAGATAAAGTAAGAGAAAGATCATGAAAGCGAAATAAAACGACGTACAACGATTGGTTGGAATGCATAAGCTTGAAACATGAAATATACAATGAGTGTGTTATATCAGCTACGATGTAGGGGTATGAAAACATGGAAACTAATAAATTGTCAAAAAACAAACTCATAGCCCGATGAAGATCAATGGAAAGAGTAATTTCAGGGATAATTCTTAGATGTAGAGAAGAGATCAGCCTGAGTTCGGGAACAGAACGAGATAAAAAGTATCATCATCATCATCATCATCATTATCCGTCGTTGGACATAAACCTTCCCCAAGATTCGCCACACTTCTCTATCATGGGCGTCGCAGAGCCAGAACTTTCTGAATTTGTCTAACGCGTCTCTCCATCTAATATTCTGCCGGCCTCGATTCCGGGGGATCCATGTCGTGAGTCGCGATGTCCATCGGTTGTCCACCATTCGTGCAACATGGCCAGCCTACTGCCTTTTGAGCTTTTTAATGGATTCTATGATGTCCCTGACTCTTGTCTCTTCCCAGATGTACTGTGCTATCTTGTGGTCTCTCCGTGTGAGGCCCAGCATAATTCTTTCATGAGCCCGTTGCATGGTTCTCAATTCGTGGATCTGTCTCTTGGTTAGGTTCCATGTTTCAGCTCCATAAGTGACTATTGCGAGGATACATCGGTTATACACCCTTTTTTTTAAAAGGAATAATGGGATCCCCATGGTTTGCACGATCAAAAGCATCATAGAAGTGATTAAATGAAGAGATAGCAGACGTAGAATAAGACGAGACATAAGATAGAGGAATCAAAAAGATGAGTTTGCTGGTAAGACATGGTAGGAGTTAACGTACTCACAGTTGCCATGAAAGCATATGGTAAAGGCCGTTGTCCAGTTGTGGACGCATGAGGGATGATGGTGATGGGGGTTATGAGGGTGGTGGTAGTGATGATATGTTCTTACACCCCTTTGGAAAAATATGACTTGAATATAGGTATTTTTTTATCAGTCTTTCCGGTTCAATATGTGAGTATTCCTGTGCAATATTATCTGTGTTCATACACACACATACGCGCGCGTGCACGTGCACACACATACACACACACACACACACACACACACACACATATACCCATATTGTAAATACGATCTCGGATCATTTGCCATCAATATAAGTAAATTTCTCTTCACTTTTTCTATTAAATAATGCACACACACACAAACATATATATATATATATATATATATATATATATATACACATATATATATATATGTGTGTGTATATATATATATATATATATATATATATACATATATGACATGGGAAAATCAAATTTAAGCTTAGAGTAATAATTTGTCGAATCATCAATGGAATGTGTTAGTAGAAAATCAATGCAGAAGTTTTTTTGCGTAACCTACGAGAGTAAATAAATTAAAAATAAATCAATAAATGATATGTAGTATAAGATAATATGAATATGCAATATACACAATACCTTATAGAAAATGACAAACTACAAGTAAGACACAAGCTATATAGTAAGAAAGGGAGGTGGTGTTTGATCAACTCTGTTGGTGCGTTATGTTAATACGACTGTTTTGTTCTTAAAATCCCCAAAACGATTACATGGTAAACAACAGATGATCCCAACAAGAAAACATTTATACATTGTAACATGATAGCAAAGTATGTATGAAACAGGGAAGAAACAGTGATGAAATGTACACAAATTGCAATGACAGATATTAAGGAATGATTGACTGAACTTACACACAAGAAAAAGAAATATTGATATTTAGTGTTTGAAGCTGTAAGCTTCTTATATATATATATATATATATATATATATATATATATATATATATATATATATATATATATATACTAGCATTTAGTGTGTCTGTTCCTGTGTGTGTGTGTGTGTGCGAATTATTCACTCTGAAGAGTGGAGTTGTTAAACAAGCCTGACAACCTCGTGAGATCAGTTCACATAATACCCCTCTACATATTAGGTTACAAATATATACATTTTCATCATAAGAATATTTTGTGATAAAAAGTTATGTGAAGGCTTGATTATTATTGTTTGAATGTCAAATAGACATCACTCTCGAGTAAACAATTAATAATAACCGATTTTAATGTATATTACCTGGATGGACGATTAGAATTTCAATTAAATGGACGATATCAAGCATAAAATCATTTTTGTTATGCTTGAAAGAATTCTTTAATAAAATTCAAACTTACAGTGATGAATACATTTCTTCAACAAAAATGTGTAGAATCTTAAATGTATTAATCCCATATATATATATATATATATATATATATATATATATATATATATATATATATATATATATATATATATAATTAAAACAAACCCACCAACGTCCACGCTGCCCAACATATACCAACACCTATCCATTAAAGGCTAGATACCACCTCTCCATCCTATAATAAAAATAACGGAATCCACCTTTCCCTGAGAAATCGCCATTTTAGCTCTTCACTGTCTTTCTCATCTAAGATAAGCCAAATATTAACAGACAGGAAACATACATCACCTGACCCTCTCACGGACCCATCTCATTTCAAACCAAATGTTACTCCCATTTACGCGCACTTCTTCTCCCGCTCCCACTAAAAACAAAACACAGAAGTGTCGATATTTCTTCTTCAGCATCGAGTACGTAAACAGCAATTTCTTCTCTGTGACTGCTGCAAATATTTTTTCTCCGAAAAAGATGACTGACCCCGTTGAAACGCATCGAATTGCACCCACGGAATGATAAAAAATTGAGATATAACTCCTATCTCTTGAGCTTTTCTTTCCTCCTTTCATTCGTCACTTTCATGTATATATATATATATGGCAATGTGACATTTGCAGTTATTCTGATAAAATACATTTAGTGATTATACAACAATCTGATAAGACAGATATACACTTCTTTTTGCATTTTCCTTTTGCTCGAAATTACAGCAAAAGATTTCGAAGTAATCAGAATGAAATTGCAGCAATTGTTGAGAAGGTAAGCTGAGAAGACGCATCTCAAAATTCCTCCCGATGTTTCGAAGCACTTGAAGTGTTTCGAACTGACAAAGATGTATCCAGCCTCCAAAGCTGAAACAGGAAACTTATCATGGCAGCAAATAAAAGTGCAAAACAAGTGAGGCGTGAATGAATCTCGTCCAATTTGGTGTTAGTAGATACCACTTAGTGTATTCCTTAAGGCATGAATCGAAAGGATTCATTGCAGCGAAGAAAGGAACACTCATCAAACATTTGAAGGTAAGACTAGTTTGTTCTAACGGGTATGAAATACTGTATGAGGACATTTGGAATAAGTCGTATCCAGCGATGAAACCGGGATTGAATTGTATTCTAATCAGTGAAGACTTGCCAAAAGACACAGAGGAAAGCGAAATGACGAAAACTGTAGAGTTCGTGAGGAGAGCTTGATGCTTTAGGGATACAAATTAATGACCAAAATGAGTTGATTAACGTGACTAGTTGCTCGAATAGTACTTAATACATTGTTGCTGAATGGTAATTCGATGCTTGACTTAGAACAGTGCGAGATTTGGGAGCTCTATGCCATAGATCACGCGCAAAATAACTGATACTGGCCGAAATAGTTTCACTGTATTGGAAGACTAGCCATTGCAGTCCTGACTTGAATATATTTGAGCAAATGTAGACAGGACTAAAAAGCCCAGTTTGTCAGAAAACCCCAAGTAAACTTCTAGAACCGGGGTGACTGAGTCTCAAAGAATGGTATTCGAAGGGGTGGAAGGGTTTGTCTACTTCACTGCAGCATTTGTCCCTGCTGTTGTTGAATGGAAGGGTATATAGCCTATGTTTAGTTGAAACAAAAAGCGCAACAAACTTGGACGTAAATGGTAGCAAAAAATTTTCGATAACGTCAACTAAATTCATAAAATGAACATTTCTGAAAATGTCATATTTAAGGTACTTAAAACGCAGCATCTGAATCAGTTTATGTAAAATGACCGGAAAGTACGACCATTTTTAAAAATCACCTTTCATCTCTCCCTTCCAATCGAAGAGCTTGCTGTAAAATATGATGATTAGTTGTGGGAATGACTCAGAAAAAGCCAATACTATATATATATATATATATATATATATATATATATCACATGTAAAAGATGAAAAGACAAATGTCTACTAATAAGCTGTTTGATTTCCTTTCTTGATCTCCAATTGCTTCAACCTCTTGAAAACTGGATCATTCCCAGTTCTCCTATGATGATGGGCAGGGTTAAGGGCTAAGATCAGTGTTATCTCATCTTTGGGTGAGATAACTTTAAAATTGATTGACGCATGACTAGACGCTGGGAATTCAAATTCCCAAACTATACCTCCCCATTGCACTGAAAGGGGGATATGGACACGCACTGACCTTTGCGCTAGCAGTTGCTGAGGATTGGTAGTTTTTGGTCGAAGTTTATTCTTGTCAAAAGTCTTTGTTACAAATATGTGAGAGAATCCCAGTAAACTTGACCTCTTATCACTTTTCTTTCTTTGTGGGGTTGACAAATATATCTGAATTCTAACCTTCATATTTCACAAGTTCCGAAAGAGGTAATGATATTTATGTTTTCTCCTTCTTCATTATTGGCTTTGATGGAACGGCCACAGTCAATTTTGCCATATTTCTTTTTTTTCGTAGACAAGAAATCGATCGAGCCTTTTAATCTGATTCTCATGAATGTCCATGCCCCAAAGACTCGTTCTCTCTCCATTTTCAAGGACAATTCCTTGTCTGTTATCATACCATTTTCATATTAAGCTCCGAGTTGTTTGCATAATTTCCAGTGAATCACTTGTGTTTGCTTTTCTGTCTTCTTTTTGGGTCCGGTTTGTCACATTTACTCACGATGTCATTTACCGTTTGTCCCTATGGTTGGGCATTATTTTTATTTTATCACCAATAATATTTGCTGTATCATTATCATCACCAATAATATTATTTGCATGGGAATGATATTACCTCTTGATTTCGTTTTTAAAATTTATTTTCAATTTCTTATATTTATTTCACTCATTTGTCAACGTGGTCTCCATAATTCTTTTTTATTGTGTCAAAAACGCATCCTCTGATACAAAGAAATGTATAACAAAAATATTTTAAAATACCAAACAGAGGAAACAATTTTCCTTCTTGTTTTTCATTTTTTTTTCATCTCTCTTCCATTCAGCCATTTTTATTTCTGCTTTTGCTGGATTCAATTTCCGATTAACTTTGACGTCACACATAAATTTTCACCACTTTTTTCGGAGGCTCCATCTCAACTTCCGGGTCACATGACAGGTGATACGAGTCTTGGCCAACTAATTAGCATTCAGTGATGAGGTTGTCAACACGGCCGGTGTGATAAATTGCAAAAGACGAGCTATATGGACCGGTTGACATGCCTCGTTCTCAACTACTACCACGACGACGACTACTACTACCATTTAACGGTACCACGACTTTTTATCGAACGACATATCGAAAATGCAAAATAGGCACATACGCATTCGGGCCATAAACACACATGCATATGTAATACACACACATACACACACATACACACACACATACTATATACCCACATGCCTCATACATACATAAATACAGGCTTACTGCATGATCACTTCCACACATGCACACACGGGCCAAATATGCACACACTTACAACTAATCGCACGTGCAATGAAAACGCAAATACACACAGGCTCACACGTACCACATACACACAGGCCACATACATGCACGCACTTATACACGTAAAAAAAAATGCCACATACAGAAAAAATGCACACGATTAATCTAAAACGCAAAATACCCGTATGAATATACACGCCCGGAACTCATGAATACGGAAATGCACACATCTGCACGTGCACGCACGGATCGGATATGTGTGCCCGTACAAAATACATGCATGCACACACACACACAGACAGACCACATACACATCCCATATACCCGTAAATACGCTCATCTAAACGCATGTACATACATACCACGCATACACATGTGTGCATGAGTTCAAGTGTCTTTAGGTGTGTTTGTTTTGCATTTTCAATGAATTTGATGAAAAGACGTGCCACGCCATCTAACACTCTGTCCCTGTGGACCGTTCATTTTCGTTTCTCCACCGCGTAAGATTTGCCATAGCACGATATTACAGTCAACCATTAACAGCCCTAGGAGAGCATATTGTTTTAATTTTCTGAACGATTCTCTTTCTCTCTCACTTTACAGTCATGAACATTTCCCACGTTGTGACAGCAAATCGAAATCTGATAACGATGACGACTTTCTGTGAGCCGTCAAACAAGCGGACTTACATGCTTTGAAGAAGAAAAAGAAAAGGGATTGTAATATTTACGCTTAATTAACAGATAGGCTCAAAGAAAATAAACTGTTGCGGGTAAATTGAATTGTTCATTATCGTGGACATAAAAAAAATGTATTGGAATCTCCCAAGCAAAACTGTCACCAAAGGTTTCTTTCAGTTTTCAAATTGGTCTGGATGGTTGGATTGCTGGATGACAGGATTATCAATTTAGATGTCATTTTTCAATCTAAATATTGTCAATACTGGCCTCACGAATTCGAAATAAACAAATCGAAGAACAACTAATTAGGCAACCCAATTGAATGGCCATGGATATGAGTATCACACGTACTAACCGCATCAGTGGAGCTAGAGGGCTGAACATTTAGATATTTGTCGTTTATTATGTCGGGATAGAATTTTTTTTCCTTTTTACCTCCACCCCTGTAGGTTTTTCGGTAAGGGGTCCAAATTGCAATCAGGGTTTATGTTGAATTCATCTCCAAGTTTATGTTCAGTAATAAACACGTTTGTTTTTTGACTATTAAGATTTTTTTAAATAATCACTGCTGAACAAAAGGCAGAAGCAGTGTCTTTTTCATTAATCACCTTTTTTTTCTCCGATTTTTTTTGATCACCCCCAACACAGCATGTTGCCAAAAGATATTGCTCATGTGATGGTTTTTATTGAGTGACTAACCAGGTCTGTTCTTTTAAATTATGCTCTTGTTATCAACAAATCAGTTCTTCTATTTCCTCATTGGCCACAGACAAGATAGGTTTATTCAGTTTTTTAAATCTGGTCTGGCTGGCTATGTATGTATGTATGTATGTATGTATCGTGGGTACAGATCTCAATGGGGCAGAAAATGGCTGAAAATTTCAACATTAACTCCTTATTACGTTAAGGAAATTTTTTGTTCTTTTTTTCCATCCACCCACCATATACACAAAATATGTTTTCAGTCGGGGAGGGGGGGTGTCAATTTACAATGTAAGTGAACACTAAATCGGGCCTGCTTGTTTTTTAAAAACTCAGACTTTTTAGTCATTCAAAAATAAAATGCTAGCGGTGGTGGCTGCGGAGGATTGGGCATAAACTTATCCATTGATCACCCTTTATCGTATTTTTTTGATTGCTTCCAAGTGACAGTTTTTATTGAATGACTAAGCAGACATGTTGTCTATAACCTTAAGAATAGTCGCTAACATCGCAAAATTTCGAAAAAATGAACTCATTCTTTGTGTTATTGATATTGTTATAACGACATCCCGACTGATATATTCGTCTCAAGGGGTACAATCTGTAAAGAAAGACACGTCTGGTTAGTCACTCGTTAGAAACTACCACATAGAGTGATCAATGAATAAATTTCTTCTCTCACCTTTTGTTAGGCAGTAAGAACTGAAGTAAGTCCCAGTTTTCAAGAGACAAGTGTGAACAGTGGGCAGAAATAATATAAACAGATTTAGCATAAATTTACATTGAGAATTGAACCATCTCACCAAAAATCTATTTTGAGAAGAAATTACAATTAACCCCTCTTTTTTTTAACACAAAAGGCGTAAAAGTTTAAATTTCCAGCCCTTCATCTCTATTGATGTGGTCTGTTCGTGCAACATATACATAGATAACCAGTACGACTAGAGAAAACTTTGTTGATGTGAACTGTTGACCGTTTCTAATGTGGGGTCTCTCTTTTGGTGAGCTGAAATCAGAGCCGGTTCGTATATCAGCTTCTGTTCCACCGAAATATTTTTTTTGCGTAGTCCATACCTCGACAAGATTGTAGAATGGGTCGACCATAAAGTTGTAACAACAAAATCATCAACACAAAAGAATTGTCGCTGATTAAAAAGATGAGATTTATTTTGAAAAGCAATGAAGATAAGATCAGAGTCTCAGAAGGTCATTCCTACGAATATTTCTCTCCTATTTACAAAATGTCTTTATTTTATCATAAGTTTTCTATTTCAAGAAAATGTTTAACCATTGCCTTTGGAGACTTCATCTCTTCTCTAAAATGCATCATTTAAAAAAAAAATGAAATAATAATGGCTGTTTTCTCTGGAAAAAATACAGATTAATGTTTTGTCTACTGTTAAATACTAGTCCGCTCAGATGGTGTAATGGTTAACACGGAAAGGTCCGATTCAGTATGAGCAACGATTGTGTAGAAAACCATTCACTGGGAAAATGAAATTAGCAGATAATTGGATACACCCTAAACTGTGTAATCCGGGTGGAATAAATTGGGATCGGAGCCCTTCGTTATTTAAAAGGATAGTAGCTAACAAAAACTGAGGCTTCGAGTCAACTACGATTGTAGAAGGCCGATACATGTATAGGCTTACTGCAGTTGCAGTCGACTCGAAGCGTCAGTTCCATTAGCTATGATATATATATATATATATATATATATATATATATATATATATATATATATATGTATATATATATATGTATATATATATATGTATATATATATATATATATATATATATATATATATATATATATATCTATATATATATATATATATATATATATATATATATATATATATATATATATATATATACATATACACATATATACACTAGTTGATACCGAGAACACATTCATGCATGTATTTGAATCACAATAGAATAATTTTTAAGGAAAAATTAGTAAATTCGTTTCAGTTGAAGAGTTCATAGTTTTGAATGATGGATAAATCCCTGCCCTCCTGAAAAGCTCATATAAACAACACCGGGTTGATTAAGCAAAGAATGGAATACACCAGAAAAATGGCTCGGATGAGGAATAGGTAACATTCATCGGCTTCAACTTAGTCAAGAATCGTGAATTCTCAATCAGTTCAAAACACAATGTTGAAGCCCCGATTGAAAGTTAATTAAAAGCTACGCCGTGGCTCCGAGAAAATAAATAAACAAACAATTTCCTTTTCGATTAATACTAACGCTAGATATATTGGCCTGTAAGCCGTTTTATGTAAAATTGTTCATCTTTCCTTCTAAATTTATTTTGAAACTGTTTATTCCGCCTACTGAAAAAATACATCTCCGAAGGAATGAACAGTCTTTAAAATTCTGCTTAATCTATCGTGAATTACAAAGATTTGAGAACAAGTTCAAGAATATATAATGACCATTGGTGAAGAGAAATTGGTTATCTTATAGACAACTTTGCAGGGAGAGATAGTCTGGACTTTCACTTTAGTTGAAACCCAATAAATAGACAAGAAAATTTTCCACCTCAACCACACAATTCTTACACCCTCTGAAAGGATCGATGAACACCTAATTATCTATGTAGGAAAAGAAAGGATTTAACAGGTAAGCGACCCTTTTTCATGGGTATGATTTGGAATTACACTACAGGCAGCTGCACTGTCTGTTTAGTACTCTGAAGGGTAGCAGACTTCTAAATTCTGCGAATATCTGCTTTTCTGAAGCGTCTGGGATCTTTGCTTGGAGTTGCTGGCAGCATTACTATCATGAGTATCTGCGTATAGAAATCGCAGAGAGCCATACTAATACTATCCGGAGCTCCTGTGCATAAAGTTGCCGGAAAGAAACAATAGAATTCTGAAGCCAGCTCAGCATCTCCCATCTGCTGATTGCCCACGCCCCGTGGTCCGATCACAGGTCAGCCTTACATCAAGCACGCATCTGCCCAGGTGAACACTCCTGTCAAAGCTATGGCCTTGAAATCTTGCTCTATCTATGCCACAGTGGACCATAGGATGCTAGCCCTTGGTGTAAAGGGTGGGTTGGGACCTAGGGAAGCTGGCTGAATCTAAAAAATCTATTGCTAAGCTCGAGGGAAAACTTCATGTAGGATCTGCTGTCTGTGGTCCTACTGTTGTGGCATTCATTTTGTACAATCTCCCCTTGCTCTCCCAGCTAAGCCACTTATCCATTTACTCACACATACAGACATACACAGACATATATATATATACATATATATATATACATATATATATATATATATATATATATATATATATATATATGTGTGTGTGTGTGTGTGTGTGTGTGTGTGTGTGTGTGTATACAACTGATGATTCCAACAAAAGACAATTTATACATTGTACCATTATAACGAAGTATAAGGGAAACAGGAAAAATTACATAAATTGCATTGGCAGATATAAGGGAAATAAGTGACTGAATTGACATAAATAATCTTTTGAGAAAGTATTTTGATATTTAGTGTTTGAAGCAGTAAAGTTTTCTAAACCACACACACACACACACACACACATACACACACACACACACACACACATATATATATATATATATATATATATATATATATATATATATATATATATATATATATATATATATGTATATATATATCAATCATCATGTCTATTTGGAAGGTTCACATTGAACGAGCATATTAATGTAATCCTTCTATGTATCCATCCGCCCAATGTTAAGAATGGTTTACAGATAAAAAAAAAATACGAGGGTTTATGAAAAAAATCATATTTACGATTATATGCTGCACCCATGATGAATATTGATATATTAGTGAATAAACGAATGATCATTTAGAAATAATGTTGAATAAAGAAAATGGTAACATAAATGCTATTAAATATTATATAATGAATTGAAAGAACTAGACTACATTTTTATGATCTCGGGAAATGAACAAAGCTCATATTTGTAAAGAGACCCTGCCCCTCCCAAAAACTTAGTGGGATGGCTGTTTTCCAAAAACTAATTTGTCTACATAAATATTTATAAACATTTTAATTGAGCTAAAACTTCTTTTTCTCGAGATCTTCGGAAAAACTCTGCTTCCAGTTCCAGAATATAAACAACAAAAAAACATATCTTTTGGCAGTATGCTGTGCTGAGTGTGTTCAATTGAAAGATTGGAAAAGGGGTGATCAAATTACTTCCATCACATTTTGTTGGGCAGTGATTACTAAAACTAAGGGATCAATTTTGCATAAACTCACATCATAAGAAATTGACTGGGGGGGGGGGGTTACAAAAAGTTCTTCTTGACATGATCAGTGGGAAATGTTTATATTTCATGCCCTCTAGCTCCATTTGTGCAGCCCGTAAATATGATACATACATGTGTAAATGCATACATTCATAGCCAGCCTGATCCAACTAAAAACTGAAAAAACCCTTGTTGACTATTTGACAACAGTTTTACGGTTTACAGTTTCTAAATTAATGATTGGCAATGCTTCATTCGATGAATCAAAATCAATAGGAACCGTCACATGATCAATGTCTTTCAGTAGGATGCCATGGGTGATCAATAAAAAAATGGTTAAAGGGATGACTAATCAATGAATAGATTATTTCTCGAGTTCCTGTTGAGTAGCAATCACTGAAGATATCCGACTTACCAAAAGATTAGCGTGATTGCTGCTGGGAATGAAGAGAAACCAATTAAGCATAGACTTACATCGCAAATTGAATATCACCCCAAAAACCTGTTTTGAGGTTAGAGAATTTTGGAAAAAAAAACAACGTTTTTTTTTTGATGATGATGATTTCAGACCTCTAGCTCCATTGGTGCGGCCTGTACGCGCGATACATGCATAGCCAACTAGACTAGCTTGAAAACTGAAGAAACCTATATTGACAGTTTTGGTGAACAGTTTCGAAAAAGTTGAACCTGCATCCTCAAAAAAGCCCCAGAATACTACTGGGCTTATTCAGAAAAAAAACAAAAAAACAAAATAAACTAATTTGCTGAAAAGCTTCACCATTTTCACAGAACATTTCATGGTGTTATCTTGGATGGTTCTTGTGATACTGACATTATCTTTTCTTACGATTTCAGAAAAAAGATCTTTTGTCTCAGTCTCACTGTTTGCTCACCTACTCTCCTATCCTCTTTAAAAACCATACAAATTACCTGCTCGCTCTGAGAATGAGCTATTTTTCAGCTACAGTCAAGTAAGAGCCGAAAAAACCAAGACACAAATTTTGCATGAATTCAAATTGACGCCACACAAACTACACATTTTTTTCAAAAATTAACTTGCTAAAAATCAACCCAAGCGTAAAGTAATACACACGGAAAACTTCATGATACACACATACATGGATACATAGCCAGCTAGCCAGCCAAACTAACTTGAAAACTGAAAAAACCTATGTTGACAAATTTGGTGACAGTTTTTGTTGGTGGTTTCTGAAAATTCTCCTCGATAAAAATCAGTTATAAACACAGAAAATTGATCCGTCAACTCCAGAGTATTTTCTTCAACTCTATAAATATCAAATTGCCCCAAGGAAATTCTGACATATCATCTTTTAAAACCATTTAACTAACAGATTAAAGACATTTTTTTCTATTTTTCATCTCTACAAATATTGATTCGTATTCGCTAGAAAATGATGGTCTGACACCTTTCTGCAAACACTGTTGATTTCTGTTCTCAAATGTCTGTTATTTCTAACGTATTTCGCATGTTATACTTCAAAAATTTTGAAATGAAATCCCCATCCGAATGTAGATTTATTGTCGTAACAAATATTTATTTCTTATGCTTATGAATAATACATATTGATCGGTTATCCCCGATGAGTTGATATTTTTCTCCTGATCATATCGAATTTCGAAAAATAAAAAGGATTTATCTTTTTCCAAATCTTTATCAGCCATTACTCATAAATGAGGAGCTTATTATATTAAAATGAAATCAACAAAATATATAAATTAGAATCAACGCTAAAAAAAACAAACTGAGAAGCTTGTATGCACATGTGTTCGATTTTGCAAAATATATTCTTCGTATTCAAGGCTGTGAAGTCGATTTTTACAGATATGTCTACTGTACTTGATGATACAATCGAAAAATATTGACAAAATCTACAAACCCGCACGTTTTATTTGGATTTCTTGGTTAGATAAGCAATTCCCTGCCGGCTTAATCCAGCAATTCTTGGTCATTAAACATCTCATTTAAATCGTACAGTGTTTTAGTTTATTAAAAAGAGGAAACTTGCCTCGTATCAGGGTTGGCAATTTAGATGTGATTTTCCAATTTTCCAACTCTGGAGGTCACTCTGAAATTCGAAAAAATTAAAAAAAGATATATCTCAATTGGGAATACAGGACTTTAAAACATTAAAAAAATAAAAAAATCTAATCATCGTCATCACTGGATTAAAAACAAAACACAACCCCCCCCAAAAAAAAACCATGAAACATCCAAATTGGCAACTCCGCTATACCCCAAGACATGAGACAGATTGGATGAAAATTTGATTCTTACTTAGAAAAATCTTATTTCATAAACGATATCATTACTTGATGTATTTACCACTTGTAAGGCAACCAAACGTTGCTTCAGGTCAGGAGAAGTTTCTCTAGATCAGAAAGAACTATCTTCACTAATTTCATTTTGTATAATCTTTATCCAGGTTTAAAATATACTTGATAACTTTGTTACGTATGTAAACCTTCCTTTAAGAAGCCATTTTGCAGTAATATTCTATGCAAGGGAGATAAATTAATGAGATTGCACTGCTTATTCACTCACACACAGAGAGAGAGAGAGAGAGAGAGAGAGAGAGAGAGAGAGAGAGAGAGAGAGAGAGAGAGAGAGAGAGAGAGAGAGAGAGAGAGAATTGGGTAGCTTGATAAAGAATCTCACTCTCTCTCTTTTTATATATACACATAGATAATAAATGCATATGCATATATATGTATTTATTATACACACACACACACACACATATATATATATATATACATATATATATATATATAGAGAGAGAGAGAGAGAGACAGGCAGACAGAGAAAGAGAGAGAAAGAAGAGAGAGAGAGTGAGAGAGAGAGAGGAAGAGAGAGAGAGAAGAGTGAGAGAGAGAGAGAGAGAGGAGGAGGAATGAGACGGACAGAGAAGTGACAGAAAAGCAAAGACAGGAAGAAAAAAATAAGAATTATAAAGACACTTATGGTCGCTTAAATATTCTCTCCCTCAATATTTACAGAGTCTAAATCCGTATTATGAATTGGAAAATTGTCAGTTGTTGTCACAATTAATTCCTCCCTTCAGTGAACCGAATTGGAAACCGTCACCCACAACTGTCACAAAAACTGTCACCATAGGTTTCTACCAGTTTCAAGTTGGTACAGCTGGCTGCCTATGTATGTATCACGCGTGTTGGCCGTACGGATGGGGGAAGATATTTTCCCCCGACCCCCGGCGCTTTCTAGAGTTTCAATTTTCTCAGTAAGTTCATGGTAGTTAGTTTATATTTGCTTTTTTGATGAAAATTCATACTTTTTTTTTAATGATCGCTGCCTAACAATAGGCGATAGAAGTGACTTATTCACTGATCATCAAATTTTCCAGTTTTCATAATTGATTACCCCCAAACACAGAATGCTACCAAAAGACGTTGGTCGTCCGACGGTTTCTATTAGGTGATTAATCAGACCAGTTTTATTTCCCTTTCGTGGGATCCAGTCATCCTCTCCGAATTTCGGATAACTATTAAAAGATGTTCGTTTTTCATCGGATCATCTACTACTTCTCGACGGACTGATTATCGGATTTAGAACCCGGGTTACATACGACTGAATGTACTGCGTTAACCAGTAACAAAAACAGGTCTGGTGAGTCACCCCATGAAAACCGTCATGTGATCAATATCTTTCAGAAGCATTGGCAGCATGCCATGATTGGGTGATCAGTCAAGAAAATTTGAAAAAAAAAAAAAAAAATGGTTGATCAATGTATAAGTTACATCCCTGGCCTTTTCTTGGGCAGTGATCACTTGAACGGTCTGAATTTTCACAAAATAAGCGTGGACACAAACTGAAAAGTCGATGTAGCATAATCTTAGATTATAAACTGAAATCTCAACAAAATCTTTTTTGAGTAGTGGGGGGGGTGCAATTCACTTGAAATGCTGACGGTTTTAGTGACAGTTTTGCTTGACGGTTTCTAAACAAGGACAGTCCCAGACCAAGAGAGGAGACGGAGGGGGCTGCATTCTAAGGAAAGCCTGAATAGTTTGATTAAGTTTATCTCTCTATGAGATTAATATCTTGGCGTATTTCTATGATTCGCACAGTGAGGCACACACAATAAAGGTCAAACATTGGATTGTGATTAGCGGGAGTAAAGCAACAGAGAATAGGAAGAAGAGAGAGAGAGAGAGAGAGAGAGAGAGAGGGAGAGAGAGAGAGGGGAGGCAGGGGGAAGCAAGTGAGTTAGAAAGATAGGGATCAGGCTTTCTCACCAAAAGGGGAAGTTCAACTCTTGGAGCCTTATAGATAATAACAGATAATGGTGCCGTACGAGTTTTATTTGACCCCAGCCTAATGAACTCATATAAAGAGATGGTACTTTCCTTCGTCGGTGACGGATTACCGTCAAGATATAATCCAAAATATATCTTTCGTCCCCCCCCTTAGAATATATATTTTGCCCGCCACTGGAAAGGTGTGTGTTTGTGTTTGTGTGTGTGTGTGTGTGTGTGTGTGTGTGTGTGTGTGTGTGTGTCCGTGTTTGCCAACTCCTTGTAAAAATATTCAGTTTATGAATTACTATGTGACGGTTCCATATTTTCATATATATATATAAATATATATATATAAACTAATCAGGAGTACAATATGATATCATATAATGCAATATTTGATGTGCAATGAGTTTATTCAGTAAAGTGCTCGGTACATTCAACATTAAACATCAAGTTCAGTTAGGGTAGAGTTTTCAGGATGGATGGATGATGTTTTATCCACAAATTGATAAGGCAAATACCCACAGAGTCTTGTGCTAATTCATAACTTATAACGACTTCCAAGTAAAGTGTCTGCAGGTGAAACAGAAAACGTAACAAGCAGTGACCTAAGACTAAACAAGGAATATAAAAAAGACAAAGAAACATAAACGGGTTTGTGTAGCAAACATATATAATAGAAATAAATGTACATATACACTCCTGGGGTAATAAAATTAATCAAGCTGGGCATTTTTATTAATTAATTTCCTGTAATTACTCTTTTATTCCAACATTTAAAGGTGAAATAATCGACAAGGTAATACAACAGTGAATCTAGTGTTTCTGTGCAGAATACGTTTCATCACTTTGTCCGATATGAAATGACCGTTTATGAAAGGGCAAAAGAAGACAACTTCAAAATGTAAACAAGCCTGGTTTATTAATGAAAATAGACTATCTGCTACGATACGTTTTTTTTAAAACAATTTCTTCTTTTGGATAGGAACTTGCGTCTTTTGAAGTATTCAAAGGCTGTAATTACTGTTTCTTCGTCGGCATATCATCTATTGCGGAAAAAAAAACTCGAAGAGCCGGAATAAGTGATAATCTGTTGGAGATAAGTCTGGTGAATATGGATGATATAATAAGATTTCATCAGCAAGTTGCTATAACTTAGTTTTTGGATTGCCAATGTGAGATGCAGACTTATGGTGCACCCCAACGTGTCCATGTCCGCTTACCAACTTGGGATATATTCTGACTAATTCTGAATGCATTTCATCTATTTGTTGGCAGTACGATCGAACTTCCAAATAGAAGATTGATCTTTTTGATAGCATAAGTAGCATTTTCACTGAGTTTGAACTCATACAAAACAATTTATTGATTCACCCTCGAGTACAGGATCTTCAAAACTGGGGGATGGTCTCATCAAAACTTAAGTGATGAATCATAAATTTAAACTTTGAAAGGAGGTATTATCAGTTGAATATGTATAACTTCAATTTTCGGTTTAGAATTCGTTAAAATTGCGAGACGAATGAAGACACCCCTCCAGAAAAAGACACTTATTCGATGTGGAGCAATTTAATAGTACTGGAAAGTTTTCTCTTTTAGTTTTCGTCAGAAAACTGAACTCCTTGGGGTAAGTTGTATGCTAGTTATTTACAGGGTGCTGATTCAATGCTGTTTCATCCATCAGTGTTCCCAACCTGTTGGCCTTCAATAAGAACCAATAAGTTCTCCATGGGGTAACAATCTGGTGATGGAACATTATATTGTGGCACAATGACATCTTAAATTTCCACCTCGCAACTTGTTTGGGCTGGAAGGCAACCTTTTTCATTTATTTTGGTACTCTTTAGCATTGTTGAACTTGCATCTTAACTTGCCAACACTAGATGTAGACATTACCCCTCACCCTAATACCATGATTCAATTTCTACCCTGCTCCACAGAGGTAGAGAGACATTCTGGGTTGAGTCTTCCACCCAACCTACGGAAACAGAGTTCGTGTTAAGCCAAGTGTTCGCATCTCATGGCTCACGGAGGTAGTGCAAATATATTCAGGTGAAGTTCCTACTTTGCTTGCTCTTGCATTAGACGAACCATATTCCAAATTAGGAGCGGACGTAGGAGGAGCTTCACCTGTAATTGTTTCTATATTGTCCAATATATATATATATATATATATATATATATATATATATATATATATATATATAGATAGATAGATAGATAGATAGATAGATCGATAGATAGATAGATATATCGGAATTTAATTCATATTTTTACTTAATACAAGCTAATTTGTGCTGAAGAACTCGCATCCCCACACTGAACCTGGAAGTAAGGGCTCGATTCAGCATTATTATTCCGATGTAGGAAGAACCCAACTCTGAAACCCTCAAAGCGATTCCTTTATAAAACGATGCAGTAAATGCACTCATCCGAGGCCAACTAAGTATGCATACCAACATTGGTTGAGTCAGACCAAGGAACGGAAAATAAAGTTTGAAAATAAATTTTACAAGTCGATCCCAGTTATTTCTAAGATCCTCAATTATTTCTTGGAAAAACTAAATCGTTCAAGTTGTTCTCTACATATTTCTGCGCCAATGTTTGGAGGCGGATGCGGTGACAAACAGCAAGACACAGCGAGTTGTCTTATATACACACACACATATATATATATATATATATATATATATATATATATATACATATATATATATATACATATATATATATATATATATATATATATATATATATGTATGTGTGTGTGTGTATATATATATACATGTATATATATGTGTGTGTGTGTGTGTGTGTGTGTGTGTGTATATATATATATATATATATATATATATTTATATATATTACGTGACCCGGGGACACGTTATGGGTTATACAGGTAGCATGTATATATATATATATATATATATATATATATATATATATATATATAACAGAATAAAAAGGTTCAGTTTTGCATTATAGCCACATTATAAAAAGAGCCCCCCGTAAAAATGTTTAAATTCAATTTTAATTGATCTTTCAAAAGAGGGAAAAATTTTTTAGTTCACTCTTGATACCTAAAAATGGACGTAACCCCCCGTTCATTTTTATCATTTTTAACATTTCACATAGTGGGAAAGTCTCCCTCCAATTTCGACCCGGATCGGAAAAAAAGTTCAATTTCAATTTGAACTGAAGGGGAAGTGCAATTGAAGACACCTTAATATGAAAAGATATTGACTGATAATAGGCTTTTTGCATGATTTTTCTTCTTAATGTTTTCGCTCCCACGTCTCTAAAAACTATTGTCGGTCTCCAGTGAACTGGTATCATCAAAGAAAAATCATTTATTCTTTTTTTAATCGATTCCTGTGATTGATATAAAGTTACGTCACCGGCGTTCACAAGAATGAGATTGGAGATTCTAGTTGTATATTTCATAGCTTCCTTTCTAGCAGTCCATCTAATCTGCGGTTTCACTTCCAGTAGTCCCTCTATACGCGTTTTACCGATAAGCAGTCCTCCCTTATCCACAGTTTAACCTATAGAGGTGCCCTTTATCTGCAATTTTCCCCTCCATTGGTCTCCCTATTCACGGCCTCTCGTTCAGTGGTACCTGGGCACATCATTAAACTGTAAACTTGTAAACTGATTCTATGGAATGGTTTTCGTATAAAATATGCCAAGCTGGATTAACCCAACATTGTCGAAGTAATCTCAATCTCAAAGGAAGAATTACTGAACTCTCCAACGAAAGATTGTCTACTGGCATGGAGAGAAAAGGAAGAGGTCTGATTCATAAAGGAAAATCAGAAAAATTTGAAAAGCAGGTGATCAATTGATAAGTTACTCTTGTTTTGTCGGGCGGAAATCACTCGAAAAGTTTGAATTGAAAAAAAAAATCCCCCAAAACAAAACAAATACAAAAATAAAAAAAGACGGGCACACAGTAGGAATCAATCCAGCATAAACTTACATTGCAAACTGAACTCCCATCTTAGGAGTTCGAAAAAAGCGTTTTTTTTTTAGCCATAAGTAGTAAATGCTAAAATATTCAGCCCTATAACTTCATTGGTGTAGCCTATATACGTATAAAATGTACAGCAGGCCAGCCGGGCAGACTAACTCGAAAACTGAAAGAAACCTATGTTGACCTGTTTTGGTGACAGTTGTGGTTGACGGTTTCTAATTGCTAAACGTGCTATTTTGTAAAGAGTGAAAGAATTGAGACAAAACATCTTGGGGATGATCACTATTGTTCTGAATGTAAATTTATCCCCCTTTATTTGAGAACAACCCCAATGACATTCGAGCACCGATGGGAGATAGACTATCCAGGCGCCTTATCCATTAGTGTGGATTAATGTATTCATTTCGCTAATGCTCAGACAAGGTTGATCTAGAATAGAAGTAAGTCTCCTCAACCTTTTCAAAATCCGTTGTTATTAGACTCATCGGCGAGCTCCTCCCCAGATGCCCGAAATGGAGAACTTGCAGATTTGCTTTTGTTCTTTTTGTATGTATATAAAAAAATCATTGTTTACCACGGAAATCATGCATTGAAATTGTTTTTGTTACAGCTCTTAGGTCTTTGTTTGAATATTTAAAGAGATTTCTCTAACATTAATTGTATATCTATATCGGAAGGTACAGAAATTATCATGGGTGTAATTCATTAGTAATTTTGTTTGGAAAGCGTTGAAACATATTGAATATCCGAGATTTTAAACTATTTAAGCTGGTAGGTTTGATTAATTAATTGCAAAAGTTCTTTGAATAAATACAGAGCTAATGGGCTGGTGAAAAAAAAGTAATGATTCAAAAAGTTAGTACGACGAATCTTGGTTAATTACTGAAGGCGGCACACGATGCTGTTAAAGCATGTTACACATTGCATATGGTATCGCAGTGTCCAAGAGAAAAGTTAGTGTAATCTATCAATATAACGCTGGCGACTGCTCGGTTGAGTGAGTTTATGAACGGCAAAATGGCTGGACTCTTGGTGCCAAAAATTAGTCCCTGAATATAAATTGACTTTAAAGTGGACATGGGATAGGTGTTGCTGCACTATAAGGTGAGTATAGGCTGTGACGGGTTAAACCTGTGCATCTATGAATAGCATTTAAGCATTTATTTATTTCTAAATTATCAGTTGAGGTGATATTGACCACGCACTTGGCGATACTAAATTTGGAAGGGGTTAGCCAAGTTCAAATCCAACGGGTACGAAATGACTATCCTGATAACAAGATAAAGAGAAAGAAAGAAAAAGAGAATGATCATAGAGAAAATCAAAATAAAGTAGCAAAAGAGAGAGAAAAAGAAAAGAAAAAAAGGCCTAGATGTTGCAGGGTCAAAGTCTTCTTTTCGCTATATTCTGGCTGGTGATGATTGTTCTTGTATACAAGACTTGCAAGTTTAGCTCAGTTGGTTTGACATGCACTTTCCTATCATATGGTCGTGATTCCAAATCACAATTGGGAAATGGTGATCTCATACAAATGCTTATTTTAACGCAATATGATAGACGCACCGTAAAGAGTTTAATTCACTGTATTTGGTGAAGATTGTTCTTGTTACGGTAGAAAAACAAAGTCAACTCCAACCGGAGATTGACATAACAAAGGAGAGCCAAAAGTTCAATGAGACGTTCTCTACAATCGTTTGATCACGTCTTCCTGGGTAGAAGATAATCTTAGGTGAGAAGCATCGTATAAAGAAACACCTTTCTATCAGACCTTTTGTAGATCTGACTCAAAAGAGCAGAGAAAATCGATTCTCAAATATGAAGCTCCAACACCATAATTGCAAGATCAAGTGTTTCTAAGCAGGGATTTCTCTGGGAAAAAGTATATTATCAAGGGGCATTTTTCTGCCAAGTTCCAAGTAAATCTAACTTGAAACAACTGAGAAACAATATGGGGACAGACCTTCCGATCAACCAACTAATCGATTGACAGCCTCTTATAGAGAGGTAAGAACGCCTTTATGAAAAGCGAGGTAAATCTAAATAGAAAGATGTTACACTAAGGGGAAGAAAAAGGGGGAGTAGGAGGAGGAAAGGAGGAAAAAGAGGAAACGTAGAAGAAGAAGATGGAGGAGAAAAAAAAGAAAGAAGAAGGAGGGGAAGAAGTAGATGAAGATAAAGGGGGAGGAGAAATAGAAGAAGAAAATGAAGTAATGAAGAGGGTGGAGAAGAAGAAGGGATAAGAAGAAGAAGAAGAAGAAGAAGAAGAAGAAGAAGAAGAAGAAGAAGAAGAAGAAGAAGAAGAAGAAGAAGAGGAGAAGTAGAAGGACAAAAAGGAGAAGCCAAAACCAGAAATGTTTAATGAGAATTTTCCCTTAATTAAATCTGTATTTTTTTCTGATCAATGTCCTGTTCCTGTGATCACCATGTTCGCAAAACAGGGATAAGCTCAAGTACATGAGCACAAACGAATCAAATGAGGGATACAAGGATCAATTAGCGTTCAAATCTTGCAGTCTTTCTACCACTTCTTGAAGTTGACTGTTTTCAAAATCCTTAATTTGAGCGCACGAATTTCTAGAATTCCTCACCTGCGAACGTGTCCTGAAGTATGTTTGAGTGATTTGAACCGATCCGTCGGAAACTTGTGAGAATGCGTTGGAAGGAAACAAATAAATGAACAGAGCAATTAATTCTCAAAATCCAGGGATTATCTTTCATTACTTTGGGCTCAGCGTTTCAAGCGTTTTGAAACGCGTATTTCCACTAATGACGTGTGCATGTGCATAGAGTAAGAGATTAAAGCCCGACGGGACCAACTATCGATGCGCGTATATTAAGATTGTTCGTTTGAAATACCTTGATGTTTTAATGGAAAGAAAAAGAAGAAAAAAAATTTCCTGAAAAAGAAGAAAGCTGAGATCTAGACGGGAAGAATTAAAAGACGATTAGGAATGATTGAATACGGAAAATCGGGCAGTCATGTCTAGCGCCCCGCTTTTAATATGACTAAGTAATATTTTATACAAATCGACAACTTTTATTTTGCAATAACTTTTAAAAAACTCCACCAGTTTTGATAAAACTCATGTCATCTTGTTGAGACTTTTATTATGGGTACCTTTTCCAATCACACCGACTCACGAAAACAGCTCTGAAATACGTGACATACAAATTTTTGGGTGTTCTTACTTCTAATTTGATATAACGTAATGCATGCCTACACCGTAGAAGTTAATGACACCAAACATTCCATATACATTTAAGTTGACCCTCCCAATATTTTTCTCTTTAAAAAAACGAGCATTCTCCGATTAGTGAGCAAGAATTTTAATGTTGGAGATGAGATAATCAGGCACAAATGATTTATATTCTAAAATGAATTACCTCCAGTACATATGTCTTCGTGACAAGAGATTGGTGGTTCGATTACACCCGGGACAAAACTTGAAAAAAACCCCAAGAACAATACGAGTTACTGACGAGGACTTCGTGTGTATATATCAATATTAAAGAAAACAAGACCAGTAAGGAAAACGTGTACCTGCACAATGTGTTGATAGCTGTAAAAACTTAAAAAACACGGAACAATAATTTTATTTTACGAAGTTTAGTTACAAGTAGAAACATCCTGCTTAAATAGCTATTTTGTGTGACTGCATTAATATTTTTTTCATGTATGAAAGAATATTCATTTTCAGAGTTTTTATCAAATGACAATTATATCAACAAATTTTTATTACTGATAGATGTATGATGATGGTGGTGAGAAAGAAGAACAAAAAGAATGAGGAGTGAGAAGAAGAGAAGAAGTAGAAGAGATTGCCAAATAGAAAAAAAAAGAGATAGCTCTCTTGGTAGTACGATAACCGGGAAAGATGACATAACGTTCAAAGAAAATAGTTATTTGACTGACTGCCTCTCAACCACTCGTGGGGGGATAGTAATTACATTTCAATCAAAAGGTGTATCAACAATACACTGTGCCATTTAGGCGGAGTTACCAGAAGTCGTTCGTTGCCCGGCTGCTCTTAGTTCCAACTTTTGTGGCGTGAATGAATTGTGTTCAAATAAAGATTAATTGATTATTAATGATAAAACAGTACTTGTTTTTGAAATAGAGCAATTTGTATCTGTTCGAAAGAGATTCGTTCTTTACTTTTCTTCTCTGACTTTTCATCGTATAGTTTATATTCTATATATCCAGAGTTTTAAGGTGATTAATTATAATCAAATATTCTCTGCTTTAGAAGTATTTTATTTTGTATCTGCAAAGTTTAAATTATTTACTTTCCAAAGTTTATTGTATATTTCAAGTACCAAGTAAACCTTGGTAAAGAAATCTGGAAAATCCAGAAATTCGGGTCGCTTCTGATCCCAAACTGACCGGATCTAGTACTGGATCGGATAATATATGAGGAAATGACTGATAATAAAGCTCTGAAAAATATTCTGTACAAATATACTTTTCACTAAAATACTCACACCAAGATCCTCTTCGATGAAAATTCCTCGCTTCTTTTATCTCGGTATTTGAATTTCATCTTCATCCTTTTTATCTTAAACTTTTTAAAATTTTATTTTTTAGGGAATTCCTCACCCCTCTTTCGGTCTGTCGGTTCGTCTGTCCCCATGTTGTTTCTCAGCTGTCCAAGTCAGAATTAATTTTTTCAAACTTAGTAGAAATGTATCCCTTGGCAAGATGCTTCTTATGTGGCCAAAATCTTCCACTCCGGGTTACGTGTTCCGACAATAACTGCGTTCAAACTTCATGTTTTGAAATCTATTAAAATCGATTTTCTCTGCTGTTTCAATTTGGTATTTATCTGAAACTTAGTAGAAAGGTGTTCTGTGATACCTATAAAAAATTTTCCACTCGGGGTCACGTGATCTGACAATAATGGCATCTAAAATTTATAGTGGAAGCTCCACTTATTTTTCTGTTCTTGGTCATTATCAAGATTGTTACAGCTAAGATATCTTTCTCTATTTCAACTTATGTTTATCTACTTCTACGTACGAAGATGGAATAGGTATATATATTCACTCGTGTCTGCCTGTCAGTTTCTCCACACGATATCTCCAAAAAGTCTGCATTACATCTTGCTGAAAACGGTGCCATTGGCTTCAGAAGAAGTTTAGCGTGGATCTAGGAATTTGTCACTCAATCAGAGATAATTTTATCATTTTGCTGGAAAAGAAATTGAAAACAAAAATTATTAAAAAGGCCTAAATCTGAATTTCAAGAGAAGTAACTCGATGTTCCTATTTTTGAACTTCTATCCCTTTGCTGAACAACCCTATCCATCAATGATGACAAAGGGTCTTATCCTCTTTTTGATCATGTCTTGGTGCGTTAGTTTATGTCTGTTTGTTTTCCAACCCTCTTGGCCATACTGTTTCGCCTAAAGCCCTGAAAATTGGCATCAGTACCAATTTCATTTATAAAAATGTACCTTTGGATTTTTGGAAATAGGAGTTTTTTTGCCTTTTGGGGGCCTTATCCTGACGAGGGTATCAACAATATCTATATTCTCGATAATCTAAATGTTTTGTTTTTTTAAAATTCTATTTTACATGCTTTCAAGTGGAAAGTGTTATCCTTAAAAGAGTCTATTCTGACCTTATCTATTCTCCGATAGAAATTTTTGTTACATGACTTCAAATTTTGACGCTACGGTTGTTCAGTTAATAACTGTGATACCAGGTTTTTATCACTTTTATTTTCACTTATTTTTTAGTTGGTGTCCATCGTTGGCAGAAGCATTCACTCTCTGTTCGTTCGAGTTCCTAATTGTGATTCAAAAGAAATCTTTCTCTCCTCCGCCTCTTCATGCAAGCTGCCTGCAATCGATTCTTCTTGGACTTGCAGACTGTGTGATTCCTTGATATTCTGAATCTTACACTCCTTACGATTCCCATGCGATTTCTCCTATGCCACTCAAGAATTCTGTCTTCCATTCCTTTGATATTTGGAGCACAGGTTTGCCATCATCAGGAACCCCATTAAAGAGTCTATGCAAAAGAAACCACTTCCCCGCGCACGCCCATCACCAGAAAAAAAACAACAAAAAACAGATCCATACTGTAACAATCTCTTGGGCATTTGTGAAAATCCTTGCCTACACACATAGAAATCATAGACAGAAAGATGAAAGCCACGCATACAGCTTCCTAATGATAACAAAAGTCTACAACTATAGTCCAGAAGGGATTCTTAGTAATACACATTTCTGTGTCCTCTGTTCTGCAATAGGAAATGAGACTTCCAAAATCACAGTGGCACTGGCGTTTGTTAGAATACTGAAAAAGGTGCTGGAAATATAGGGAGACTCCATGTCGCTCAATTTCAAGCAACAAACACCAGACATCATCATCATCATCATCTTCATCATCAGCAACGACAACAACAACAGCAATAGTAATAATAATAATAATGATGATGATGATGATGATGATGATGATGATATTATTAATGATAATGATACTCAGAATGTAAATGGTGTGTTCTGCAAAGAAAAATGAAATAGAATTTGGAATTTGAACGTCACACGTTTTGAAAATTGTTTTACAATTGAAGTTTGGCTATACATCGAAAATTTCCAGTTTAAAAAAAAATGGCAGATAACAACAACAACAACAACAACAACAGCAATAATAATAATAATAATAATAATAATAATAATAATAATAATAATAATAATGATAATGATAATGATAACAATGATAACAAAACTGGAAAAATACCAAGATCTGGCAAGAGAACTGAAGAAGGTATGGAATTTGAATGTCTTGGTCCTACGAGTAATAATATGTGCACTTGGAACCATACCAAAGACACTGAAATCGAGATTGGGGAAACTAGGGATAAAAGGAGAGATTGAGACCGTGCAGACCATGGTATTGCTCGGAACTGCATGAATACCAAGGAAAGTGCAAGAAATATAAGGTCTACGACCCCAGCTGTTAGCAGTGGCCTACCAGAGGAGGAGGGAAAAACAAAACAAATGGTGGTTGAGGTACCAACTAGAGCACTGCTGTGATAGGTGAGGGAGAGATGAGGTGAGAGGAGGGCCGAAGACCTGAGGAGACTTACTGTCAATCAGCCTTCACCAGGCAACTGGTGTAAAACTGTAAACCACAGTACTGTTGTGGACTATGAGAGAGTGGAGAGGAGGACTGGAGACTTGAGGAGAATCGCTGTCTCTCGACATCCAGCAGTAACCTCCAGGCAACTGGTGTGTGAAATTGCTGCTGCTGCTGCTGCTACTGCTGCTGCTGATAATAATAATAATAATAATAATAATAATAATAATAATAATAATAATAATAATAAAGATGAAAATAAAAATAATAATGATGATGATGAATAAATCTATAGATTCCCATACGAAGCCCTGGAGACTAAAATCCTTTGAAAAAGAAAGGAAAGAAATCTGTCAAATATTGAGTGTTGCCGTTCACACAGATCATTGAGTAAAACGGGAAGAGTTGAAGGAAAATATTGAGTCGTTGCAAAAAATGAGTGATCTAGAGTCAACGATCGTACAAATGATCCTCTAAGCATTAGAGACGATCCCCCTAACTTTCGAATATAGACTGAAAGAATCTACGGAAGAATAAATACTAAAGAGAGTGCTGGGGATTACAGGAGGCTTCACATCTCCTGATAACCAACGCGAAAATATGTACCAAGTTCAAGTAAATATCAACATCACTTTTCCTCTGGTATTAATCTTCGCTCGGTTAAATTAGACTATTACAGTATTCAAAGTCGACTAAGACATACAGAGACGTCCTGTTTAATATAGGACTGGTCAATAAATTGTTCTAGAATCTGTTTGTTTTTTCTTCGCGGTGCCAAACTTGCCTTGCGTCGTACTAATCTCCACTTGGTTATATTGAGTGGTACTAATCTTTACCTGGGGACCTTAGAGGCGCTGATCTTAACTCCATCTAGTTTTAATAATAAACATGGTTTGTGGTACTGGTGTTAACTGTAGTGGCTATAATGGTACAGAAAATGAATGATATCAGTAATGAAATCGCTGTAATGTTTTTTTTACACCTTCTTTCAATCAGCGTATCATTGTGCATTTTCTGTCTCGGTGCTTCGAAAGAAACGAGTCAGATAGGCTTGGATGAAACCGTCACTTCTGAAAGAAAGAGAGCAGACAACTATTTCGACGAAGTGCATTTAGCGCTCAACAGAATCGGATTATTATTTTAAACAAGCAATATATATTTTTGGTCATTTCTTTTTTATCGGCAATCTTTTTTTTTCGGACAGATTTCATATCGATCTCCCATTATTTGTCCATTTCTTTTCATTCTGATCTTATCCAATCAACTGTCTGCTCATTCATCCATTTGTGTTTTTTGCGTTAGTTTCTACTTGTTTTTTCCTCGGAGAACAATAATTGTATCTCGTATAAGAATAGGCCGTAGATAGATTTACAAAGTTCGACCAAAAGTTTCATGAACTCTCTTAAATAATGAATTGAGATTTTTTTTCTGTTTCCCTGTCTATAAAAACGGAACCTTTCACTAAAATTGTATCAATCTTACTGATGAAAAGACATCGTATCTAGCATTTGAAACAATGGACTTTCCCACTCCTTTTGAGCAAAAACCTTATATGAAATTGCTTATATTAGACGGTCATTTATTCACGCTATTTACGACTTTGAAGTACCTATTAAGACTTATTTAGTCTTGGAGCAAGAGAATGTGGAGAAGCTGATCAAACTACACGGAAATGCAGGTAGGCATTCTGCTAAATGCACTTCAGCCACAAGTATGTATATATATATATATATATATATATATATATATATATATATATATATATATATATATTATTAGGTCATCCACAGACAGCTGTTTCGATGTATTACATCTCTTCTGTGTGGCTATAGACTTTCTAGTAACCCATCCAGTTCTGCGAGGCAGGATTTAAACCTTCGCTTCAGATCAGGAGACCGATATCCTACCTCTGGACTACGGAACTAGAGGACCTAGAGTAAGGCTGAATTTAAGCAATATATTCATTTACGCAGAAATTCCCTATCCACCAGAGTGCTTTACTCCTATGGAGAAATAATTCCTATGAGAAATAATTGATTGAAATAACGAAATCTTCGGAAAAATCATAAAATTCATACCTTTAGAAATCCAAATATATCTGCGAATTTTTCCACGTAAAATAAGTAGTACACAATATTCATTAGGCCAAGAGAGAGAGAGAGAGAGAGAGAGAGAGAGAGAGAGAGAGGGAGAGAGAGAAAGAACGTGAGTAAAGAGGAGGAATCGGGGGAGGATGGGGATGGTGCAAGAGCATAATACATGAGTGATAAATCAAGAGAAGAATAACAGTTGACGGAATATCCTTTAATTTGTTTCGAAGATCAAACAAGGGACTCAAAAGTAGAAAAACGTGCGACAGAAATAGAGGAAGCCGAAATGAGAGAAGGAATGAAAGAACTTAACCGAAAGAAAAAATGATAGTAAAATAAAAAAAAAAAAAAGGAAATAGAGAAAAAAGAAAAAAAAGGAAAAGAGGTTGAAAAGAAAAAAAAAGAATCTATAATAAATACAGGAATATGTATAAATGTATATATTGTAACTTTATCTTTTATAATCATAACTATCTGTATACCTATACATGCGTTATATTATTTAGAACTCTATGTGAAATTGTCTATCGTAGATACGTAGTGAATGTCATTTGGCCTAAACAGCGTAAATAGAATAAACAATTAAAGAAATTTCAAAATGAGTTTCAAATAATTCAACGGATTTATAATTATTCTATCGGATTATATACCCATTTCTCTATAGTATACCTTTATATCACATCTAATGTATAATTTCATTTCTTTTATGATTATATTCCGAAGCATGCTTTCAGATATCGATATTCATCAAGCGAGAGTTAGTCTGGCAAGCGGCCACTAAACTGAAGATCGATTTCACGAGCGATGGCCTGAGGGACGGGTTTGCTCCACAGAAGCTTGGTTAATAAGGTAGTCTCGCTCATGAGCTGACATCTCTGCGTATGTGTACTTGCCGCCGACATCTGAACGTCAACTTCCCTGCGCTCGACCACTTGGCGTCGAGACAACTCAACGCAAGAAGGTCCAACAAAAATGAACATGGAATCAGAACAATTTATTTACAAGCAAAAATTGAAATTTTTTTTTAGTGTTAATTATTTCAGTTAATTTATTCAATTCTATGCCGTTCAATTAGATACTATTGTAATGATAGTTAGCAGGAAGGGACTTTAACACTATTTATTTACGGTGTCTGCTATTTGTCCGTTCCATTCTCAACAAAGTGAGAGCGAGAGTTTTTAGAACAGAATACAAGATGATCAAATGGGGCTTCAAGACCAGTAAATCGTATGACTGTGATAAGTAGGTGATATACATTGAAGACATTCTGAAAACTCCCCACTCCCAGAGATTTATGGTAATACTGACTGACTAAACATCAACCAAACAGCATTAGTGTGAGTGGTTGGACTTATGGCACTGCCGGCTATGATGATTATTCATATACATTTATATCAGTTGCAATTACGCTTGCATTGTTTATTTTTTCGAAGGGTTTTTTCTAATATCATCATCATCTTTCATCGTCCATTGTTGGACCTTCCACATGATTCGCCTGACCTCTCTGTCATTGGCATTGCGTAGCCAAATCTTTCTGTACTCGTCCAGTCCGTCTTGCCATCTTATATTCTGCCGGCCTCGGTTCCGCATGTGATCACTTGGGATCCATGTCATGAGTTCTGATGTCCATTGTTTGTCTACCATTCTTGCAACATGACCAGCCCATGTGAGGTCTAACATGATTATTCCATGTGCACGTTGCATGCATTTTTGTTTCAGGGCCAATCTCTTAGTTGGGTTCTATGTTTCAGCTCCATTGGTGACTATCGATAGGAAGCATTGGTTGCACACCCTTCTTTTCAGAACTAATAGGATTTCCTTGTTCTTGAATGTGAAGCGTGCGTTACTGGAAGCTTGCCAATCGAATGTGATTTTTTGATTTTTTTCTTCTTTTTAGGATTTAATTGTCTTAGATAGATATTGTGGTCTACTTTCTCCACCTTTGCATTTTTAATATTGATTGTTATATTTTCATTTCAGAGATGTTTGTTGTAGATGACTTTTGTATTGCTGAAGTTCATGTGGAGGCTAACTTTCTTGCTTTTTTTAATTCAGCTCATCTAGCATAAGTTGGAGGTTCTGAAAGTTCTATGAAGAAAGGATTATGTCGTCCCTCAGTCTAGTAACGAGCAAATCGCGTTGGATTCATCGGTCTTTGTGCAATCACAAAAGTTAAATAGTATCAAGCCTGGTCAGTACTTAGACGGGGTCTGTCCGAGAATAGCAGGAGCAGTAACCATCTCATCAAGAGGGGAAGAGTGGTTCCTATGAACAATATTTCCTCCTTAGTTATGCCCAGGTATATAAGCTAAGGTTTTGGGACCGTTGAGACCGTCTGTTAAGACGGGAAGAGTAATATGTACGTATGCTCTGATATATGTTTTATTGAAGATTCCTGTGGAGGGCTTTTATGGAGAAAATAACTATCGAATACTCGCAGCAGGGGAACGACTGTGTCTGATATTAGCCATTGACGATTAAATTTCTGGAAATAGATTTCGGAGAGTGTCTCTTAAAAAAACAATGCAATGCTGAATATTGAACATCAGAAGTGAAAGTGAAAGTATAATTGAATGCAGCTATTGATAAATAAAAGTCGTGCTGACTAAGACACTGTTGGGAACAAAATTTAATGCAACGCAAGGCTTCTTAAAATGAAGAACAAATTCAACAGAACACTGTATAACCAATGCAATAATAGAAGATATTTTTTTACGTTACAATTATTCGGTATATATTTCTATTATAACATTTAACATACAAATAATAATGTAACATCTATATCATTTTCATAACTCAAGTATTGTACATAGATAAAGGTCGGGTCAGTTGAAACACATTGAAAGAAAAGTTAACTTTAAACAGATGATGATATTGATAATTCTAGAACATCATCATTTTTATAGTTGTACATATGTGGGAAAAAATGAGCAAGTACAATCATCAGAGCATTCAAGAATTATGTTGGTATCATTTCAATTTTCAATTTCAGTGATGTATTTTATTAGGTATCATCAACTAGGGATGACTATCACTTTGGTTTGTCGCCTATGAATACGGCCCATTGGTCCACAACATGTCCTTGTATTTACTCTTGACTTATAGGCTGTTCAATAAAGTGGAAACACAGGATCCTCCTTACGAGTGTTTGTTCTTCCATTCTTGTACGGAGCAGGGACAATAGATGCAAAGTCTTCACATTGATGTTCGCATATATCTGCAGCATTGTGAATATGGGACGCTCAAAATCTTAGCTTTGAACGCGTTTCAAGATTTCTGTGGTTTATCGTCTTTGTCAATTCCACTTATCTGTGTAACATAATAGCGTAACTTTTTCTTCCCTGCAAATCGTACAAAAATCTGATGCATCGCGATATTCCTGTTTGCCTTTAGTTTACTTATCACCAACCGAGTTCTTTTCATCTGATATGATGTCCAGGGAAACAGCACCTTGTATACTTCTGTCGTCACTATGTCTCCTCTATGAAGTCTTCAAACAATTGTCTTGCAGTCTCTGGTTTTGTTTTGTCCCATGATAATTTCTTCTTCTTCTTGGAGTGTCAGTGAGGACTCCTGTATCGCACGTTTTCCCTCATCTTTTCTCTTTCTTGGGCTAGCTTTAGTGCAAAGACTGATATCGTCTGGCGTTAAAAGACATGAACCAGATGGTCCCGGTTGACTTGATGTAACAGCATTTGGGGTCAGTGGGGTAACTAGTGTGAAACTAGTTTTGTTGCACCTTTTTTTGCCGTGGGACCTTCATCGAAGATCACAGGACGGTCTGTTGCATAGAAAAGGGAAGACATCATCATTGGTAGAGATGTTTCTGTCTAAAGGACGAATGACTTGACCTGAAATCTGACAGGAAATCTGTAGGAATAATGGCCCGAGTTAATGCTCCACTGTGAAATTCAGGGATTTTATACATCGCCATTGTTTTCCCCTGGTTTCCTTCCGTCCACACAACGACAACAGAGTTGTACGGATTTTTGGAAGGCCCTAAAACGGTACAATCAACGGTCTAAATCTTGTGTGAATTATCTGAGGGGGAAAAAATATAGATCTTTTCCCTGCGCATAGTCTCTGGTTATTATCCAGAATTACTCATTCGTCTTTCTACCGTGGGCATTCATTAGAAGAAATATAGTATTTAAGCACATGTTCATCTAACCAGTTTTGAATGTAAGGTCCTCTACATTTGCCAATGTAGTGATGGTGAATAAATCCCCACATTATGTTCAAACTATCCCCAAGCAGTAATGACCCCAACATATGCAGTATACACAATGCAGACAAATCACTTGATGCTCCATCCCCATTACTTTTTACTAAGCCACCAACACGCATAAGCGTTCATTCCATATGCAGCATTCATGAAATAAAATGAATATTTGTGACTAATGAAAATTTTACGTGGAGAATACATGAACCTTACGGTACGCTTAAAAACCCTTTGTTTTGACCCATCACAAATATGATTGAAAGATGGTATGAGAAGCCCTCAAGAGTTGGCAGTAAAGTCCTTACCAGGTTCTCTGTTACCGCTGAAAGGGAGGCGTTTTGAATTATCCCAAGTTCCGAGTGACCCAAAATCAATTGTATAGTTCAAAGTACAGAAAGCAATTTTTGAAAAAAGGATGAATCTGCTCTACGATCAGATAATGTGGATGATCAAATTTACTATCAAATAATCTTGCTCGCATTTTGTCTTTAAATTTGTCTTTTAAAAAATCTCTGCTGATCTCACCTGAACGAAAATAAAAAAGTTGTTGGATATGAACAACACTTATTTCTAACTTAAAACAGGTTTTCACATCCGACCCACTTATATATATATATATATATATATATATATATATATATATATATATATATATATATATATCAACACTACTAAACATGCCATTAACTCTATATAGCTTCCACTCTGAGAATGGATTCATTACTAGGGGTAAAAATTTAATGAAACGACTTAATTACGTCCCGTACTTCCAACTGAATGATGAAGTAAGACTGAATGAAGAAATTTAGAGCATGCATTGTCACACCTGTAACTCGAAGCAACGGTCGGTGGAGGCGCGGACATCACAGGGCTGGATGCCTGCCGATTCACCGGTGGAGATGCCGTGATGAAAGCCTACATTTAAGTTGTCGAGGCCAACGAAATTGACACCGATAAGAAGTTAGAGTGATAATAGCCGAAAAGGAATTCTTCTAGATTCAGCACACGAGTGCCACCAACAGAACACGTGGCAAGGAGCAAATGGACAATCAGTGCTCAGGGCAAGGTGTCGTGTCAATACGACTGAGAGGCATACGGGAGTGTATTCTAATTACGGTAGGTTAATTGGGTCATAAATCCAAGTCAATTCGGGATCGATTCAGGTTCCAGATGAAACAAGCGTAGAGACGGATTTGATTAGCTGGAACAATACAGAACTTAGTTATTGTACATTCAGGATATTGGCAAATTCATAAGTATGCGTATAAACAGAAGTCCGTACAAGCTGATGAGTTTATAAATTTAATTAGCCGTAAAGATCTCTCATCTATCTATCTATCTATCTATCTATCTATATTTATCTCTCTCTCTGTCTATATATATATATATATGTATATGTATATATATATATATATATATATATATATATATATATATATATATACATATATATATATATATATATATATATATATATATATATATATATATATATATATATATATATATATGGGGGTTTTCTTTGAATCCGCTTGTGTCTTTGTTTATTTCTCTCCTTCCTTCATTCTAGCTATATGTGTGTATGGATTTATGCATTATGGATCCTTATTAAAGAAACAAACAATCTCATAAATACCGACATAAATGCGCGTTATTTTATCAATTCATCTTCCTCCTTTCTTTTTTTCTTTTTTTTTACATGCACTACACAATAAACGCACGCACATACATACACACATGCTACCTCACTTTTTGTTGACCACAATTTCAAATATGACCTTTGGGATCCATGTTGTGGGTCCTGATGTCCAGAGCTTGTCTGATATTCTTGCAACATGTCCAGCCCATTGCAATTTGAGTTTTCCAATGGATTCTATGATATTTCGAACTCTTGTATTTTCTCTAATGTACTGTGCTGTCTTATGATCTCTCCATGTGAGGTTGAACATGATCCTCTTATGTTCATGTTGAATGGCTCTCAGTTCGAGGGGTCAATAATCTGGCTAGATTCCATGTTTCAGCTCCATAGGTAACTTTTTAAAAGGTCGAGCTTGTTCTACTGGAAACTTCCCAACCAAGTGTGATTCTTCGCTTTATTTCTTCTTCTTTTGATGACTTCATGGAGATACTTTGTCCAAAGTTGATATAGTTGTCTACTTTCTTCAGTTCTGCGTTTTTGATTTCTATCGTTGTGCCCTTGTCCTCAAAATGTTTGCTGAACATGACATTTGTTTTGCTTGAGTTCATGTAGAGGCCAACCCTCTTGCTTTCTTCATTTAGTTTGTCTAACATTATTTGGAGATCGTGAAGGTTTTTAGCAAAAAGGACGTTGTCGTCTGCAGATCTGAGGTTACTCAAGTATCTGCTATCTATTGCGATTCTTTGTTTTCCTGTTCTAGGTTTTGGAAGATTATCTCAAAGCAGGACGTGGTTTGTTTTATTTCAGTTTCTACTAATACTTAAATTTGTAGAATCGAATTATTACAACGTGACCCCACTGCCTGACCCTCAGCATTTTTTTTGTTTTCATACATTACTAGTATTAGTTAAAGGACCACTCTGATGAATATGTTGTTTAACTTATTTGATTGTTCTTTTAATATAAAATTATACTTTTCGGAGCCTTTGTATGACTTTCGGAGCCTATGATTGATTATTAAAATATATTTGTATGTACGTCACATCAAAACTTACGTTTTTCCGAAAGTTCAAACTACAGTAAAAAATACGAGAAATAAATTTAAGAAATTTAGCCGAATAAAAAAAAAGAAAATTAAAGACTGAATAAATCGGGAAAACATGTAGTTTCTATTCTTTTGAATGTGTTTGTTTCTCTTTTCTTTCTGTTCTCTTCTACTTAACTACTTAAGGCATCTTTTTTTTCAATTTTGGGAATAGCATGTTTCTCTTTTTTTCCTTTGTAATTTTGCCAAACTCTCGGACTTGACTTTATTATCGCAATTAGTTAGATCTAGAATTCAGGATGCGTGAATTTGAGACATAAATAACATTAAAAGACGAAAGGGAGGAGCGATTTCGTGACTTCCCGTTGTATCAATTGGGTTTCCGAGTTCTTGGTATTGTTTTTGTAAACATTGAATTCCCGTTGAAAAATATTGTTTTTTTTATATAATAGCGACTGTGTGTGTGTGTGTGTGTGTGTGTGTGTATGTATGTATGTATATATATATATATATATATATATATATATATATATATGTATATGTATATATATATATATATATATATATATATATATATATCTTTTTTTGTCTTTTTGATGAAAATTTCCTTGCTACTTGCCATTAAAATAGTTGTGGTAATAATGAAACCATTAAACAATATAAACATTCTATAAAGGCGGTAGATATTGGTCCGTGATTTTGAGGTATTCTCTCAAAAACTTTTATTCATAAATACTAATAAAATACGATTTCCATGTGAGTATGTGCTTTCAGGTGGTATTAATAAACTTGAAAAGCTGGAAGTTTTCATTTGTACTTCAATAGAGCATTTCTGAAAATGCCGCTCTTGGCTTTTGCAGACTTTTTGTCCAAAACACCCATTTTTTAATGTTTCGAAAGTTTTGAAGCTGTCCAGAACACATTTTTCAGGGTATTGTCTTGAAATGTTGCATTAGTTGTGTCCTAGACATCTCATAAAAACTGTTTTTTAAACTGATTTCTTTGCTTCTATGGGCTTTTTTTTCTGAATTGGGAAGTTGTACCTAACGCATTTTTCATGTTACAACTTTGAAAAATTGCATAAGCAGTATATTACACACCTCCTGGAAACTTGGAAAAATATATAGTGGGGATTCAAACTGCAAAAAAAATGGAATTTAAAAAAAAATGATCACCAGTTTATGCCTGCCTGTTTTTTGTCTGAAAATTCAGACGTTTCCAGTGATTGCAGCCCAACAAAGAGTGAAAGAAGTATCTTGTTCGTTGATCATCCCACTTTCCCCAATTCTCTCATTGATCAACTCCAGTGATATTTTTGATGTCCAACGGAAGGCGTAAGAAGTATCTTATTCATTGATATCCATTTTTTCCCAAATTTCCGAATTGATCACCGTCAAAACGGTACGCTGCCTCAAGACAATGGTCACGTGACGTAATCTATGGAGTGATTAACCTGACCTGTTTTTTTCCCTTTTGTTTTCACCTTTTCTTTTCTCTTTTCTCTTTTGGCAGAATGAATGGTAGGACGAATGAATGAATGAATGAATGAATGACAGAATGGATAAATGTCGGAATAGATGAATGAATGTCAGAATGAAGGAAGTCTAAAATGAATCCATTGCAGAATGAATTAATGGTAGAATGAATGTCAGAATAAAGGAAGGTCAGAATGAATGAATGGCAGAATGAATTAATGGTAGAATGAATGTCAGAATGAAGGGATGACAGAATGAATGGACGTAAAAGCATTCGGACCCAAAATGTCGTAGGGAAATGTTGTTTTTTTTTTTGACGTCACTGAGTGCAAATGGTTATTCATGGGGGACGAATGATCAGCGAATCGGATTCATTCATTGTTCCTCTATTTTCTAACCAATCTGCACGCAACTCCCAACCGAAATTAACGTGACGAACGCAAACACAAAACACATCTCCATCGTCAGGAGCAACAACAGCAACAACAACAGCAGTTAATGAATCAAATAATGGCAGCAAAAAGCAGTCCGAAACTGGATTAGAAGAAATACGAATAGAAGTAGAAGAAGGTGATTAAGAAAAATGATAATGATAATTAGCCAGAATGTTTTGAGAAGACGTCCACATTACATGTATAATGACGATAGAGAAGACGAAAGTTAGGAGGAATAAAACGACAACAAAAAAGAAAAAGAAGAAGAAGAAGAAGTAGAAAGAGAAAAAAGAAGAAGAAGGCAACAACAAAAAAGAAAAAGAAGAAGAAAAAGAAGAAGAAGAAGAAGAAGAAGAAGAAGAAGAAGAAGAAGAGGTAACAATATGGAGTAAAGGGGTTACTAGAAAAAAAAGAGAGATAAAGAAGGAAAAAACAATAGAGATGAAGAAAAAAAGAAAAAAAAAATAGCACCCCTCCCATACCCGAAATAAACAAGGCTGGCTGTCGCAGGGTCAAACCCAATTCTAGCATATTCCGACTGAAGATGATTACTGCAACTTGATTTGTACATGTAAATTGTCAATATATATATATATATATATATATATATATATATATATATATATATATATATATATATATGTGTGTGTGTGTGTGTGTGTATATGTGTGTGTGTGTCCATGTGTGTATGTGTATGTGTGTGTGCGTTTTTGTGTGTATTTGTACTCTGAGATGTCGAGAACTACGCATCACGTAACAGAAACGAAGACATGTCCGATTCCAGCAAGCGTCAAATTACACAGCTTTGTGTTGGATTTAAAAAGGTGTTGTCAATTTCCATGGGTCGCTGTGTGTACTATCGAAAAATGAGTCCGTTGAAAAATATTTTTTCATGTGGGATTTTTCTCAAAATGTATTAAAGTTAGTTACATAAAATCAAACTATACGTATACTTTGAATCAGCACCATCCGGGAATGTATTATTCATCATTTATTTGAACCTACTCACAAGTGAGGAGGTTCAATGCTTTTAAAAAAATTGAAAGGGCTGTGATTCCTCGTTTTAAAATCATGGCGGTTTAATTTTTTAGTTTTGATATTTTGTTCAAGTTTTAGGGGAAGGTTCTATTTGCGATGTAATTATGATACTTACTTGGTACACCACTTTGTATTATCGTTTGAAGAAGGCGAATGTGATTTTCTTTTCTCTCAGCGTTGATCTAATTATTGCCGTGTCTATATGATGTTAGGTATCAAACATTTTCTTTCAATTTCGTGTGGTTTCAATCTATTAAACCGTCAAACCTTCTGGAGCTTTGTCAGGTTTGAGAAAGGAAATTATTAAAGGTTTTATAAGAAGGGGATCTATTTGCAATCTAGCTATTATGCGAAACTTTAGCCATAATTGCCTTTCGTCATGTAAATTTCTCTTTCTTTCGGTGATTATGTTAGTTTGCCCGCAGTCTGGCCTGTGTGCATTCGGCTTGGAATGTATGCTGACTCAACCAGTCAGGCATCATAGAAAGAAAACGAAAAATCAAAGGCATATCCGAAATCAGCAGGGCACAATTTTACCTGTAACATACATTTCAAGGTCGAATTTTATGAAGATTAATGCCCCTATATTTATCAGGTCTGCGTTCGCACATAAAAAAAAGACAATCCAATCCCTAAAGAACTCAGTGAGAGCAACAATTCACCAGTGTATAGAAACATGGTAAATGCAATCGACGGATCAATTTAAAAATTTAATGGAGAAAATTCTATTTTTTTCTTTCAATTTCATATCCTTGGAGCAATTCTGACGGAAATTGCAAAGACACCTTGGAAATCAAAGGGAAACAGCTTAAATATTCAGGAGAATACTGGAGTATTGAGGGGATTTGTCATTTGATCTTCATTTTAAGCCACCATTGACTACTGGAATGAAAACTGAATCAGTACAAATAATGAACATCGTAAATAATAAGAAAGGGGATAACTGTTTAAAGAGAAGAAGAATGCAAAAAGCAGTAAATTATCGTTGTAACTGCATTCGTTTTATTGCTACTATTTGAATTACATCTGCTCTTCTATTCGAGGAAGACTAATGTAGGGGATCGATAAGTCAATTATTTGCTTGCCGTATCTTAAAATTTGCATGGTGTATTTTTTAAATCCCCCCATTATAATTGCAGATTAGGTTGTAATGTCAATCCCTGGGGGCACTGAAATAACAGGAATATACTGTAGCAAGAAGGAGGTGAAATAAAATCAGCAGAGGAAGAATGGAAACAGATTTGGTCAGTTATTCAATAGTAACTGTCACATGACCAACGTCTCTTGGCAACAAGTCTTGTTGAGGGGTGATCAATTAAGAAATTGGAAAAGGAGTGATCAATGAATAAGTTATTTCTTGAATTTCCAAATACAAACAAGCAGGCACAAATAAAGGGTTAATCTAGCATAAATTTACATTGTAAATTTGACCCCCCAATAATGTTTTTACTAGATATAAGGAGCTAATATTTAGATTTCCAGCCTTGTGACGAACATTGGTACTGCTCGTACGTGTGATACAGAAACACACAAATATACAAATATATATATATATATATATATATATATATATATATATATATATATATATATATATATAGGCAAACCAACATGAAAACTGAAAGAAACCAATGTTGAAAGTTTTGGTGACAGTTCCCGTTGTCGGTAGACTAACTGGGAAACTTAAAGAAACCTGCGTTGACTGTCCTGGTGACAATTTTCGCTAACTATATATCAATTTAAAAACCGAAAGAAACCTATGTTGACAATTCTGGTGACAGTTTTCGTTAACATTTTCTACTGAATAATCTTGGGAGATGAAGCAGAGAATGAAAGAAAGAAAAGACATGCGGAAAACAAAGATCACAAAATCAAGGCTTATCACGACAGTCGTTCATTTGGTGGAAGCAGATATTTATTTGTGCGCACGCACATGAGACTCTGTTCAGAGCTTCTCATTAGCCTCCGTCTTTTGTGTTTCATTAAAGCAATCCACCTGAGGAGTGAACCAATTCAGGAAAGGTATGAAGCAGTGATTAGTCAACAACGCCTGGACCATATTTACTCAGTTTCTTAGATTACAGGTGCAACGACTGGTGTAGCCCTCAGGTTCAGCTGGCGAAACACAAAGCGTAAGGAGACAGACATATCGTGTGTGTGAACCTTACTGATGAGACACGGTAAAATGAAGACTTGTGATCAATTCCTCGTTCGTTTGTTTGTTTATAGAGGTCTTAGATTACGTGTTTCACATAAGAGGGCAGACTGTGTTTCTGACTGATGTAAGTGATTTACCAGTGCCATCAATCTTTGGTGAGGTATGTACGATTGCTCGAACCCTACGATATCTCCAAAAGTTCTCGATTGAATTTTGTAAAAGGGTGGGCAATGGGTTAAGGAAGAAGTAATTAAATGTTGGGGCAGATCAATGTAAAAATACCTCCACTGCATCGATGATATACGGCAACCTCACAAAATATTTCAAAACGTTCACAAGAAGTGATTAAATCTTTGGGCAGATCCAGGAATGTTTATAGTGGCCTGCTGTGTATTATAACTATTTGTGAAGTGATTTTCGTTCAGTTCTCAGTGACAATGCTGTTTGCTGAGATACGCACTCTTTGAGTGTATTTGTAGTTTTATATGTAATCTGTAATATCGCTGGTACGTTTTATGAAAGTAAACTAATCTGTCAAAACTTTCATTTGCAGTAATGGTTATTTGGTGCCTTGATAAGTAATAAAAACCTATATAAGAAATAACCAGATGCTAAACTTTTCGTGATACGTTTATTGTGCAAATAAGAATAAAGAATATCTGTTAGAAAACTTGATTAAAATAATAATTCCAGAGTCCTCGCTAGTGTATACAAAACATGTACTTTGGTTCTCTCACGGAAAGATTCTTAGGGCCAGAGGGTAAAGGCTATTCTCAAAGCCACGGTTAGCACCACAGTATCATTGGATTTTAAAAGGAGGATTCGGAGATTTAACCATCGAAATATTTCAATTTTAGCCTAAAATCTGATTCATAACTCAATTCATTCGCTGTGAATTGAAAATAATGAAAATAGAAATGGATTTATCGAACTGAACATTGCTTACTGGACTGTAAGACCTATGCACGCACCGAATGCACACCCGTTTCACTAACGATATTTAGAGGAAAAGTGAATTTTTATTGTACATTTTATCATATATATATATATAAATATATATATATATATATATATAGATAGATAGATAGATATATAGATATATAGATATATAGATAGATATATATGCGTGTGTATATCTCTGCGTGTGTTTGTGAGTGTGTGTTTGTGTGTGTGTTTGTGTGTGCAGGTACATCAATGATTCCCTAACCCAATTATTAAAAAGATAAATATTTCACACGATAAATATCTACTTTCTGATATAACTATGATCTTTTTCAATACATTTAACCCATTGCTTGCCAATGAATCACATTATATAGGGAAAAGTTCAGATCGAAATTCAGCTCATAACCGTGTAAGGTTAGACTTGGCGCCATTGACGGTTTGTCTACCAGCTATAACAGAGGTACATAGGACATTGCGAAGAACGTGTCCTCTAGCCTGTCAAATGCAGTAGGTGTACTTTGATTAACTTGTGTTGCACCAAATTGTGCTGTCTTTGCAAACTATTTCTGTGATGATTACCCTCTTGGGACTTCTGGAATAGAGTCTTGAAAACATTTGAAAATCCAATTCGGAAATAGCTGATTCTCTCAATTGAAAAATTTAGAATTATTTTATTGTGCACAAATACTAGATACGAAATATGTATTAACCTAAGTTAATTTAGTATTTAAAGGGGAAGTAATCGCTGTCTTGGTTCTGGAAAGCATTGGTGCTGCAAGTATGTTGCACAGATAAATGATGATCTCTTGTGTTCATATTGTCTTTATTAATTCTTTCAGATGATCCTTGGAAGGGATTCTCATTGGAGCAATCTTTCATTTCATGATATTCCATAAAATCTCTGTTGGAAGTCCGGTGTGTAAGATGGCCATTCCAAGAGCCGGATATCATGATTCTGAATCGATTCTTATACGTCTAGTGGCATAGAATGAAGCATCATTCTGCATAAAATGATACTGTTTCTTATCTGCTTGAACGCGAGTAGAAGCGAGCCCAAGACAGCTAGGTACCTTTCTGAATTCATAGTCACTTTTGATAGCAGATGATACGATCCTTCCCAACCGACGAAAGAAAAGTATTTCAGATCATGGCATGTTTAATTGATGGTCGTTTGAAACGAGGTCTTTTCACATGCATACTAAATTGTTCATAGAGATAAAAACAGATTATATTTTATCAATCCTAAGCAGTCTAATCCATCGTTCTGTTAAATAATTTCTTGCACTTAGACATATGGTTCTTTGTAATCAATGTTCCCTTAAAATTCTACAGGCAAAATTACACTTTCAGAATACGATTTCCATCTTTAAATTCGATTGAAGAAACATAAAAAAGATACCAGGGTCTCAATAATACTGTGAAATTATCTGCTGTTTCTATAATATTGTAATTTTACCAGTGGTTTCTAAATATTTGCCGGACACTGCATGGCTTTGTGATCGATTTTGCCCCGTAGTGTAACAATGTATACCATGTACTTGTTGATACTCCTTAGAATTACGTGGTAAATATTCAATAAATTTCAATCTCACTGAAACGGGAAAAGGGACAGTATCATTCTATCTGACAGTGCAAAGACTATGTGGTTTTATTTTCTGTCTGTAGCGACACACTTTACCACCTGGTTCTAGTAAGTTTTCTGTACATGAATTTTAGAAGTATGCTTCACCCAAAACGGACTACAGATTATTGTTATAGACGATCAAGGCTGACGTGGAATTCGTGTTATAAATGATCAATTCTCCAAAACGATTTTGATCACATTTTATTTTACAGGATTCTCTGCTCATCGTCCCTAAGTTACAGCTGAAAGACTGATTAAATGAATTATAATAATTGTTATCATAGATCCCTTTGGTGGCTAAGTATGGGGGTAACAGCTTGGTCACCATTGCGTGGGAGACTGATTTGATCAAGTGGTCACTCAGCCAGTATCTTTCCCATCAACTATTGTTGCATTCAAGAGACGATACATGTTTTTCTAGTTATTTAGCCATTTGGTCGAGTGCAGGGAAGAATGGATTCATGCATTGCCCTTGAGAAATGAGTTAGGAGTGTACATAAGTCAGAAAATTGAGATTAAGAGACAACTCCCAATGGAGTATTGAGGTCGGTGACGAAGTCCCATTTTCTGTTGCATGCATCAACATAGTGATCCCGCGCAAGTCGTGTCGAAACCACGACTTTATTCAAACAATTTCCTATAATCATCCAAGTGCATCGAAGGGGTACCACCTCCCTGCTGAGGGCACTGGTAAAATTGCCCAACTGAGAAGTTTCTCACACCCTTTGTCAATACTGGGAATCGAGCCAATGACCTGCGTATGAGGCAGACGTGTCAACCATCACTCTATCTGGGCAGACGTACGAAAAAAAGCCAAAATCCAAATTCTGTTCTGTCTTCCCTACTGGCAACCGTTACGCTGCCCGCCATCTCAACTATGGATATTAGTAATTAAATTGTAAAGGATGATTGTTCTCTGGTTGGATGTCTACACGCCATGACATTTGATAGGCTTTGTGTGGTTTCACTGTGTCGCCCAGCTTGTCAAACTATATGACACGATTGTCATTTAAACCTCTGAGAAATGACTTAAGAAGTTAAATAAGGTTTCAGAACTGGCCTTTCTCAAAATTTCTAAAATTCTTGATTATTCCGAACGTTATTTTTTTGCCAAGTCTTTATGTTTGTCATTTCAGTGGTTTTGTTGTTGTTTACAAACGAAGAGAAAGATTGACTTTCCTTTTTTGAAAAATCAAATATTTTATTTGATTTTTCAACTTCTATCCTTATTTTTGCCATTCCTGTTGTTTCATAATATCACAATTCGTTTTTTTACACTTTTATTATAATAGATATGATTAGAAACGTACGTACTAGGCGCACCAATGGAGCTAGAGCGCCGAAAATTCAAGCGTTTACTCCTTATTATGTCAGGAAATTTTATTCAATACCCAATGTAAATTCATGTTGAATTGGTCCCGTAATTTGTATCTGGCGTAATTTACATCTTTTTTTTTTTTTTTGTAAGTTTGAATTTTTTTAGTGCTTACTATCCAATAAGAGGCGGGACAACTAACTCCAATTTTTCCAATTTTTTGATTGATCATTCAAGACATGTAATGCTGCCAGATGTTGGTAACATGAAGGTTTCTATTAACTGACTAATCAGACCTGTTCTCGTATTGCTTTCACTATTAGTTGTAGTCCTAATATTATTTTTTTTTAATCCTTGATCATCTCCATAATTATGACTTCTCATGCTGGGTTGGCAAGCTTTCGGTAGAGCAAGCCAGACTTTCAAGAACAAGAAAATCTATACCCAAAAGGAAGGGTATACAACAATACATCCTTCCAATAGACATCTATGGAACAAATACGTGAAATCTAAGCAAAAAATTGAGCTTCAAACTGAAAACCATGCAGCGTACACATGAAAGAATCAGGTCCAGCCTCACAAGGAGAGATTACACGACATCGCAGTTTGTTGAAGAGAGGGCATGAGCCCGAAATAATAGAAACCATTAGAAAACTCAAATGGCGATGAGCTGGACATGTTGCAAGGATGTTAGGCATCTGCAGAGCATCACGACTCACATCTTGGATCCTAAGAGATCATCAGCTAAACTGTGGCCGACAGAAAGTGAAATGGCGTGACGAGCTAGATAATTCCAGAAAATACTTACCTTGCGACACTTACGATAGAGAGGTCTGGCGGATCTCAGGGAGGATATATATATCCAACGACGGACGCTAGGAGGATGATGATGATAATGATTATGATGATGATGATACTGCTCTTGTCTTCCATTTTTCTTGTCTCATTACAGTTATTGTCAAGCTCTTTGAGTTTACTTTATTATTGTGAATTCGTCAGACATTGGAATGTAAGATTTCGTATTTAAGACATGAATAAAAGAGAGAGAGAGAGAGAAAGAGAGAGAGAGAGAGAGAGGAAAGGAAAAAGTGATGCCACGACGTTGTGTCAACTTGCATTGGCAAATTTTGGGTATTTTATCGTAAACTTTGAATTTCTGTCATGAAAAATATTGTCAAATTTCTACTATTGAGTTGGGATTTCATTTTGTTTGACAATGACCTCGTCTCCCCAAAACAAAACAGTGACATCATGATTGTTTGAATAAAAGTTACATACGCAAAAGCTGATGACGAATCCACTTTTTCAACTCAGTTGTTATGTAGCTGGAACTACTAATAAATGAATAGGAATGAGGCACGTAGTTTTGGAATAATATTATACAGAAAAATGGAAAAATGAATTCTGTTTTGTTAACTCTTTGGGTTTCAATGAAAGCATGAAAGTTTGAAACTAGAGAAGCCGAGCAGGTCTAAGCTATTATAATAAATTCGTACTCGCTGCGTAGCTTTATAAACGTTTCTCAAGACTTCTTTACTACCAAGATTATAACCTGTCATTATGACTGCTTGATGTTTTTAAAGCTAAGAGCGTTTGCACATTCCCTGTCATCAAAAAGAATTGAGTGGCTATTAGATCTCTCGGCCTTTAATTCGTTTAAAACTGCAATGGATCAAACATTTGGCCTCTCGACAGCTGATCCATCGTTATCACCACCAAGCGAAATCTTGCCGAGTACCAGTTGTAAAAGTTCTTTTTGAGTCGGCTAAGTGTTTTTCTCAAGTGTCTGAAGACCTCTGAACGATGCCATTAGGCGTTTACGATCCCACAATTTAATTAGACACATTAGGGAATTAGACGGAAAGCGTCTTTGAAGGCTGGAAGAGGAGCGGAATGATCTGAAAACAAGGAGCAAGGTGCCGGGTGGAAATGGAATGACAGGGATATGAAATTGCCTAAAAGAACGAGAAGGTGACAGTGAATAAACGAAGGTTCAAAAACCCCTGTAGATATCATGAAAGCTATAACTAATAGACATCATTGACAGGGTTGTCATGCACTTTTTTTTCTCATAATCTAACTACAATTGGAGAAATCCCATGGTATGTCTCAGTGTCTGTGCGTGTAATCACCTTCAATTACTCGTCAGCTGGTCATTGTACGAAGTTGATTTTCGCCGTGTATATTAGACAGCACACTAAAAATGTTCGAAACTGTTGAGTTTGAAGTTGTTTGGGTCATCAGCTCCACAGAAATCTAAAATAAATAAATAATTTCTTTCTTTTTGTTTCAATGTATTGCTTTCCTTGACTTTTGGTCATTACAAATATTTGAGTTTAGATTTAAAAAAAAATCTAAATTTACCAACACTAAAAAGATCTAACTGAAATATCTTAACACATTAGTTTCGAATGATGGACGAAACATCATCTTACATGACAATAACGGCAGGCTGCTCCACACATCCTAATGTCAAGCCCCTTCAAAAAATGAACCTTTCAAACAGGCATTGCCCTAGTCATATCAATTTCTCTTACAAGCTGATTCGAGTCGAACCAATGAGAAGCCAGTTCCGTCTTGTATATTTATTTCACCAGTTTTGTCATCTAGATTCTGAATGTATATTTAACCAAAGTATGGGTCATCTAGATGATATATATATATATATATATAATTATGGTCATCAAGATTCTTAAAATATATTTTACTCAATATGATCATTTAGATTCGGAATATATATTACGAAGATAAGAATTCTGAGACTAAGACATCCGACATGGACAGAATATCTATCTATCTATCTATCTATTTATCTATCTATCTATCTATGTGATCGTGTTGACGTTTTCATCGTAATATTAATCTCAGAATGTTGGTTTCACTTCATACAGACCAATACAATGAAAGAGTCATCATCATCAGTCTTTTAACGTCTGCAGTTGGTCATAGAGCTCCCCCAGGATTCGCCACAATTCTCTGTCATGGGCGTCGCAGAGCCAGTATATCCTGAATCTGTCTAGTTCATCTCTCCATCTTGTGTTCTATCGGCCTCAGTTTCTTATGTGATCTCTGGGATCCATGTTGTGAGACGTGATGTCCATCGGTTGTCTTTTATTCTTACAACATGACCTTCCCATTGCCATTTTAGTTTTTTAATGATGTCTATGACACCCGTTTTCTTCCTTATATACTGTGCTGTCTTGTGATCATGTAAGGTTGAGCATGATTCTCTCACATGTTGCATACTTCTCTGATTGTAGGTCTGTTTTGACCAATGAAAGAGTAGGTCATCTTAATCGCTCGGACAGAAAAGGAGTCTACATTTGACTCCCTCTATTCGCGAGTGTGTATGTATCTGTTTTTGTGTGAGTGTAGATGTGTTTCTTGAGAACATATAACTTCACTCACGGCAACTGAACAAATTGCCCTGGGGATAATTTTACTCCACGAACAGTTGCTTCTCTTCACTGAATCTTATACTCACCATGTTTTCATTAATATACATTTCCATATTGTGTAACAGGGAAAAGCAGGATCTGTCTCCTATAAACTTTCATCAAACTCAGTCGATAATAGTGGGTGCAGTAATAAGAAAATTACAAGCTATCATTACTGGCATCGTTACATGCAATGCGTAACAATCTCATTTATTTTTCTGTCCTGATATTTATGACAAACAGGGTTGGATATAAATTTTTCTCCAATCCAAAATTAAGGTTGACTTTTCTCCCATAATACAGACCGCGAAAAACGACAAGAATAATCCTCACCGAATTTAGGAGCGTAAAAATCAGCATTCCTCTATCTTTGAAATCACGACCGATAGATTGGTAGTTGTGTCTCGTACTGACTGAGCTAAATAGACAAGTCTTACGTATCTGCCAAAATTCAAGATAGAAATACGCAAAGGCTTATTTTATTCTAATAAATAAATACATTTATAATGATAATATTTCTCTACAGGGATTTAAAATCTCGACGAAGTCAGTGGCAGCCATGTCCCTTACCAACTGAACCTAACTGGTCAATTGCACATTTCTACGAACATTTATGAGTTTATTTCATCCTAATGAATATACTTGTATAAAAGAGTATATTTATTTACACAAAAAAAACTTCATTAACACTAAATATATATATATAAATATATATATATATATATATATATATATATATATATATATATATATATATATATATATATATATATATATATATATATATATATACCGAAAAGTAAATACATACATTCATACTAAATATTTTTATCAGTTTTTTTCATCGTATATCTCAATAAAAGGTTTGGAGTAATCATCTTCAATCAAAATAGAAATAGGAGTTTGACCAATAAGCAGCAGGGGTTTATTGACTTTCTTTTTAGGAAGATGATTAAAATTCTTTTTATGATTTGTTACAGTGCAGATTGGGAGACTTCCTCTTAAATTTATCATTGATAATAATACTTACATACCTCACTGTGAACAGCTAAAAAATAAAATATTCTTGAAGGAAGCAAAAAGGCTTTATCAATGATAGCTATAGAATAGAGATAATTTAGCTAGTATACATACTGATACAGTATTCCAATACACACACACACACACACACACACACACTTATACATACCGAATTTACAACATGAATGTCGGAAAATTCATACACTCCTTTTCGCGGGCTACAAAGGACAACATTCTAAAACTGGGAAAGCTTACTAGAAGCTCGAATCGACAAGAAAAGTCGATACTGTTTATTGAAATGTATAAAAGAAAATTTTTGCCGAGATACAATATATATATATATATATATATATATATATATATATATATATATATATATATATATATATATATATATAAACTAGCAGGGATACCCTGGGTTGCTTAGGGGAGAAAGCTTCAAATGTTATAAGATAGTTGAAAGTATGTCTTCAGTACATTTCCTCGTGAACAGCATAACAAAATGAAAAACAAACAAACAAACAAAAAAACAAAACACATGCATTACTATTGAGAGCTTATTCTTTAACTGGCACTGTTTACAGCTAATTGCAGAATCACAGCCTGAGTTGAGTTGTGATTAAAGAATTTTAACATTCGTTTAAACCGGAAAAGTGCATGAGATTAAAAAAATTTTTTATACAGACGAAATTAATGGTTTTGCCAATCAATAAGACCTCCACTACGTTTTTGAAAGTGTCAGTTTTTGAAGAGGACACATTTTTTTTGGGGGGGGGGGTATGGAGGATTCTTTACATGTTCTAATTATGATGCTGGGCTAGACCCTAACTTAGGTCAGATGTACGAAACTGGGGCTTTCATTTTTTTTTACTAAAAAAATATTGCTTTTTAAAAAGTGATTTCGGATGGTTGTACAATGGATGGAAAGTGAGTTTTTATTACATCTACATCGTAAATTGTACCCTGGAACCAGAATTATTTCTCTCATCAAATGACACTTATCCAAAGGCAACAGAGGTGTTATTGATTGAAAGCACAAAACGTTTTTGCTTTTACTAGTAAGAAAAATCATAGCCTAAAAATCAACTGAAAAATAAGATTCTGATGATGATGATCACCAGCCATCTTCACCATTGCTTGCCAAAGGCCTTCCCCTACTCCTCCCATGACGACCACGATTATGCTAACCTCTACCATGTCTTACCATCAAAGTTTTCTATCTCATCTCTATGAAATGCCCACGATACCCAGTTCTTTTTTCTTTATCGCATACCCGTTTCTAAAATGTTAAAAATATAGAAGACAAAATCAAACCTTCAAGCAATGAACGTCTATCTGAGAAGAATTCACGTCAAACTTTTGAAGAATCGGATAATAAACAGCACCAAATGTCAACTCATCAAATTATCAGCATTTTTACATTAATGTCTTTTTGTTTTTAAAGATTTTCCATCTTCAAAGTTTTTGCAACTGTTTTTTTATTCAGGGAATTTGATTTCTTTCCTTTTTGTTCACCATTTTCTAGTGTCTCCATCTAACGCCAAGATTTCTTTACCCCGCCTCCATGTTTAATATTGGCTTTGGTTTTTATGTTAAGTTTCCGTTATTCACCATTATTCATTTTGAACCTTCCAATTCCACTCCTTCTCCTTACTCAACCTCTTTCTATTCACACCATGTTTCTTCTTTTTCCATTCTACTTGTCTCCTTCTTTTATCACCCTTTGTTTTTTCTTCTTCTTCTCATTCCTTCTTTCTTCATGAATCTTTCTTTGTCCCTTTTTCTTCTACCTATTTGTCGTCCTTTTTACTCCTTCTTTCTCTCCCAATCAATCATTCTTATAATTCGACCTTCTTTCTTTCTTTTTCCTCACTTCTTGCTCCTTTATTTATCTCCCTATGTCGTTCTTTCTTTCTCTCTTTTTCGTCTTTTCATTCCTCCTTCCTAAAGATCATTTCTTTCTTCAACCTTTTGATTAGTTTCTACCTCTCTCTCTACCTTTAACTTCCTTTTCATTTTCTTCGTTTTTAATTTCTTTTTTCTAAAAAGATTTCATTTTTCTTTCCCAAGTTTTATCTTTATTTTCATGTTTCTATCATTTGCCTGTCATTGTAGACGAAATATCAAAATCACTATCTGTCTTTCGGTCATAGTATTTTATTATTCTTGTTGTATCTGTTTGTAAAAAAAAATCATTTTTCGTCAATAATTCACTATCAATCTTCTTTCTCTCCTGGACCCACTGATTAACCAAATACAAACACATATACATACACATACTCATAGGGACACAGATACGCACAGTGATTGACTCCTTTTTTTCCCCACGTCAACTCAGACCCGCTGAATCACTTCCCCATCCAACCCTACACAGATCAATCATCATCGAAAATCTTTTTATCTTGGAATTTTATTTAATCTGTTTTATTAACTGGTATCGATTTCTTGTTCCTATTTTCTTCCTCGGTTTTATCATATCCTTGCCGACCCCTCCTTTACAAGAGAGCCCTAGGGTGTCAGTGCATGATATCTGTCCTTGTCAAATTCGATATTCTGCTTAAAAATACAGTTTCATGTTATCTAACAGCCGTTCCCGTTGCAGCCACTCGGTTATAAAGCATTGATAAGCTTATCAACGTGTCGTGAGGCAGTGGACGCCTTGCAGAGGGCGGTTGGACAAGTGGTTGATGAAAAACCAGTTGGATTCTCTCTTCTGTGCTCAGTGCATATCAAAACAATAATTATATATAGAAAGCAGTCAGAAAACGCATATCTCTTCTAATGTCCATTGCCAACCCCACCCCACAAAAAAACTGAATGAAAATCAGTTAGTGAAAACATAAAGTTGTGATGCAGGGGAGGTAGACGTAAAAATCCCTAGATTCACTCCAAAATCCAATCTATTCCTCTCGAGCCCATAGCCCATCCTTCCACAACATTTCGTTTAAATTTCATTGCAAACTTTTTGAGATATCGTTTGGATAGAAGGACAGATGGACAGATGACTGGTCTGAAGGAATGACAGACTGACTGACTCGCAAGTGTGTAGATATAACTCTTCCAACTTTGAGGTAAAAATGTTTGGGTTGTAATAAAAAAGACCTAAGCAAAAATGGCAATTTAATGAAATAATGCAAATAATATTACTTCAACATCATCAGTGTTTTAGTGTTCATCGTTGGACATAGACTTTCCCCTGGATTTGTCACACCTTTCTATCATAGGCGTCTAGAATTCTTCTGAACCTGTCTAATTCGTCTTGCCATCTTATATCCTACCAGCCATGATTTCGCTCGTGGTCTCTTGGGTCCATGTTGTAAGTCGTGATGTTCTGAGGTTGTATGCCATTCTTGCAACATGACCAGCCTATCGTCATTTGAGTTTTCTAATGGAGTCTTTTATGTATTGGACTCCTGTTTTTCCCTGATATATTCTGCTGTCTCCTGATCTCTCTGTGTTTAGCATACAAATTTCATGGTTATTAGTTTGCAGGTCAATCTTTTGATTCAGTTCTATGTTTCAGCTCTATAGGTAACTATCGGGAGGATGTTCTGGTTGTAGATGCTTAAGAATAAGGATGTGATATTCAAATTCACCCTAACATAATAGAAGCCAGTTAGTTGTATAAAAATTAAAAGTCCAACAATCATATAATGAAAAATGATAACATTTTTATGTCAGAAATTCCCTTTCCTAATCTTTTTGTGCCCAATGTTCGAACTTGCCAAAATAATTTTCAGGTCAAAAATTACAAAATTCAATGTATGGTCATATAATTTCCATCTTACCACTAGAAACACGTATCTTGTCAGGTGATTTGAATCTCATACCAATTGAATTAACGCTTCCATTCTTTAAATATGACGACTGGATTTAGGAACATTCACTTGGAAGTTTTAAATACGAGAGGAAGTATATGATGAGGTTGTATTTTCATATGGCACTCCCAAACTGTGTTGGAAAACAAACAAAATCAGTTGATATCGTAAGGTGCTGCCGGGGGTCACTTTAAAGGTAATGATGCTTCGACCCCGAAGCCATGCCTGATATTCGGATGATCATTTGATGAAGGCTTTGTGTGCAGCACAACTGTTATTTTCGCAGCAACACACACACACACACACACACATACATGCATATATATATGCTGGAGATTTGATTACTTAGCTTATTGGGGGTTCGAGCGTCAATGTAATATATTGCTTTCAGTTATGCGGGTGTTTAGTTTAATTCGATTATAATTCTAATCCATCTATGGTAATTTTTAATTTAGATATTCAAACAATTAGAATGTCTGTGGTTTAACTTTGCCCATGAATCAGCCAACCTTCACCTGTTAAAGAAACTTCATTTTCTTTTAAACCAAACATAACAAAATTTTATTATTTCAAATGGATCATTGCAGCATCATAATGAACAACAATAGGTACTGTTATTACTATCTACGACCAGTTCGATTTTCTTCTGTTCTTTTATTTGTAACAATGGAATCATCCACTTAAAGGGAACATTTTTTCTTATATAGATACATGGTACCAACTATTCAAAAATGAGAGAAAGAGAAAATAAGAAAGATAATAAAATGTACACATGCACACATATACATCAAGAGAGAGAGAGAGAGAGAGAGAGAGAGAGAGAGAGAGAGTGAGTGATTGAGTGAGTGAGTTAGGTTGGTTTTGATCTCTCATGAAAAGCACAACGTTGTTTTATTCTTGCACTCTCACGTAGACACATGAACTTGACACACATCTATTTGCTGAGCTTGGTCTAATCTGGCACAAGAACACAATAACAGGGTACCTATAAACATTGAATTCACTACAGTCGTAACAACCAGCGTGACCAGCTAGCTTGCCAACAACAATTGTTCTATGGATGGGGGTATGTAAACGTACACATGTTTGTAAAATCGTGTACGAAATCAGTCTGGAAATTTAATATCAACAAAAAATAGCCTATTTCGGACCAAAATGCCTCAATACCCCTCAATTAGCATTTCTAATTATTATATGTGTGGATTGATAACGTAGCAAAGTATGTATTTTTGCGTCTCAGTAATGAGCGTTTATACGTGATTTGCAAGGGAATTGTGTATTGGTTTTATGGAAGGTTTCATAGAGAATATGCGAGTTTCTTAACGAGGTTTTATGTGAGAAAGCCTGCTTATTTTTTGCATATTGGAGTTTGCTGATATTTTTTTCTTTTAGTGTTGCACCCCCCGTGTTTTAATGCGCAGCTTAATCATTGTATTGTTTGTGTGTTCGTATTCGTGTAATCGCATGAGTGAACATGTATTCTGGATAATTGTGTATATAAATACATTAATGTGAGTGGCGATGTGATGTGCATTTTAGTTTGGAGCTGAAGCGCTTTCAACTCGATAGAGTGGCCATTATAGAGTATTTACATTCACTCTTCCTGCTTGTTTCAAACGGCATAACTTGTCATTGAATTATTTGTCCTCACTTAATTTCTCCTGGCTCTAGAGGGTCTCCATTTTTTTGTTCCTCATCGAGGATTTGCAGCAGTTACAGTCCTTTTTGATCCTGTCCGATTCTTTTCTCTTTACATTTTACTGTTTTCTCTCTCCTTATTCTCTACCAAGACCTCCCTTGATCCTTGTTTATATCTATCTATCTATCGATCGATCTTCTGCTGGATGGCTCAGACAGTTGCTGATATCCAATACTGACCCTCCCATTTGGGAGATTAGTGCAATTGATGCTATTAAATTCTTGTTCTTGCCAAATCTGCGATGCCTAACTTGTAGTTATGTAAAATCTTCGTCTTCCTTTTTGTATTTCCCTCTCCAAATATATTCATCCGAATTAATCACCTTCTTTCTTTCTTTCTTTCTTTCTTTCTTTCTTTCTTTCTTTCTTTCTTTCTTTCTTTCTTTCTTTCTTTCCCCATTCGTCGTTTCTTTACTCCTTCCTTCCGATTTTTGCTGTTTCCTTCCTTCTTTTCCTTTTCCCTTTATTTCATTTCGGTCTCTTCCTTTTTCTTCGTTTCTCTCTCATTCTTTCTCAATGCCTTCATTCTTTTGTTTTCCTAAGCGCCTGTCAGATGCGTTGATTCGTCTCAGGAAGCATGTTGTTGATTCTGATGCACATATAGTTATATAAATCAGTATCTTTGAGACAAGGTTAAGCCGAGAAAATACATTTCTCCCTCTGTCTGTGTCTCTGTGTCTGTCTGTCCACCTGTCTGTCCGTCTGTCTGTCTCTTGTAACTCTCTTTCTCCACATGAGACTAATCCTCAACTCTGACTCCCTCTCCTCCTCTCCTCTTCTCCAGGAGCACACAATTTAAAACAGAAATTGACAAGCTGGATTCACAAGATATCGACAGTCGGTTTCATATATATATATATATATATATATATATATATATATATATATATATATATATATATATGTATATCACTGCTTTTAGTCATTATTTTCCTCTTCTCATCAACCTTCTCCATTTTATCCCTTTTTCTTGTCAAGTTTTTCCCGCTTTTTGTCCGCCATTTTGGACATTCCGGCGCGGAAGGAGGGCGTCTCTAAACTACTTCACGGCGCTTTGGAACACATCACTAGACAATCCAATCCTTTAAATTGATGGTCCTTGTGGTTTTCTCTTTCTCTCTCTCTCTCTCTATCTCTCTCTCTCTTTCTGCTGTACCTCTAGGGCTCCGTCCTTCAATCAATCCACACAAAGTGCTAGCCCCTATAATTGATGGCACACTACACAGACTAGGCTAACATCAAACTCCCGCTGATTGTCCTCAGCGCTTCGTTAGCGCTCAGCACGACGTTTCAATATGGTTGGAATGTTGAGAGTCGGATGCGATATGCACTTACTGGCCGCGCGATTTCCTGTAAATGACGACAGCAATTTTTAATTCAAACACAACCATTGTAAGCCGAAGACGTGAATACATGCATGAACATACACACGCACATATGCATATGTGCATGCCTAAACATATGTATACTCATACACATACATATATACATATACATAAATACATACATATATACAAATCCTTGTTAGTATATATATATATATATATATATATATATATACACAAATCTTTGAATGTATATACATATATATATATGTATATGTTTATATACATTTTTTATATAGCATAGGAGTAAAATAAGTATTTTTGTATTCATGTTGTTATGTTGAGAACTACGCATCAAAGGGGAGATAAGACAAATTTGGAATCAACAGGTCTTAGTTTACATACAATGTACATTTTAGGTCAAATTTTGGTCGAATTTAGGGAAATAGATCAATTTTATGGGGTGTCCATTCGAACTCTCTGAACAAATCTGAATAATATTTTTGTTTCTGATTGGGATTATCTCCCAAACAATAAGTGTTAGACACAGACACAGACACACACACACACATTTATATATCTATCTATCTATCTATCTATCTATCTATCTATATATATATATATATATATATAAATATATATATGTGTGTGTGTGTGTGTAAGTTTATTGTATTATCTATTTGAACGTACAAATGCACGTGGTGATCGATTCCTTTCAAAAATCTTTGCAAGCTTTTAATACTCACAAAATCACTTAAAACAAACTTAGAGTTACACGGAGATCAATTTGAAAGGGAAATGCTAGGAATAACTCTTAGATATATAGAGAGGTAAACATTTTACCAATGTGAAAGACATCATAGGAATAATCAAGTAACGAAAGTGGAGGTGGACAGGGCCCGTTGCAAGGAGGATGGATGATGGATTGTTGCCCAAGGCGTAACAGATATGCAGTAGAGGGAGACTAGACTAAAGTTGGAGAGATGAAATAAAAAAGATTATCCAATATGACATGGGTGGGATTAGCATAGCCACCGTCGGTATTGATGGTACTGGGGAAGGTCTACGTCTAGTAATGGATTTGAAAGGGCTGCTCCCGCTGATGATGATGATGATAAAATATGTGTCCATCTGTATTGGATTTTATTTTTATTGCTATTTGTGATACTAGCTTGGCCTAAGGAAAAAATCCAAATCTGAAAACATCGGCTCGCAAATTATATTTTATAGGCACCCCATGTAATATAATAGGGGGTGCAATAGCCCCATCACGGCCAGATTCCCCAAGACAGATCTACACAGAACAGCTCACACCCATGGGTGGAGTCCGTACTTCATACTAAACCTTTGAAAAAAGTAATTGAGAATTCATGTGCTCACTTTTGGTGTTAGTAGTACGCATTTAAAAGTGGAAAACTGAATTTAGATTGAGCCCATAATTTATTCTGACATTTGGGTTGGGGATTAATCTAGAGTTAGGATAATGGGTTTTGCTCAAAGGAAAAAAACGCTTTATTTTCAAGTTAGATTTAGATTCTTTAAGATATACTGTCAAATTGGCATAAACAGAGGGAAAGAAATTCTCATCAAAGTTTCAAGGAAATATCGGATAAAAAAAAAACCTATTCAGATTTGCAAACCCCATACAAATGACGAATCGAATATTTTTGGATTGGGGTTAGGGTATTCGACCAGAGACTGTAGATTTTAGATAAATTGAAAAGTGATAATTCCGAATATGATTTTCCTTCTTATTTTCTCTAATAAGAGTACAAAATAGCCATTTTTTAAAACATATATACTGCCAAAGTAGCCGCTCCCTATCACAAATGGAAGATAAGATCCATTCAAGCATTATAGCTACAATAATTCAAACCTCATCTCCTTAGAACCCCAAATTTCTTTCCCTTGAAACTGAAAGATTTACAGGTAGGTTGAAGGTCAGAAAGATTGAAAGCGTAAAAAAATGAATGAAGAAGTGTTCAACCTCCTCTTGATTTTTATCCTTTAGTTTTATTGTCGTTCACATGAAGGTTATTTTGGGCTTAATTTCGATCATCTTAAATCTTACTTCGAGATTTTCCATATTTAAATCAATTAGTATGTTCAATAACTCATCTGATGTTTCTGATATTGATGCTGTGTCATCAGCAAATCGTAGAAGTTTCTCCGCCAATTTTTGCTCTTATCTCTTCCAAGTCCGATGCATTCACGACTCACATCATCATCATCATCATCATCATCTCTCTCTCTATATGTATGAATACATCGATTAAATTGATGAATTTTGTCTATGACACCGGTATACACTTGCTTCGCTTCATTCAGCTCCTCAGATAGACCTATGGACAATATTTACCTTTTTAATCGATGTAATGTTTCTACTTTATGTATCAAACACTTGTTATATATATTTTACACACACACACACACACACACACACACACACATATATATATATAAAGATGTATTGAGAAATCAGAGAGAAATAAAAATAATTTTTTATCATTTGGAAACTATTTGAAATGTGAATGTATCATTCTGCTTTGACAACGTCAATAAAATAAACAATAGAAGAAAATTGAACCTTCTGCCTCAACAGAGTGTTTCTCATGCCATTGAACTAAACAGCCACCGGTAATGCAAAAGCCCAAATGATTGTCTTACTCTAATTTCTCATTTTGTCTATTCACCGTCTATGTATGCTCTATTTGTCTCTCAAGGCACACATACACAAGCACACACACGTATATATACATGGTATCCATTTGCTTAATGATTTGCTTTGCACATTTTTATTGAACAAGACGTATCTAGGGACGGATTATCCCCATGAAGAAAGTCATATATATATAGTGGTGACTTTCTTCATGAGAACTTTAAACACATACTCACACAGCACACACCACTGAAGATGGGAAAAATCCCGAAACATGTCTGGACAATTTACATCTAAGGATTGATAAACCTTACCCCTCAACATTTTACACCCGAGTCCGTCTCACTGTTTACAGTACACATTATATATATATATATATATATATATATATATATATATATATATATATATATATACATATATATATATATATATATATGTATATATTTATTTATATATATATACACATGTATATGCACATATATAATTGTTTTATCTTCAAAATCCTTGAAACAGTTACATAGTAAAAAACCGATGATCCCAACAAAAGATAATTCAATTTACCATAATAACAAAGTACAAGGGAAATAGGCAGAAGAAAAACTCTGAAGAAAATTACATAAATTGCATTGGCAGATATTGGAAAATAAGTGACGGAAGTGACGCAAACAAATCTTTTGAAAAAGATTTTTAATGCACATTGTTTAAAGCTGTAAAGTTTTCTAGACTATAGAAATACCATTGTCACCTTTTTGTGCAAAAGTCTCTGCTTCCTCATGCAAAATATAGGCCAACGTAAAAGTGTAAGAAAAACTATCGAAATCCATTCGCCTAATGTAAACCTTCGTTAGTCGCATACTCACGAATTAGTTGTACATGATTTGAAATGGATACGGATTTCAATTGTTGATTATTGTCTGTCTGTCGGATTGGATAAGGGGATGCGACCACCACCACCACCACCACCATCATCATCATCATCGTGTCTGTCATATGGCATAAACCTTTTTCATTTTCATGTCAGAAAACTTATGCATATGCATTTTAATATATATATATATATATATATATATATATATATATATATATATATATATATATATATATATATATATACTGAGGTATGTACATTCATAATTACATATGCATGTTTTGTTAGGGATGTACATTCACATATATATATATATATATATATATATATATATATATATATATAAACATACATATATATATATACTAAAGGATTTACATCTAAATATATATATGAGGGTATGTATATATTTATATATACTGGGGGATATTCATTAATGTATATATATACATATGTGTGTATAATGAGGGATGTACAGATATGTATGTATGTACGTACATATATGCACACAAATATAATGTTCATATATATATATGTATATACACATATATATATATATATATATATATATATATATATATATATATATCGATACGATAATATATATATGTATATGTATTTAAATAAATACAGTAGACAAAAAAACTTTTTTAATGTATACTTACATGTGAGTGAATACGAATAAAACATATGTATGCATACATACAAGTACTATGGACAATCATGTATATGTGTGTGCATGTCATTAAAAGAATATATATATATATATATATATATATATATACATATATATACGTATGTGTGTGTGTGTGTGTATTTGTGTGACCATATTATATTCATTTTTTCCCATTTTTATGCACAATTATGAACATTTTTTGCCCATATATGCAGATATATTTATTAGAAAAAACTTTTAAAAAATTGTTGCGTGAATTTACATTCGTATACGTATAGATTTGTCTATGTTTGAAATGAAAGATCTACATTTTTTCTTGCTCTTCATTTACATTGGACACCTTAGATATGCGGACATCTACATATACAAGATACACCCAGGAATTTCTACACATAAATACACTTTTCTAAACCTATGCCTACAAATAGACTAACATGCATAAATACACAGAAGCTGTGTGTATGTAAATACATCCTTTTCACCGAATTACCTATACGTCAGAATCAATGAATCAATCTCAATGACAATTTCTGAATCTCCCTCGAAATCTATTCATCCATTTGTCTTTTTTTCATTTCCTTTCTCTCTGTCAATATATATATATATATATATATATATATATATATATATATATATATATATATATATATATATATATGTATATATATATATAATTATTTATGTGTGTAACAGATCTCAGTCAATAAGTTAGTTATGAAAGATATTTTACTTATATCCTCTTCGTCGACCATCATGGCATATCAGAGACGGATTATTTGTCAATATGTCTGGTGATGGGACTTTGCACAGGGACATGGATCCATACGTGAAAAATAAATATAAACAGCTCAGCCAGATATCTAACTTGGCCGATTTTCCGTACTGATAACCTTTGCAGCACCCGGACCCTTTCTCTTTGTAATTGACAATATATTATTCCAAACATTATCTACCTATCTATCCATCAGGAACCTTTGCCCAACTTCATTAACAAGACTCAACTTCGGTTTCTTCTGCTTTTTAAGAGAGTCTTGCTGGCTTGCTGGTTGGCGACACCAACTAGGAGAGAGAACTATTGAACATCCACTCCATATGATATCTACAAAATTTTCTCTTCTCGAAATCCCCTCTTCCTAAAAGGTTTTTAGTTTTATGGGCTTAAATTGTGTCCATAAGCGTTCATGCTTGTTTTCCTCTTAATTGGTCTTTTAAGTGATCAAATGGAGGGCGAGAGCACCATTTTCCCACCTTTTGTAAAACTCATCACCATCAATACGACATGTTACCAAAAGACACTGGGCACGTGATTGTTTCTGTTTAGTGACCAAGCAAGACATTTATCTCTCCGTCAATCTATCTATGTCTGTTGATATCTATCTGTCATCATAGACCTATGAATAGATATCATCCAGCTTCAAAGTGAAAGGAATACTTAGTCATTAGTCGAAAGTACTTTATGAAATTATTGTCTACCGTCTGACCCGTGCTTGCCACGAGACATCCTTGTCTCTATGATCTACAATTATTCCTGGAGGACAGGGGCATGAGTTTACTGATTCTTCAGACACAAACACTAATAAGATTCCCTGGAACGAACAAGGCTTTTTTTTCTCCCCAGGAAGCCTCTTCTACATATATATATTCATCATTGATGGATTACTTCCCTATCACAAAATAAGAAAAAATGGTCCCCAGAATTCAATCTATATCGTAATTTCCGATGTGTCATACCGTCTCTCACATTGCAAACAGAATGAAAGGGAGCAGGGTAAGGCAGAAACACGAACACAAAATCTGCTGGTGCAGAGCAAGTTCTGCCGAGTGTTTAACTGTGTTTGCTGGCTGCTAGTAATATGATTACTGCTGATACTACTAATGATAACAATACTGTTAATTTTGTTGATGCATCAATTTGGTTTCTTTTCACCCAGATAAGAGACTCAGGGTTATGGAGGGTTAGGGTTAAAGTGAAGAGGGATGGAAAGAAAGAGAGATAAAGGGTGTCTTTTCAGATACTATAATACTTTAATTAGGCAGCCCTAACAACACAGTAAGCAAAGCAACGGATATTCTACTAGGCATCAATATAAAACAAGGGAGCTCTAAAATTCTCCTACTGGACCTTAGAACACATTACTGAAAAAAAAAAAACGTGATTATCCCTCAAGTGTCAGATCAAGGTAATATCTTGCCAGAAACTACATAATCTTGAACTATAACCTTGGTGGCTTGTACCTGGAGCGTGTTATCTATTTATTTACCGATCTATCAATCAGAAACAAAATTTTTACCAAATCTGACAAAACTGCTTGTTTAAAAGTTGGCCTCGCAGGCTGGCCGGCGACGTACGCATCATTAGTACAGGCCACACCAACCGAGCTGGACGGCAAAAAATTTCAACATTTACTCCTTATTATGTCAACAGTTGCTAAAATCCCTCCCAATAGGTTTTCTAGGGGGTCGGTTCGCAATGTAAGTTTTTGATAAGTAAGTCCCTAGATTGTGTTCGATGTTTCTTTTTAACCAGACTATTCAATAATTACTACCCAACAAAAGGCAAGAGAAATAACATATTCATTGATCGTCCTTTCTTCCAATGTTTTAATTAATCGGCCACAACACGGCATGTAGCCAGGAGACTTTGGTCACGCGACGGATTTTATTGAGTGACTATAACAGATCTATATGTATATGTAAATTTGGCCGACCACCTGACTGATACAATACCCCATCTCCGACCAATGCTTGTGTTTAGTGTTCAATTCCAAATGAAAAAAAAAAAAGGATTCAATGCTAGTTTGCGAGGCAAATTATCTTCGCTTGAAAGGATTGTACAATACCATCTTCCTACTCCGTATCTCACATTTGATTTTGTGGCAGACAAACCAATGGCTAGTGAAAAATGTCAACAAATATTGATTTTGTCTATATCTTATTTCATTTAAAGCCATATGAATGATTTTATGAATATGCAGTAGAAAGTATTAACTATCCCCTTTCTTGTTAACAGGCTTATTAGAAATGGACCTGCGACTTTGGTTTCAGCTTGATGGAATCTGTCATTATAAATTTTTGAATGGTCTCTCATTTGTTTTTTTTTCTTCTAATCGTAAATTTCAGAACCTTATTTAACGATCGTTAAACACAGCGAGGGTACGATATAAAAAATAAGCGCCCAGCACGATGTAACTCACACCTTTAATTGTTTGGGGTTGGGTTTTCCACTGCATTGCCTTTACCAGTTTGGCTAGAGGACTTCACCGGTAGACATTGCTCGAATAAGACATCTATTTATATAAATACCAGTGTCACCAAATTAGTTTAGATATTTGTCTGTTCACGTCAGTGTGTCACGGGAGAATGATATGTACAACAGTTTTAGGTGCTACGATTTTTTTTTGAGTTCTACTCTGCGGCTACAGCTAAGTGTTGTCCCCTCTCCACTAGCACGGATGCTTCTAACCGATCTATTGCGTCCATTGAGTGGATTAGGGATGGTTGTGTTGATGGAAGGCGGGTGTATTCAGCAGTGGCTGGATGGAGAGTTGGGCAGGGTGGAAGGGGGAAATTGAAAGAAAAGAAAAATGTTTGATGGAAAACCAAATTTTGTTATTTATAAATCCAGTTGAAAATCTGATTAAAAGACCCACTGAAAATTCATGCATAGATGATTCATACTAATAAATATATTTGTGTACAGATATTGGTAGTTCTAAGTAGAACACGTAATCGGACTTGAACTTGTTTATAAAGAGTGCTGTCCTCAACAGATCAGACCATATATATATATATATATATATATAATGCTCTTCCATAGGAATAGAGCACTCTGGCCTTACTGACAGTCCAGTTCCGTAGCTCAGAAGTAGGATATCGGTCTCCGGGTCCAAAGTGAAAGTTTCAATCCTGCCTTGTGGTACTGGATGGGATAATGGATAGTCTATAGGCACACTGAAGAGTTGTAATACAACGCAATGTAAGTTCATGCTAACTTGATTTTTTGTGTCTGGTTGGATTTGCGCTTGTTTATTTAAAAATTTTGTTAATTGATCACCCCTTTTTACATGTTTTTAATTGTTTAGCCCAATACAGCATGCTGCCAAAAAGTCGTTGGTCAAGTGACGGTCTCTTTTTAATGACCAACCAGACCTGTTGCATTTCTAGTCGGAGTCTACGGGTATCAGTAGATAATTAACGGGTAATTTTGGCAGGTAGATTATATTCACGTTTTATTGCACGCACATCGATGTTATTCTCGCGACACGAACGGGAAGAATTTTTTTTCTGTCTCTCATACATTCTACGCATAATAGTACATTTCTCATTTTGGATTGTCTCTTATTTCGTTTCTCACTCTATCGGTGATTTTATAATGAACACTGATGGTAGATTTTGCCTTTTTTGACCAAGAAAGGAACGATGAGGATAGCTGGGTAAAAAAGAAGTAGCACTAGTTAAAATAAGACATTTAGATTTTCAAAACAGGGACGATATGGTATGAGGAAAAACATATAGAAAAGTCGGGGCAGAACAATATATATATAAATATATATATGTGTATATATATATATATATATATATATATGTGTGTGTGTGTGTATATATATATATATAATGCAATTATGCATATGTTGAATTCATGGAATTCATACGTACACAATACACTAAATCTGATAGGAAAAGATCACACATAACACACATGCATTCACGCACATACACACACACACACTCACATACACATACATATATATATATATATATATATAAGAGTGTGTGTTATAAGCTAATGAATATTTGTATTTGTACGCTGGTATTTATTATGCATAACGTCAAGTTTCTCAATTCACTGACGATGACCTATGAGAATAGTAACTGTACAGTAGACGTCAAATATTGATCGATCTATTTGGTGTCCTTGTGTGAGAGGAATACATATATACATATATGTATATTAAGGTTTTGTAGAGTACCAAGCATACAAAATAGAAACATATTTGATTTCAGAAATGTATTTTTATACGGATATATACATTTATATACCTTTGAATACATCTACATACATCTAGGAAATTTGGAAATGTGGAGCATTGAGAGGACTTGAGAAAAAAGACTAGTGTTAAATCTCAATTTTCATCATCACAAAGATAAGCTTGATGCATTTCGTTAGTTCATACCAACTTTGTCAGAAGCACACTGTCTAAAATTCTACGTCTTATCGATTTATATCATATCCAGTGGGCAAGCATACGCACCCCAAACAAACACACGCTTGCCTGTACACATATGTATATATGCGTCTCAAAAGACACGAACGGATTCATGTGCATATTTATTTATGCACACAATATTTATCCAGACGTTGTAATTTTGAGTCTACCAAATGTGGTATGATAATTCGTAAAACTATTTTTGTAAATGAAATAATTTCGAATCCGTAGACTCGAAAAATAGTATTTAGTGACATGAGCTTGTAATCAAATATACAAACTCACCAATCGATACACTCATCTATAAATCTTCATATTCACACGTATGCACACACACACAAACATATATATATATACATATATATATATATATATATATATATATATATATGTGTGTGTACATATTATGATATATATATGTGTGTGTACATATTATGATATATATATGTGTGTGTAGATTCATATATAACAACTATTCATATTGTTGTTAATTCATAATTATACTTGTAAAATATGAATAAGACTAAGCAAAAATATTTACGTATTTTGATAAACGAAAATTACTCTCTCTCTCTCTGTCACACGCACTATATATAAGTGTGTGTGTGCGCGCGCATGCGTGAATCTTTACAGAATAGTTGTTAACCGATATTCATGCATTTAGTGACGTAATTATGCATTACAATATAACAGCATTATACAAATGAAATTATGCAAAAATATGTATATATTTCGGAAAGCAAAAATATCCCTATAAATGTATGTGTGTGTATGTGTATGCGTGTGCGTGTGCGTGTGGGTGAGAGTGCAATGCACATGTATGTGTGAGTGAGAGGGCAGGAGTGCGTGTGTGTGTATATTTATACGTATTCGTATCTATCTATTGATTTATCTCGATATATATGTGTATCTGTACTTTTACATACACACGTCTGCTGACTTATATACATACATACATACCTACATATATATATATATATATATATATATATATATATATATATATATATATATATATATATATATATGCATATTGAACCACTATGTTGATATCTTGCGTGTTTGTGTGCTCCAACATAACTATTCTTTTATGTAAATTCAATTACATATTCTTTTTACCATCTTTTTTTCAGGTGCTGATCTTTAACGCAGGCGCCATGTGAAGAGAACATTTACTCGTCATAATAGAATCATACGCTTCCCGCTTTCATGTCAAAGTTATCATTTACTCAAACTCTGTAATCTAATTGCGGCACGGATGCTCTTTGCATAATGACGCTTCAAACTCCGTTGACCGACTCTCCTTTCTTTCAATATTATTATCATCAGGTTGTACGTTCACACCATAGGTGTCTGGTGGCCATCTTATACGAACCAAACTGACACTGTCTTTTCGAATATTCTACACTTTGCTCAATATCATCACTGAATTCATCTGTTGTCTCGTCTGCACTGTCTCATTTTCATATGAATTTTGCTGCATACTGAATCTAGGTTTTGAGTTAATTCTCAATTTTAGACTGCAACAGTAACACATAATTCATTTGTAATGTAAAATTCTAAATCATA
>OY735206.1:31638179-31745768 GCA_963457665.1 Thysanoteuthis rhombus
AATTTTGTGACCGACAATGTTTTTCAATCAAATATATATAATTAAGGTGGTTTCATTAAAATCAGTAAAACATAAATATTAGATCCACCCATTGACATAGATGCTTACAAAAACCTGCACTTTACCGTTCGATATCTTTTTCATAAATATATTGGATTTTTTTATTTTTTTTTTAGAAAAATGAGATTTATTCATCATTTGCTAAGGCTTAACATAGTACTAATCTTCAAAGTAAGGAGATTCGGCATGCCTTGGAGATCGGCATTTCAAATCCATGCTTTTATTTTACCTAGAACACTACCAATTGGCACTGGATGAAAATATGTAATTATCTCACCTATCAAGCAGTCCACGGAGAGAGTCTTAAATGAAAAGGAAAAATATGTAATTGAATTTACATCTGAAATAGTGAACTCGGAGCTGGCATGCACACAAAATATTGACATAGTGGTATAATATATATATATATATATATATATATATATATATATATATATATATATATATATATATATATATATATATATATCACATAAATTGCGTTATATTGTATAGAAACTTATTTGGAATGATTTCCCCTCACTATACAGATAATATATCACTCATCCTAGACAGCATAAATATAATAAACAATTACAGGATATGGGGCTACTACAGGGATCAAAGCTGTCATCGATAGGGTAGCCGCTTCATGGTACCAATGTTCTTACCATTGAACTAAACAGCTGCCGGTAATGCAGAGGCCTAAATAACTGTTTTCACACCAAATCCTCAACTCGTTTATTCTCTGTCCATTAATTTCTTTCAACGAGACAATTATGTATTAAAAATGGATATATGTGATCTGACAGAATGATTGTAAATTACCTTGATAAGATGAGTGATACACTAACCGTGTAATGACGGGATATCATTGCAAATAAGTTCCTATATGATATAATCGGTGGAAGGTTCGATTCCTGCAGCGGCTCCATTCTGTCGGATCACATATATCCATTTCCTAACACACACACACATTCAAACATATATATATATATATATATATATATATATATATATATATATATACGTCAGCAGACATATGTGCAACTAAACATATATACATACATATATACGTCTTTCAACAAATATATTTTTAAAAGGATCGATCTTTTACTTTCTATTGTACATTTATATGCGTGTGCCGTATGAATCCAGCCTCCCAGATCGATTCAGCCTCCCAGTAACCACCAAAGTGAATCAGCGGAGGAGATAATTAGAAATCAACAAGCAGTCGATAGTTTCATCTACAACACCCCAACAACACATCACTCTCCTCTGTTTATTGGTTCCGATAAATCCAAGTAAATACGACCCAGTTCTCTCTCTCTCAAACGGCGAAAGGATTTGATAGAGTACTTTGTAATTGTACAGTATTCCCAGTACCTGTGAGAACCACGCGTCGAAAAAGTATTCCCAGATATTCACATATTTGTGACAGAATGTTTTTTATTTCATCAGTAAAGGTTTGAATTTTCACGAAATTGGCATTCAGTGTTATTTTACAAGGCTGTCAAGTTTTCAATGGAGTTAAGACAACACCTATGGATTACATAACATAGTGGCACCCTTTGAGATTCTTCTGTAGACAAAAGCTTATTTCACATCAAGTAAATGGATTTTTCTGATTTGTTCAAATGGTAAAAAGATTAGCTTTTACTGCTCCTTTCAGATCAAAAGAATTTTCATAAGATAAAGATTTGATGAAATATAATTCATTTTTGGATGAGTGCCATCCGTTTTCTTCAGCAAACTATGATCTTCTCTGGACTCATCATCATCATCATGGACATTCCCTAGGATTTGCCACAATTCTCTATCATGGGCGTCACAGAGCCAGTATTTTCTGACTTTGTCTAGTTCATATCTTCATCTTGTATTCTGTCAGCTTCGATTTCTCATGTGATCTCTAGGGATCCATGTCGTGAGTCGTGATGTCCATCAGTTATCTTTCATTCTTGCAACATGGCCTGCCCATTGCCATTTGAGTTATTTAATACTATGTATGATGTCTCAGACTCCTATTTTCTTCCCTATGTAGTGTGCTGTCTTGTGATCTCCCAATGGGAGATTGAGCATGATTCTCTCATGCGCACGTTGCATACTTCTCAGTTTGTAGGTCTGTCTCTTGGTTAGGTTCTATGTTTCAGCTCCATAAGTGACTATCGGGAGAGTGTATTGGTTGTATATTCAGGATCATCAAGATCGTCTGGTTTTTCAAAGTTGAGCTTGCTCTACCGAAGGGCTGCCATCCCATAGTGATTTTTCGCTTGATTTCCTCCTCTTTAGAGGATCTCATGGAGCTCGTTGTCCTAGGTAGATGTAGTGGTCTAACTTGCCGAGTTCTGCATCTTTCATCTTGACAGTTATGTTCTTATTCTAAACATGATTGTTGCAAATGAATTTCCTTTTACTGAATTTTATATGCAGGCCGATTTTCTTGCGTTCTTCGTTTAGTTCATCTATTCGGCAGTACATATACTAAAATTGGAACAATACAGAGAAAATTAGCATGGCCCTCTGCGCAAGGATGATACTCTGGACTAGTTATGATTAACTATCAAGATCAAGCTCTTATCCGCTTCATTAATTACTGGTTCAACTTATGCCCAGATTCCTTAATTAGCATTAAAACACGATGGCAATATACTGTAATAAAGCGATAGAACTAGCAGGAATTGAGACATAGAACTGACGGCATGGTCTCATACGAATCTTATCGAGCAAGTAAGATATCGTGTATGATACGGTCTGACTATTTTCTTCGTAAATGTGTTCATTTTTTCACAATGTTTATGTTCTGTACCCTACAACCTTCGTTGGATGTTGTTGACTCTGGAATGTTGGATCAATTGCTACTGCTCAATTGGACCAGACACATCATATCGATTTTATTTTTGTATATTAGGGTTGTGTTGTAGAAGTATCAACAAAGCTCCCTTCGGATTAGGCCCACCATGTCAGATTTGTACGTATCGCTGTTTTCGTGTGGTCTTCAATTTTCATTTTCACTGGCAGCGTGTTTCGCCTTTATGATGTCTACCACAGCTACACGGGATGGAATATACGCAATTTCTGGTCATCTCTTTTTTTCAATAGGTTGTTTAGTTTTGGGGAGGCGTGAGCATAGTGAAGTCCCACTTTTGAATTCTGTCCTGATGTTGGCACAATCTTTAGTATGAAAATATTCTCTCAGGAAAAAATTACCTGGCCAATCTGATTACGAAAACATCTGACAAATCTGACAACCGGATGGCACAACAAAACCAAAACCAAACACCAAAGTTGTTTCCGAGAAAAATGAAATATTATTCCATCTAGATATCGAAGGATTCATCAAAACTGTATCACTGTACCGAATCAAATTCCAACTTCCGTTCTAGTAAACTGGAATTACCATAACAGTGGTTAAAAACTGGCTAGCTTTGAATCAGGTCAGTTTCGTAGTTGTGGGCTACACAACTGCATTGCAGGTATGGTCAGTACCTGTGCTTTCCTTTTTTCCCGTACCGGCCATCCCAGATATATCAAAATTAAAAAGATAAAGCGTCGTAATTGACAACCCCAATAGGGTAGCGAAGCCCAAGTTTCTGTTGCATGCATCAGCATATTGATCTTTGTAGTCTCAAGTCAGGTCGAGACCAAGACTTTATTCAAACAAGTTTTTAAGACCATTCCTTGGCAGGATACAAGTTCATCAAATGGATACCTCCACCCTAATCATGCAGCTCAGAGTGTACTCAATTAGCTGTCAAGTAAACGGGGACATTTGACCTGATGAAAGATTTTCTACTCTCATTGCTCACACCGGGAATCGGAACTGAACACCCTTTGAGTTTGAGGCAGACAGGTACGCTATTTGAGTGGAGTTAAGATAAGGATAAGTGGGTTGATCTTGATTTAAGGGTCTGTGTTTTGGAGTTGAATAAATACGATATGTTGAAATATTTTCTTTTCATTACTTTTCATCGTTTACTTTTTGTCGCAGAGAAATCTGCAAAATTCAGAAATCCGGAACTTCTGCGAACTGAAGCTTGCCGGATTATTGATCAGATCCAAAAGTGTTCCTCCAAAAACTTTTCTTTATATCATTAAGAGAAGATAAGGGAATGAAAAACACCTCTGTCTGAAGTCGAATTTAGTCTTCAACTTGCCAGCTTTCAATTCCAAACGGCATCTACGGTTCTCTCTAAAATAGCTGCGTCTATCAAAGTTAAGCAGCCATCATGAGAGAGTTAACAAGAGAAGTGTATATCTATAGAATACGTCGGCTTCAGGTGTATAGATGTACGACTCATATCTCTTTTCTTTTGTCGTTTTCAGACTCCAATGTCCAAGGCAAAACCTCACCCCTCGCTAGATATGTGTAGTCAGGCTTGCATACTCTGCTATGTCTTTAATTCTACCCATGAATTCAGCCAGGCGGGCATTATGTGAATATTGTTGTTCTTGTGCTTGCCAGTATAATAATAATAATAATAATGATAATAATAATAATAATAATAATAATAATAATAATAATGATGATGATGAAGATGATGATTTGTCAATGTCAATATCTCTATTCTTAACGCTACTTTTGAAACTTGTGACTATAAATGTCATTATTCATTCAATCACGTCGCCTGTGGCAATATTATTTCAATATGTACTGTTATTACAACTGCTAACAAGTGGAACAACATCACTACTACTACTACTACTACTACTACCTTACTACTACTACTACTACTACTAATAATAATAATAATAATGGTATCCCTACCTTGCATTAATGAATCTCTGTAGCCTGTGCGTATATCAGAGTTAATTATCAAAAATATTTAGAATTATCAAAAAAGAAAAAAAAAATACATATATTTCATTAAAATTAGCTAGAAAAAAATATAAGCCCCAAATTTAGGCATTTCTGGTCCCCAAAGGATAATATGGACCTCCAATAGCAGTTAATTGTGAAAAAACAAACAAACCCAAAACATTTTTAGATGGTTCCTAATGATGTGCCCTTGCAAATCCTCAACATTGTATCAAACAATATGTGAGCAGGGAAACCTAGATACACACACACACACACACACACACATATATATATATATATGAACGTACGAAGAGGAAAGAATATGTAACCAAACCGGCTGGTTGGTCGGACGGGCCATTTGTGGTGCTACAGTGATTAGATAATAATAATAATAGACCACTGGGCAACCGGTGTGAAACTGTAAATTGCAGAATTACTGCGACCTATGAGTACTAGGAGAGGAAGGCTGGAGACTTGAGGAGACTTGCTGTCACTCAAACTCCAGCGGTTACCACCAGGCAACTGGTGTGAGATTGCAAATAATAATGAAAATAATAATAATAATAATAATAATAATAATAATAATAATAATAATAATAATAACAATAATAATAATAATGAGACGAAGAAGAAGAAGAAGAAGAAATGCACTAATTGCCCAACTTCAATAATAATATCAGGGCTGTAGCAGACATGATTAATCTTTTGGGGAACGATTATTCTCTTATTCTATCTCTATCATATCTGTATATGATCACCATTACTTTTATCATTATTTTTATTATTTTTATCATTGTCATTGTATCACAGTACGGACGACTATTAGTTTTTATATTCTTTTATCTTTTACCATTGGGAGGAAATGATGAAACAACTACAAAAAAGATATAGACTGCAGAAAAATAATTGTATCGTACGATATATATATATATATATATATATATATATATGCATGTGCATACGTGCGTGCCCTTTCATGTACATATATACCCTTCTCTGTCTCCGCAGATACATACTTACATACACACATACCCACATACATACATATATATGTATTTATTAGAGAGGATCAATAAGTCCATAGCTTGGCTCATAATCATTGCTGAATTTTGTCCTGAAATCTTCATTGTATAATGTTTGGTCTCTGTGATTGCTATTCACCACTGAAATAAGAGCATTGACAAGGAAGAAATTTGTGCTGAAAAATAAGAATAATCGCTCCCTTTATCATTAGGCTACGAAATTATCGATATACCTACGTGTTTATATACATGTATATGTATGTACGTACTTACTTTTATATCTTTTTGCGCATGCGCAGTTTATCTTGCTCACTGATAACAGTCAGCTGACGAAACATAAAACAGTGAATAATGAAATGAATGAAAAACAATGAAACCATGAATAAAGAAAGAGAAAAAAATGCAAGAGACATATTGCAGTTAAATTAGCTATTTATGACTATTATGGCTGTCTAATTGTTACTTTGTGTCTGTAGTTAGACCATTGGACTGAATGATCCGATGATACGCGTCTTGCAGGAGGTTTGCTTTGGACGACAAAAATGATACGTGATCAAATCCCCACTCTTACGTCTTCTTTTTCAGTGATCAAATTTGAAAAAAAAAAAAGAAAAAAAAAAAAGAGAAATGATACCAATGTTGAAATCTTTATGATGATATTATATTATTTTGTGGACGGTAATGGTTGGGAAACTGAACGAAAACTGGTTTCACGACTAGTTAATACAATTTGAGTAACGATGAACACATCAGAACACATACATACACACACACACACACACACACACACACACACACACACAGAGATAAGCATTTGATATATGAGTATCGTTTTAATCCCTAATACTTTTTCTCGTTTTCTTAAAAGAGAACGAATTTTCAGGTCAAACTGTTGTAAAAATTAACCGAACTGATCGAGTACTTTCATGAATGGAGGATTGCTGTCTAATTATACTTTGTGTGTATATATATATATATATATATATATATATATATATATATAGAGAGAGAGAGAGAGAGAGAGAGAGAGAGAGAGAGAATGAGAGAGAGAGAGAGAGAGAATGAGAGAGAGAGAGAGAGAGAGAGTGAGAGAGAGAGATGAGCCGAAATGTCTTAACCATTGATTTGTGACAAAATTATAAGAACTCTCCAATGACAAGTGCCCATGACAGGATTAAAGGTATATTGATATGTAAACCAGCCTCATACATCTCATTTTGATTTGTTGAATGCCGCAGTTATTGGCATGGAGAATGGTTTCAGTGTTTTTGATGAGAGCCAAATTGTTATGGCAACAAGACTAGATCAGAGCATTTCCAAAACGACACGGTTTGCAATGTGCCAACGTTCAGTGTTGATGGGAACCAAACAGCAGTGGTAAGAAGAAAGAAAAATCACCGACCGCTGATGTATCAATGGTTGGCCAAAATATTCAAATTCTAGAAGTTAATGGAGACTTCCCCGCCGATCTAAGGCTATTTTGACACAATTTTTTTTTATTGCTTTAATCAAGGTTGCTTTATGAAATATGACTATAAATACATAAATTATTGGCATTTTTTCCAGATCGAGTGGAAGAAAGAATATGGAATCATCAATCAAAGGAATCACGATGAGAAATTTGTTTCTACTCTTGCAGCTTTTATGACTGTCAATATTCTTTGAGGCATGGGTTTCACCTGTGAAAAAAATATTCTCCATCAAGCAGACTCCGATTTTCTCGAATAGCGGTTGACTGATCAGCTTTGAAGTCGGAGTCTCGTCATGGACCATTTAGAAAAAATTCTGCCATTAATTTCCAGTTGGACTGAGATCTAGATTGTTTGCTTGCCAAATCATTGGGTTGATATGTATTTCCTGAAAAAACGGTTTTAAAACTCTTTGCTCCGTTGCAAGATGCACCATCATTACTCTATCAAACGTATTTTTCTATCGATTGAATGAGAAAAGTGTCCAATATTTCAATCTTTTTCAGGGCTTCGACTGTTTAGCTAATGATTGCCATCTTCCCCGCTGGTCTTTTTTCTGGTCATGCATCCCCTTATAAAACAGATTAGAGGAGAAATTTGCTTGTTTTCTTCAAGTAATCATCTTTATATGTTTCAATCTAATGGCAAAAAACAAAATTTATCTGCATCATCGCTTTGGCCGATACAGATTCATGATTCATCACTGAATATCACTTTCATCCAATCACCCACACTCCATTATTGCTTCTGTTTAGCCAATTATAACTTCGTTATCTTGTGTTTCGATGGTAAAACTGGTTTTTATTTTGATTTTTTAAAAATAAAAATTCCATTTTATTCAGTTGATTCCATACAGTTTTCTTACAAAAATGGCTGTTGTTTCCAACCATTTGTTTTTCATATGTTTTGTTGGGCGGCTCCTATTCTGAGTTTTTTCTTTCCTGATTCCCCAACGTCTTCTGGGGTCTACTTGCATCTTCTCCTTTATAAGCTTCTTATTCTGTTTATACTTGCACCTAATTTTGGACGCTGCTGAGAACAGCGAAAACTCTTACGATACTCTAAATTTGCTTTCCTTCCTGAAAGAGTTTTATAATCATTGCCGTTACGTCAATCGATAGCTCTCTTGTTGACACTCAGTTGCAGCTCAATCAATCCAGTCCACCAAGATGTCCAACAGTCAACTTTGGTCAATAAGTACTCTATTTCAATAGAAAACCAATTTGCATATCTGGTCTCGTTGCAATACAATCAACCCGTCCTCCGAAAGATCCGGCAGTTCGTTTTGGTATGCAAGTACTCTATATTGATAGTAAGCTAATTTGTATTTATGCTTGTTGCAATTCAATAACCCAAGTCCCGCAAGAAGTCTAAGAGTTCATTTTGGTTTGCATATTCAGACTTGTATGCATTTGTTTTAGAAAATATAAATTACAAGGTGATGTGTGTATTTGCAACATATATGTTGCTGTATGCCTCGTTGTATGTATAGATTATGATTTAATATAGTATATGAATCAAAACAAAGATGAACCCCTCTACGATCTACGGTAATAGTTTTCCTTTTGTTCTGAGCTGTGGTTATTTCGTATCTGTGAAGTTAGTGCTTGAGACAAAATTTTTGCAAAACCTGTACCTTATTGTATTAGATTCGACTACTACATTCATCCTAATTTGATTTTAACACGACTCAACTTGGACTGTCATTTTATGGCATCAAACAAACTGCACTAATCGGTAACGAAGAATATGCTCCCAATGAGATTCTAACTCAGGATCTTCTCACAAGATGGAAACCTGGATTACGGCTGTAGAGTGACGGTCCGTTTTGAAGTCGTGAAAAAACATGTAAAAACAGGACGAACGTAAAAAGTAGTTCAAATCACTACAATAATAACTAGTCCGATCAGTCACTCAATAGAGACCGCTGCGTATCGAACGTCTTTTGGTTGCATGTCGTATTGGGGTGATCAATCAAACTACTGGAAAAAGTTGAGATTAATGACTTAGTAACTCTTTTTCGCAGTATTGGACAGTGATCATTAAAAAGACCTAAACTTTCCAAAAACGAGCTTGAATGCTGCCGGACACAAACTTAGGGATGAATTTTAGCATAAACACTCATTGCAAATTGAACGCCCCTCCTCGCCAAATATCCATTCAAGAGCAGATTTGAGAAAAAAAAGTTTTTTCCAAGATGTTTAAAGAAAATTATATAATTTCTATCCCTCTATCTCCATTGGTGTGCCTTTTAAGTGTGATACATGTATAGCCAGCCAGCATGACCCTCTTGAAAACTGGAGAAACCTATTTTGAGAGTTCTGGTCGATAGCTTCAAGAAAGTATCATTCTCAACAACACTTAGAGAGATCACCAGACAGCACAGTACATTAGAGAATTAAATAGGTGTAAGATATATCACAGGATCCATTAGAAAATACAAATGACAATGGGCAGGCCATGTTGCAATGAAGTTGGACATCACAAGAATGATTGACAGCTTGATCCCCACAGATTATATGGGGACTTGTGACCGATAGGAAAATAAAATGGCTTGATGATTTAGACAAGGTCAGGAGATATTGGCGCTGTGAAGCTAGCAAGGGGAGAATCTGGCGAATCCCGGGGAGGGTTTATGTTCCACGATGGATGTTTAAAGCTGGATGTTGTTGATGATGCTGATGATGAACATTGAGGAGGTAGTAAAGAATCACATTTCAGCGATGTAGTGGATAGGATTACAAAGCTTAGATAAGGCAAAGCGTTGAGCGAATAATGGTCAAAAGATAAGGACTGTAAGGAAATGGCTGATAAGTTATCTCTTCACAAATGGATCTATCAATGAGTTGTACTTCTACCTTTCTCAAACCTTTGTTCCATTTGATTTTATTCCTAGATTCTATCCATCGGAAACTGTCAACCGAAACTGTCACCAAAACTGGCCACATAGGTCTCTCCAGTTTCGAAGTGGTTCCAGCTGGATATGTATGTATGTATTTATGCATACGGACCAAACTAATTGAGGTAAAGGGGTGAATATTTGAACCTTCAATTCGTATCATGTCGAGGATTCTTTTTTTGTTTTTTGACCCCTTCCCGCCCGCCAAATAGATTCTTAGTGTGTGTGTGTGTGTGTGTGTGTGTGTGTGTATGTATGTATGTATGTGTGTGAATGGGGGTCAATTTGCAACGTAACTTCGTGGTAATTTAATTCCTTGGTTTGCGTCTAGCGGTATTTTTTAAAAATTCTGGCTTTTTTTTAGCAGTCACTACTAAACAATAGGCATCAGGAGTAATTCATTCATTGATCACCGCTTCTGCCAATATTTTAATTGGTATTCCCAACATGACATACTACTAAGAGACGTTGATGATATGACTGATTCTATTGAATGTTAACCAGACCCACTTATTTTGTTTACCTGTATGTGACCCCATAAATAGACAGGGAAAGTTGTCTTATACCATGTATAGTGTTCTATCGACAGTTTGAAAAAGACTCTGAATATTAATAGTTATATTAACCTGCATTGGGTTCCACTATACCCCCCACTAGCCCCTTCACACCGTGAACGGCGCGAACTCCACGGGTCCCTACTGGCTACGAGTTTCTTTCATCATTACCTCTCTACGTTTTCGACTATTTGTTTGCTCTTGTTCACTACATTGCAACGGTAGGTAGGGACCAATCCTTTGCAATATAATGGACAAGAATGATGGAAGAAAGTCTTCATGTTTGACTGACAGCAAAATTGACTCAACATTTTTTTATAATTGTAATATATGCTACCTCTCCAGCCACTACGCAGATACAAAACAAGATTGATGGAAGGGCATGAAGAAAAAAGAAAAGTGATGTAAGTAAGATTCAGAAAGTCAGAGGCGATTCAAAAGAAAGGGGAACTTACTGACGGACGGAGAGATTCACATATCAAAATATACATGTGTACTGATATACATTACGTTGCTCGTTCCTGCATGTGCACCTCAGTTGCAGCAAGGATGGTGGTTTTTAAAGACGCAAGACTCGTTTCGAACGTGATAATTCTTTACTTCAACAGACTGAAAATACATAGCGTAGTCTTTATGTACTAATCAAACAAGAATCAACATTACAAACGCACACACACTGATATATATATATTTTAGCTATTTCAACGTAGTGTTGCTCTCACTATTAAGCTAAACAGCCATCGGTAATGCAAAAACCCGGATAATTGCTTTCCCTTCAAATTCTCATTTTGTTCATTCAATGTCTATACCCGGTCCATTTGTTTCTTTCGACGTGGACAATTATATTATCAAGAAATGGATATGTAATTCGACAGGAATAATCATAAATTGTATTAGAACTGTCGTTTCGGATCATTGTCATTCCACCAGTCTTTGAATTTTCAGGTCTGTATATCTTGTTTCATGAATGCCCTCTCGTTTAGTTTTTATTTTGACCTGGCAACCAGCCATTTCGAAAAAAAAAACACATGTTGATCACCGACTCTCTCCAATTTTGACGTCTGCTATCTCGGTTTGCCATTGTGGATAAATATGTCAGTCGTGTGATAAATATTGGTCGCATAATATCATGCAATTGAATTCTGTCGCGTTGTATCATACATATCGGTGGCATGAACCGACTTTTGCAGCCGAAATAGTTTGTATTATTGGTATTTTGTCGGCAATACGGTTATCGCCTCGCCTTTCATAATTCGTTCACCTTTTTTGTTTATCCTAACTCCAAGCTACCACAATGTTATCGTAACACATAGACGTGCTCTCTTTTGTTGTGCATAAAACGTAGTAGAGAATTGCGAGATAGAATTAGCCCTAAGTCAGTTTAATAATATTGCAACCGGCTCTTGGCCACCAGGGAGTGGACGCTCGGGAATAAAAGATTTGCATCGACTACAAGGGCTGACGGGGAGAAGCAATATCCCAATCTAAGGAAAGGACGTCTCTGGCTTGCAGGCAAAAGCAACGAGCAGGTGAAGGGGCGTAAGGTGTTCTTTTTTTTCCCCCTTCTTCTTCAATGGTCAGCCATTTGCAAGAGTACCCGGATGTAAGTAAATCAGCAAAGCTTGGCGGCTACTGTCGTTTGAAATAAGATGTCGGCTTCTTTTTATTTTTATTCTGGGCGAAGGACATTTTTGTTGTAGAGGGAGATGCATTCAGGATAAATGGCGCCGATTTAGTTTATTTTGGTCTTTCGTTGCAAATGAGTTTTGTGCCCGATAAAAAGGCATTTTTCAAGATGGAAGTGTGAGAGACAGGAAAAAAAAAAAAAAGATGCCGGAATCAATGAAGAAAGAAATGAAAGAATAGATGAATGAAAATGGGAGACGGTTTCGGAATCGAAATTTGGAAACGATTTTGTATTAAGAAAGCAAGTAGACTAAAAGAAAAAAAAAGAAAAAAAAGAAAACTGTAGAAAATCAGGAAGGAAAGAAAGAATGATAAAAATATGAAAGAATGATTACATAAAAGAATGATTGTGTGCACAAAAAAGAAATGATTTGGTACGGAGACGATTTCTTATTGTCCAAGTAAAGAAATAAGGTCGAAAGAAAAAAATGGTTGGGAAGCAGAGGAGAAAATCTAAAGGAGTATGAAAAGAAGAGAATAAAAGGAAACGTGTGAACAAAGAGATGGTTGGAATATCCTTCATCATCATCATCATCATCATCATTACCATCATTTGCAGCAGTAGTTTTTTTACAGTCCGTGGTTAACCATAGACCTTCCCCAGACCTCTCTATCATGTGTGTCACAATGCTAGTACTTTCTGAATTTGTCTAGCTCGTCACGCCTTCATACTTTCTGTCTGCCACAATTTTGCATATGATCTCTTGGGATCCACGTTGGGAGTTCAGCCCATTGCCATTTGATTTTCAAATTATTTCTATGATATCTTGGACTCCTGCTTTTTAAAAAGTATATGTTATTGTCTTACAATTTCTCCATGTGATGTCGAGCATGAATCTCTCATGTGCAGGTTGAATGGTTCTTAATTTGTCAATCTATTGCTTAGGTTCCATATCTCATTGGTTTGTATACTATTATATCAGGACTAATGAGATTCCCTATGAATCATCGTAGACTGGGTGTGAACGGAGGCTAGTTGAATAAAACTATAATCTAAAATTATTTTCGAAATAAATCTTTTATCTAAAAAATACAAGCAAAGATTTGGGATATTGTTGGTCCAAAATGACAGTATAGACCTCAAAAAGCACTTTGAAAACGAAAGCGTCTCTAGTGCTTATCGGTGTACTCATGCAAACTCTCAATGTCGTTACCATTAAAAATGTGACCTGGGGTTCCCAGGAGATTTAGGAGAGTGGGGTTTTGTGAATGAAATAATTTTATTGCACCTCTGTTTCGCGTCGAGGTCATGCTTCTTTGCTATGAAATCGACATTTGAAATCTTGACTCGAGCGCTTGTTACCCAGAGCCCATAGAAAATACGCATTTACGTCAACTACGAGATAAACCTCCCCCTCAACCCGTTTCGATGAATGCAAAAAGTACTCGATACATCAATACAGCAACATTATTTTACCGTACTTATCAAACCTCAAAGTTGACAAAATTTTGATATTCAAAAAAAAATTGTTACAACAAATGTTACAAGCTTGACTGCGTTAAGGTTGAATTCCCTTACTACATCAAAATCTAAAAAGTTAACAAAAAAATTATTTCTTCGTACAATATCATTCCAAAACTACGTGTCTAGTTCCAACTCCTTTATTAGTGGTTCCCGCAACAAAATAAGTCTATTTGAGTTGAAAAAGTGGATTCTTCATCAGCTTTTGTGTATGTAACTCTTATTCAAACCATCATGACGTCACTGTTTATTCTTGTGAGGTCATAAATGAGTCCAAACTCAAAAGAGGAAATTTGACAATATTTTTCGAGACAGAAATTCAATGTTTACCATAAAATATCCGATACTTGCAAACGTAAGTTGACACAACGTCATGTCATCACTTCTTACTTTCCCCTCTCTCTTTTATTCATGTCTTGAATACATAAGTCTTACACTCAAATGTCTGACGAATTGACAACAATAAAGTCAACTCAAAGAGTTTGACAGTGTCCTATTTCTATTCCTTTGTTAATATTTCTTGTGGAAGGGATCTGCTAACTTGAGGAGGGCAAGTTAGCTCTAGAAGTGTATTCATCATCAGTTTTCGCGTATGTCACTGTTATTTGTGCATGACGTTAATCATTTTTCTTCAGGTCATTGACATTCATCATTGTTACGTACAAAAATGATGTCCAAACTCAGTAGTAGGATTCGATCGGCAAATTTACTGACGCCCAGCAGAAAGCCCTCGACATCTTGGTCACGGGACACCGCTGATTCTTAATTAATTTGTTATCATAAATAACACGGCTGGAAGAATATATACTGCATTTTCAACATTCTTGTTTTTATATTGTTTAGTGGTTCCATTATCAATTGTTTTTTTACAGAATATATATATATATATATATATATATATATATATATATATATATATATATATATATATATATATATATGTATGTATATATATGTATATATATATGTATATATATGTATATATATATATATATATATATATATATATATATATATATATATATATATATATATATATATATATATATACATATAATTGACAAAATTAAAGTTTAAAAAAGAAAAAAAAACACGATATGACATTAATTTTTCTTCTTTTCCACTCTCTGGTATTCATTTCTGATATTCACACATCTTAAATTCGAGTTATGACTAGTTGTGATGATAAACACTGAGAATTTGAAAAAAATCATAAAATATACTGGATACACCTCGTACCCACTACATATAAATATATATATATATATATATATATATATATATATATATATATATATATGATAAATGTTCTATATAATTTGAAACTGTATTTGAAATGATCTCCCTATTATTTTCGGCAAAAAATAAAATTCCTATTATAAATACAAATACAAGTGAAATCATAATTACTAAGAACCTAAAATGAAATGATTGAATAGTCATAAGAGAGCACATTGAAATAACACTGATCCGAATGAAGATGACTTGCATGGCACTTGGCTGTGTATATCTTTAGAAATAAATGAAAATTGAATGATGAAATCTTCCTCTTCAACATCATAAAATGGGAAAATTCACACACACACTCACACTCACACACACACACATGGTACAATGTTATTATTATTATTATTATTATTATTATTGTTATTATTATTATTATTAATAATAATAATAATAATAATAATAATAATAATAATGATAATGATAATAATGATAATAATAATTTGCCATCTACTAGAGTGCTCAATTCAAAAGTAAGAACAGTGTTGCCTATATATATATATATATATATATATATATATGTATGTGTGTGTGTGTGTATGTGTGTGTGTGTGTAATTATAAATAATTGTGTCATCCACAAATAGCTGTTTTGTTGTATTACAACTCTCCAGTGTGTCTTTAAACTATTCATTATTCCATCCCGTACCATGAGGTAGAATCAAAACCTTAGCTTTAGACCAAGAGGCTGGCATCTTACCTCTTACTTACGCAGATATGAACGGTTAGTAAGGTTGAATTTAAGAGATATATCCACTCACGCTTAATTGCACATCCACCAGAGTGATATATATATATATATATATATATATATATATATATATAGAGAGAGAGAGAGAGAGAGAGAGAGAGACAGACAGACAGACAGACAGATAGACAGACAGAGACAGAGACAGAGAGACATTTGGAAAAATAATTTCAAAATACTTATAAATCTTAAAATTGGGCAAATTTGATACGATGAGTTCTAATTTCCATTCCTGAACCTTCAATGTTCAACCATGTTTCGATATATCTGAATATTTTTTTTTTAAATGGTAAAGTCGTGTAGAAAAAAACATGAACCTTTGGTCAAAATTTTGATGCAGTACAAGGATGTTAGAATGCACTCGCTGTATTAAAATATATGATATCCTCAATATATATATATATATATATATATATATATATATATATATATATATGTGTGTGTGTGTGTATATATATATATATATATATATATATATATATATATATATATATATATATATATATATATATATATATGTATATATATATATATATGATATAAAGCTTATATACACAATTGTTGCAATAGGGAAACATAGCTATTTACATAACTTATATGCACACTTATATAAGTCTTATTGCTTTTGTGTTGTTGCAGCCAAGCTTTCAAATTCTCCTGACGGGAAAAAATTTGTTTATTTTTTTTAGTTTCATTAGACCGGGGAAGCAAAGGAGATTTTCTCCGCTTTTAGTTAATGTTTATCGAAGGAGGTAACTGGAAAAGTACAGTGACGCCAAACTCTATCAGGAAGAGACTCTCTCTCTCCCTCTTTCTCTTTCTCTCACTCTCTCTCTCTCTCTCTCTCTCTCTATATATATATATATATATATATATTCATATGTATGTACATATATTCTTTCTAACACAAAATCCCGATTTGTAATTATCTAATCGGAATTTTTGAATTTCAAATGTCTCATTTCTTTGTTACTCATACTGAGATATATTTGTAAGTAAATGAACGCATAACGAGCGAGGCAAAAAGGTTCCGAGCATTGTTGAAAAAAAATGATCATTTGAATTAGAAAGAAATAGGTCTGATGAGTCACTGAATGGAAACTGTCACATAACGAACGTCTTTTGATAACGTGTTGGGGATGATCAATTTTGATAAAAAGATGGGAAGGGAGTGATCGATGAATGAGCCACTTCGTTCACATTTGTTTGACAGAAAAACTAAAAAGGTCTGAACTAGAGAAAAAAACTATTAAATAAGTGGACACAAACAAAGGGATAAATTTAGTGTTAAATTACATTGCAAATTGAACCCCACTCCCATTAAAAGCCTATTTCAAACATTTGAAAATAAAAAAAATACCCCGTCTTTTTTTGTGGACATAATAAGGGGTTAATGTTCAAATTTTAAGCCCTGTTGCTCCATTGGTGTGGACTGTACGCGTGATAAATACATACATTGCAAACCGGGCCCACTCAAAAAAAAAAATTATAGAAACTTATGTTGACAGTTCTGTAGACAGTTTTGGTTGACAGTTTCCAATAACATCTAGAGTCAGGTTAAAGGCGAAAGGATAATTCTTTTACTTTTTCAAGGTTCCGTTGTAAGGAATTGCGTGAATGGTGAATAATAGAATAAGTCGAGTTTATGAATAAAATATTCGTAAAATGTCTGGAGTCATTGAAGACAATAAGTATAAGGTTTGAGCAAATTAATTTCATTAGAGTTGCAATAATATCGGTTTTGAAAAAAATTTAAATAAATGCAAGAAAGTACTATCAAGCAAACACACACACACACACACACACACACATACCGTGCAGAAAGTATCAGTGAGCCGGGGCACGTGAGTAGGAATCTATTCGTAAGTATATAACTGTTGGCGTCTGTGAACCCAGCATAGGTTATTTGAATTGATGGATAGATATTAATCTATACTAACATCCAGGCCTTCTGTATGTTTGTTTGTACTTATTCTTTGCAAAAATAAAAATAAAACTACTAGGTTGATTCGGAGTCACTAGTGGTTACTATCCACTTGATGTTCGGTTCTAAACACCAAAAAAACCAAAAAAAACAAAAAAACAAAACAAAACAAAACAAAAATCCCCCAAACAATTGTACACCAGGGCTTTTGTCATCCGTCCATCTCACGATTGATGCACATGTTTGGAAATTCGACATTGATATACCATGTTAATCACTACGTTCAAGTCCGTGGAGGTTTCCGTTCCCCCCTTTACCCCACCTCATTGACAAAAATCTGGCATATCCTATTTCTCAGCGAATGGAAGCTTCTCATGGAGATCTCCTCTTCTTTCATTGATAAAGATTCAAACTAATTAGGTCAATAGTAAAGGTAATCAGGTCATTTTCTAAGAAAAATAGTTTTTCTGTTATCATCTGGTGGGGGATAGGGTCAGAGTATTGTTGACAATTATTATCAATTTTTGACTATATAGGCTCATCTTGGGTGATTAGGTTGATTTTTTGGTCGCTTCTTCTGTAGGACCAACGCAGATAGAAAGCAAAAGTACACGTTTATATGTTCCTAAATTTTTTTCTCCATTTGTTGTGTTGGGTTGGGTAATAAGGAATCAAAAGCATATTTTCCACAGTATCGTCTATTTCGAGGTTCGCCGGGTATCCCTGCTAGTGTGTCTATAATATTAACTAATGTTGGCTATGTCTGACACTATGTAGTACAAAAGAGGTTTTAATCCACTTCAGTTGGCAAGTCTGGCTTGTTAACAACAGCTCCATAGTAAGGCGTCTGCGTTAGGGTTTCCCCTAAATTTGGAAGTTTTCCCCACTCAATTTCTTTGCTTTTACAAAAAAGAGAATCGTATGCCTAACACTAATCTTAATTCTCGACAACGTAAGCTAGCATACCATGATCGCTTCTTCAGAGGTTTGAGAACTCTCAAAGTTTTCCTCAATACAAATAAATGGTCATTGCTTATTTGCATTTCGGCTTTCATCTCCATTCGAACTCTCTTCTTTCGGATAGTGGATATTTTTTTCCCCATGGATACGGCACTTGGCAATAGTCAGCAAGGAAGAGGTGCAGAACATTACCACTAGATGGAGTTCACTGGCTGCCCCGAATTTGAGGCCCTGTGCCTCAGTAAGCTAGGCATAAGGAATACTTATGTGAATATTCATTAAGCTTACTAAATATCTAATAAAGTCAGTCTGGCACATAGGCACAATTATAGGGCACTCTGTGGGATTCCAACTCTTCTTGCTAAACTGAACCATCGATGTGCAGGGGAGGGACCTCGATCTACATTCTTATTTTGCTCTTATCTGGTACAGGGTCAGAGCAATGCAGCACTCAGAGAAAATCCCACTCTCTACACGGATTCTCTCTTTATTTGTCAATGTATCATGATACACATAAATGTGTATGCATATACACATACATGCGCAAGAACACACGCATACTCTCTCACACACAAATGCACACACACACACACACACACACATATATATATATGCACGTACAAATACATAATCAGATACATTTATACCGACAACCCTTATTAAAAGTAGATTAAACTGGCACAGGCGATTATAATGCTTCTACGTAAAAACAGAAACCCAAAAGAACTCAACAACTCCAGACCTATAAGTTTACTCAACTGTATGTACAAATCACTAAAACACTTGATGAAAACCATCCACTGGAACAATCTGGATTTAGAAGAAGCTACTCAACCATGGTCCATCTCCGCAGCAGAATATAAAATGTCACTTGCTGTAACATTTATAGACTTCAAGGAGGCTTTTGTCTGTGGAAATCCCGATGATCATGAAGGTGACATTCTACAAGATGTACACCCTATATACGTCAGAGTATTGCAACAAATATACAGTCACAGCGACTTCTTTATCAGGCTACATAAAGGCTCTGAACCCTTCAAGCTCCAAAAAGTAGTAATACAAGGTGATACCAGCTCACCCAAACTCTCCACAGCCTATTTCGAGATGATCTTCCGAAACCTGGACTGGGAAGATAGAGGAATCAAAAGAGGTGGCGAATATCTGAGCAACCTCAGATTTGCAGACGACATTGCCCTTTTAGCAAAGGACCTACAGGACCTCCAGCTACTTGAACTAAACGAAGAAAGCAAGAGAGTCAGCCTACGCATAAATTTCGATAAAACGAAGATTATGTGCAACAACCACGTCAAGAATAAAACCACAACTGTCTAAATCGAAGATGCAAAAGTGGAGAAAGTAGACCACTACATCTACCTAGGACTACAAATCTTGATGAAATCCACAAAAGAAGAAGGAATTGGGCAAAAAATCACCCTAGAATGGCAAGCCTTTGGCAGAGCAAGCCCAACCTTCAAATATAAGAAGATCCCATTGATCGAAAGAAAGATGTATAACCAATGAATCCTCCCAAGAATCATTTACTGAGCTGAAACATGGAAGCTAAGCAAGAAACAGACTCATGGACTGAGAATCATGCAACTTGCAGATGAGAGAATCATGCTCATCCTCACATGGAGAGATCACGAGACAGCACATTGTATCAGGGAGAAAAAAAGGTGTTCAAGACATCTTCGAATCTACTAGAGAACTTAAATGACAATTGGCTGGTCATGTTGCAAGAAAGAAAGACAACCAATTGACATCACGAATCATAACATGGATCCCCAGAGATCACATGTGAAACAGAGGCCGATTTCAATGAATAAAAGATGGACACATGACCTAGACAAATTCAGAAAGTAGTGGCTCTGCAATGGCCACGATTAAGAGATGTGGCGAATCCTGGGGAAGGTCTATGTCCAACGACAGACGATATAAGACTGTTGATGATATTGAAACCAGCATAAAGTTATAATTACCAAAGTACTAAGGTAAGCTAAGTCAGCTTGCCAGTCATTGCTCTATAGCCATACGTTCTGTTTTATTATGTTCTTGATAACACGAGCTCGATTTGTGGTTTTGTTGGAAAATAGTATTGAAAAATATTTGTAGTCATAACAGAGCAAAAATACTATCTACTTGCTATCACGGTCCATAATTGAACGACTAAAGTGTCAAAACTTGAAGATATGAAAAAGAAATTCTTTTGAGAAATATACTGTCAGAATAATTTATATTTGTGACTTTAATGGAAAACTTCTAGAATAGAGTGAAAAAACGTCTAGAAACATCTAGATTCTAGAGAATGTAGATGCTAATAATTAACCCTTCAAAATAAGACCCAAAAGATGAAAAAGCTTTTATCCAAAGATGAAAAACAACTGATGGAGCACTGATGCTAATTTTCATGCATGTTTATAAAACAGTATGGCCAGGAGCTGTTGAACACACAAGTGCAAAAACACACAAGCATGCGCACATACAATGAAGAAGGATAAAGCCTTTTGTCACATTTAATGACTATAGTTGTTCAATGATTTGAAAATTTTCGGTGAAGGAATCATTCTGTAACGTATTCTTAATGGTGACAACGGTACTGGTGATAAAAGCATAACAATTATAGCAACATAATGTTTGTGACGTGATTTTAAGTCGTAATTAAATATTACATCAATAACAATAACTAATTCGGCACAGCAAGATAGTAAATGAAGCCTTATATATATATATATATATATATATATATATATATATATATATATATATATATATATATATATATATACATATATATATATATATATATATATATATATATATATATATAGAGAGAGAGAGAGAGAGAGAGAGAGAGAGAGAAAACGAGAGAGAATCGGTTGATAAGTGAATATATCATAGAAAGATACAAAAGCAGACATACCAAGATGGTGACTGGTTTACTGGGAACTGTGCAAACAACCCATCCCTTCTTCAAGTTTAAAGGGGAAGCATCTTGGGAAGCAATGTGTTCGTGTGAAATTTTATTTCGAATGTGGAAACACTTTTTTGGAGACTCTTGTCTTGTTGCAAAATTAATGCTGTCTCCAGAAAAGTGTTTCCTCATCTGGAAAAAGATTTCACACAAACATGTTGTTTTTCAAGATAATTCAATTTTTAAACTTGGAAAAATGAGTCAAGTGCACTAGAGACACGTTCACTCTGGCACGTGTTGCTAAAAAACTAACGAACGTAGCTTGATAAAGTTTTTTCAAATTTTTTTTTATAAAAAAGGTCAAGGTTACTGCAATATGATATTCCAGTCACGAGCTCTCTGAAGAAAAAACAAAAACAACCCCCCCCCCCAAAATAAACAAAAACTTATATGCTGTTTTGAAATTTGAGTTCTTCTATGGACAAGTTTGTGTCAAACCAGACTTTACAGACACAGGATATATCGATTTGGTGCACAATTTCTTTTAATGTTTATAATACAGCTTCATTTTTATAATTGCATTTTGTGTAAACGAAAGTCGTGACCTATAGCTTACAAGTCACATCGTCAAATCAATGCATCGTAAATCAGTCAGAGCTGATTAAAATGGAGGAAATCACAATACGTCTAATCATATTATATCAATGCACCTAAATAGATACGTATATTTCGCGATAACTTCGTATTGGGTGTGTACAAAAATTTCCAGCGCTCAATTTTTGAAACTAATGACCTAATATGCAATTAAGAACCGCTTGAAACTTTCACACGAAATTGATCAGAAAAAATTCAATTTGCATGCGTACTCTGTGTCACTGTTTACAAAGATTAGTTTAGACACAAGACTGCCGTGTCCTCAGGCAAAGTATCTCTCAATGTGGGCTTTTGTATGCGAGTGACTCATACAAATATATCGTATAAATGTCTTTTTATTTGAGCAAAGTATCTTCTATGAAGATGACAGGATGCAATTCAAGCACCATATCGTCTCTGCAATAATGTTTATTTGTATACTTGCAAAATCTATCACATAAACCCCCAGAAAAACTATTAGTATTTACTTAACTTAGCTTAAACGCGAGTTATTAGTAATTAGAAAGAATGTGTTACACCATTTTTTCCAAGTGAACAAGTCCGGCTTGTCTTGGAAATCAGCTTTGAAATCCTGACTTTAACCAGTGATAAAAACTTGGCCATTGCTACGTGTAAGACGTTTCAGTCTCAATCACAAGGACGGCCACATTATTTATTGGAGCTTAATCCTCTGTTCCTTACTATATGTAGTGGACTACATTCTTCATCTCTGTATTTTCTATTCTGGTCGGTGCGTCTTTATCCTCTAAATATTTGTTGTGCATGACATCTTCCTAAGACAGCAAATTTCCATTAAATCCTCCAAAAGAAGAAGAAAAAGATCGAGCAAGGAATCACTCTTTGCTGGCAGGTTTTCGGTAAAATTAGTTCAATCCTCAAGAACAAGTAAATCCCATTGTTGCTAAAAGTAAGGATCTACAGTCAAGGAGTTGAAACGGACCCTAACAAAAAGACTGACTTTCAAAAACGAGAACCATGCACCTTGCGCAGGGAAAGAATCATGCTCAACCTCACACAGAGAGATCACAAAACAACAGTGTATATTTGAGGAAAACAGGAATCAGAAATATCATAAGGAACCATTAGAAAAGTCAAATGGCAATGGGTTGGACATGATGCAAGAATGTCAGACAGCTGCTGGACATCACAACCAACAACGTGGATCCCTAGAGATACATGCTACAAAATATGAGATAACATGACAAACTAGACAAATTCATTGAGCACTTGCTCTGCGATATACATGATAGACGGATAAATATAAGATCAGTCAATATAGAACTTACTGTATCAAACTCTGAAATGAGCTTGCGACCCATTGCTCAAAAGCGAGATTTCTAGAGAATTAATCTTCATAATTACTCATATAGAAGATAATATCAATCTTTTTTTCCATAGAACAACTAAGAAAGAGACAAAGACCAAAAAATAGGATTCAGAGATACCACCCACCGCGTAGCTAGCGTCACCGCAAAATCTCAAAGCGGTACAAACTGAACATCATCTGAGTTGACGCTCCAACTCATAAGAACAAAATTAACCGCATCTTAGCAGGCAAGAATGACACACAAATATATTCAAGTCCTAAACCAAGTCAATGTACATTGTGAACACAGAATGGTAAGAAGTTTATTCAAATTATCACCAAGAAAAAACGTATGAGAATGTTTTCTGCTGACCTGTACCACTTGGTGTACAAACCCAGCTCACCAGATCTTTCTCTATTAAATGGATATGAACTTCACACTGAACCAGAAGAGAACAATGACGACAAAAACATCAACGAACCCAACAACAAAAAACAACGTCTTTAATGGAAGTTGCCAATATTTTAAAGCCGAACAGTAAACAAACCATCATTAAACTCTCAGGGGAAACCAAGAATCTGACAGAAGAATGAAAGAATATAAAACAACAGACAACAACAGAAAGGATTGAAGCAATCAAACTAAACAAAACCATCAAAAAGAGATGAAGAAATGATAAAATAAGATAAATGAAAGCAATAAAAAAAATTAGGGTACGGGTTTTGAAACAATCAACAAAACCCTCAGTATAAGGCGGATGCATATTACTACTGTAATCGCAGAAAATGGAGACCTAAGAACGGATAGGGACCAAATCGTAAAACTGACTGAAAAATTCTTAAAGAACTTTAATCCTCCCCAAAAAGAGAACATAGAATTAGACAAGTTGCAAGTCACAATTTTAAAAGCTTCTTGGACAGAACCTGGTGAGAGGTGATGCAAGTCATCAACTGATCAAAAAAAGAAAAGGCAATTGTAATTGACTCCATTATACAACAAGGTGTAGATCCTGTATATGTCAAAGTTATTCAAGATATCAACTGACGCAGCGGTTCTTTTCAGGGTATATAAAGCCTCTGAGCACTTTTGACTCAGAGCAGGAGTAATAGAAAGCAACACCAGCACAACCAAACCCTTCGCAGCCCACCACGATATTATCTTTCGAATCTTAGACTGGGCTCATGAAGGAGGAGACGGTGAATACCTAAGTAACGTCCGATTTGCAGACAACATCGTCCTTTTTGCAAACAACCTCTATGACCTCCAACTAATGGTAGACAAACTGAATGGAGAAAGTTTGTCTTCACATAAACTTCAGTCAAACCAATGTCACTTGCAACAAACACATTGAAGATCAAGATGTAAAGATTAAAACCAAAAATGCAGAGATAAAGAGAATGGACCACTACATCTACGTAGGACAGCAAATCTGCAAAAGAAGAAAAAATCAGGAGAAGAACCACCCTAAGTTAGTAAGCTTCCGGCGAAGCAAGCCAAATATTCAAGAAAAAAGAAAATTTCTTTAGTTTCTAAAAGAAAAAAAATGAATGTACCCTCCGGGTAGTAACGCCTGGAATTAGAACATTTAATCTAACCAAACTGAGAACCACATAACGTGAAAAGTGGAAAATTATGCCTAACATCACGGCTAGGGGCGACAGCGCAATATATTAAAAAGAAGGAACAGGCGTCAGCGAAACCATGAGAAAAATCAAATAACAATGGGCTGGTTATGTTGCAAGAATGTCATACGATTGCTAGATATCATGACTCAACGTGGATCCCCAAGGATTTTAAACGGAACAGTGGTTGACAAAATAGAAGATGACGTGACAAACTTGACAAGTTCAGAAAGTAGTGGCTCTGAGACGCCTGCGGTCAAGGGTGCTGGGGAATTTTGTGGGAGGGTTTATGTCCAACGACGACTGCTAAAAGGTGTTAGATGATGATTGATGACCAGCAAAGAATAAGAAAAATCGAATAGCGCCAGCGGGATAGTAGCTGATTGGTTGTTTTAAACATCAGTATTCGAAAACCAGAAGTTCTCATCTTGACTCGAACTTCGATGACTGGTGTTTGAGCCAAGGCAGTTTCAAAAACTATTTAAAAAAACAATTCCTGTGTATGTGTGTGCATGTATTTGTGTTTATGTACACATGAATGCGTATAGGTAACTCTAAGTAGAGTAAAAGAAATACCTTAGACCCTTGTTATTACGGCACCCTCCGAATAAGCTGTTATACAGAATCTGTCATTATAGCAGGTGGATCAATAAATACAACATTCAAATTAAAAAAAAGATGTCATGTCATGGACATTGGTGTTGCAATAATATGGAAACAAATGTCTCCTTAGAACTTTTGTGTCATTAAGTAGTGCCGTTAGAACAAGTTTTGATACAACGAGAGTTTAATGTACGTGACCAATGTGAATGCAGCCAAAGAGACGAATATGGAAGGTTGGGGGTCAATACGAGGCTACGATACATTTGTGCATTAAACAAATAGTAAACCCACGTGACCACACAGTTTCAATTGAAGCTCCTGTTTGCTAGTGTATGCATAATATTAAATTCAAGACATTCTGTGAATATAAACATAGAAGTCACCATTTTCTTTCTTCTTGTTTTTCCTGTCTTTGGTTCGCGCAAAACAAATAATTCCAAACATTTTTAGACTGACTCAGGCAGCCGTATGCGACTGTCATCGCTTTTTATAAGTCGAACGTAATGTATAAAAGAAATAATAACTCTGAATGATTACGGCATTCAAGTTCATCCCGGCTATAACAAAGTGGAAAGATATGAAGAGAGACAAGATAAAGAAAGACAAGGGGGAAAAAAAAGATTAGAAAAATAAAAAGGACATTAACAAAGAATGGTTAGCGGAGCATATTTAGTAAATATGAGAAATTTATTTTGGTTTTCTTTCAGCATAGATTTGGGCAAAAGACTACGAGTCTCCGAGCAGTCGTGCTGAGTTTCATGTTTATTCACAGGTCGTTGGGTGAGATGTGAATGACAGCCACAGCCGTGGAGAAGTGAATGGTTGTATTGGTATGACCAGCCTTGGTACACTGTGCTTAAATGGTAACGTGCTCGCACAGCAGGGAAGACAGATGTACTGGTGCGTGGGATAAGGCCCAGGCAGGAAAATATCCAACTCAAATTATGTATACATGTTCCCTTTGGCAATTTTATTCATACTAAATCATTTGCGCATAAACACACACACACACACGCACACACACATATATATATATGTGTGTGTGTGTGGGGGGGGGTTGACAGATGTGTCAGTTCGATTGGCTCTGTGTTTGTTAAAGTGTACAAATAACATCTATCTATATAAGAGTCAGGGTGTCTCTTACTAAAGATATATGGAGAAGTTACATCCGACGTTTGCAATCCGCGTTCGATTCTAAGTGAAGACTCGATTTCGAGCCTTGAGTTTCGTGAAGCTACGTCACAAGTAGCAGTCCCTCTGTAGTTCCTTCCGAATAACCATCAGGTGTCCCAGAAGAATGCAGTCGACCGAAACGTTAGCACTCTACCAAACTAAACCTGTACGTGCATTCTCGACCAACCCGAAGCATCCTTCACCAAATGACAGGGACATGCCTTAATGCTTATACCGACACTCATTGGTAAAACTAACTCGCCTACTCATACATCCTTTTAGAAAAGTGTTTCTTACCATACATAATCTAGCTAAGTCTCATTATCATCGCGTTCTCTTATATTGATACCACAGAACTTTCAATCAAATGTTGAACTCTCCTAACACATGATAAGTATTACTTGATCTTTTTTTTGTTTCTTCTTGAATAAATCCAGTCTTATATCATAACATGAGGCTTTATGCTCTTCCAATTTCTACGTACAGTGTCACCCACAAGTATTTTTCGTAGAGGTGTGCTTATTTTTGGACAGCTACGTATTCATATTTTTGGCAACAGACTTTCATTGGTATAGAGTTTGGTCATAAAGGATACCTGATGATAACCTGATAATAATAAGAAGTTATTGGGATATATTAATTTATTGGCGATCCTTCATACCTCTTTCTCAGTGAACTAGCCCTTAGAACCCAGGTTAACTCATTTCCTAATGAAGTGGGAACCATAAGTTGAGCTGCACATTCGATTACGAACGACATGATGCATACTAAAGTGAAGCCTGATAATTAACAGCATATTATAATAGTCCCGAATATCTTCCATGAATTGATACAAGATTGATATGGGATAATTCTTCATCCGCGTATCATCGTCTCTTGAACTTATACCATCGTCTGGTTTCTATCTCAGCGTTCTGGCCAGCCACTGTCCCTTCGAGATTTCTGCAAGCGTCTGTTGTATTCAGTAACTTTAAAGTAATGCTAATTCAACTAACGACGAAAGCCTTTGGGGTTTCAGTGATTCGTTCCGTATAAATACATCGGGCACATAAAACCTAAATAATAATCTCGTAAATAATATACAATATACTAATTATTTTCTAGATAATGAATACGTACAAATTAATATGTAAATAATGCAATAACTAAATAATCTTATTATAATTCACCAAATGGTCCGCGTGTCTACCTTGAAATAAGCAGCCAGATACTAGATAAAAATCTAGATAATTATCAATGAACTGGATAATTTTTTAAAATTTATGGGTCTTCTTTTCCTGGAAACTGGAAATATTTCACGTAGAGATTTTTTGGGTTCATGATGATCTTTCATTAAATGAAATTTAGTTATAAGCCCCCTTCATTATGAAAGGTACCACTGTAACTTCTATGGGATGTTTATGCTTCACATCGTTTTCTCCCTTAATGTTAGACATTTTCACCCTTAAAAAACCATCAGATTTCGTAATTAGCAGTTTTTAAACCTTGAGCAATGTTCTATCGATAAAGTTGAAATAATAAGCAAGTAGAATGAAAATAGTGGCACACACGCTGTGTTCGAAAGATCCCATGAGTACGTTTAGCATAGCTTAGATCATCATACAATGTTAAACATATGGGAGCCTCTGATTATAAAAGAAAAAAACCTTAGATTTAAGGCTCTTGATTAGACTTGGTACTGGACCCCCCTCTAGAAGATGTGAATTCAATTCAATGCATCAAACGGTCAGACAGTACATCGGTGAAACACAGAAAACATTGTGAGAACAGAAAGAGAAAATTGACGATTCTGAAGTTTGAGATCCTCACAAAGGACGTCAATAGTAATGCAAGGCATAGGATAAGAACAATATACACCCCTACACGAAATGTAAGATTCTGTTCAAAATTCCCTGGAATTTACCAAATAGGACAAATGTCCGTGGAAAGCCAAAGGGTAAAATGGAGACATCAAAGCTAAGATTACTAATATATATATATATATATATATATATATATATAGTCAATGAAATCAGGATTGGCTGAATATGGATGTAGATTTGAGTAAACCAATCACCATAGAAAGAAGTTAAAATAATAGCTAAGAACCAACAGCGGATAAGGAGGCATCAAATAAAGCGTCACGCGTGAATGGAAAAACAATTAACAATATATTTGATAGACATAAATGCTATATTAAATCTAATTCAAATTTACGTTGAGAGTCCCTTAATAACATTGCCTGGGTGCGCTGCATTGTGTATCGTGTTTACTACGAAGCGTGCATAAAAAACAATGGAAAAAACAAGAAACACTAAGAGATAGGTGCTAATTACCTTACATGATATATTCAGGAGTGATTCAAGACGTAACAAAAATCATAGGATGAGAACATACTCTATAAGGCAAAAGAAGCCCTACTCAACCTTTCCAGGGTTAGTACACTTGATGAGCATCTGTGGGAAGCTTAAAGGTACATTGATAAAAAACAAGATAGATACGTATCTTCGAAAGATTCAGTGTCATTATAATAATAGCTCAACTATAAAAATCAGGGAGAAGTGTACAGGCATGCATCGTTTTTCAAAAGATTGTATTTGTTATTTTTTCTTGCTTTCTCTAATTTTAAGCCACGCATATGATATGTCTCACCTTCACCTCTTTACGCTTTTCAAATTCAGGTTACATGCTTGGATGAGGTGGTTGGTGTGATTGTCAAAGTGTCAGAATATCTCATCGTCAAATTTCGGCTATTGAGTTTTGATTTTTTTTTGTATGTATCAGCAATGAAGGGTGACAATGACCAAACCCAAAACCAGCGACGTCATACAGAATAACAATAACAAGGTGGTGCACTCAAGAACTAATGATGAATTCACTTCAACTAATGAAGTCCAACTCATGTCGACTTGTTTTGCAAATCCCATGAACAGGAACTACTTATAAAACAGTTGAGATTGGGCACTAATTTCTGAATAATATTGTATGGAAAAATAAACTCTGTTTTGTTCACCTTTAAGATTTTAATGAATAAGAAATTAGATCTTAGACCATCCAACACCGTTTTATTTTCTATAACAGCCACTGGTTTTTGTAGATACCATGTGTCTATATGGTCAAACACAAATTGCGTACATACTTCGATGTGTTTCTCAAGAAATTTTGCAAAATATGGTTTAATTTTCATTACAGGAACACGAAGAGGGGATATTTCATTTTGATATACCGTCTAACCAAGTATTAAACGAGTTACTATTCAATCGTCTCGACAGTTTCTTTTGATTATCGTTGAATTATTCCATCACTACTATTGTTTTTTATGCAAAAACTGAGTTTTTTTAATCAATTATTCGCCTTTGCCTCATGATAACACTTGTAGTTTATTTCGAGCGTATTTTTCATCCATTGTTTATAACGAGACAACATTGCCTACTTCCCCATGTATGTGCAGGGTCGCAATTCCATATACACACAAACACGCACACACATAAAATTTCAAAAATATATACAGAATTTATCAGCCCTCAGATGAAACTTTGGTGACTGTCTCTGTGTGGTATCAGACCAAATGGGTGTCTTGGATCTTCAGGATAATGCGTGGAATTATCGTTTAGGGATGTCAGACTACATGCGTTGCTGGTGTTAGAATGCAATGGCTAATTATCACTGAAGATCGAGAGATAAAAGAGTCTCACATGGAACACACGCACACACACATACATACATACATACATACATACATACATACACGCATTCAGACTCTTAAGCCTTGCTCTCCTTATAACTACATTTGGGCACTGCGTCTACGTGTAATTGTTGGCAAGTAAGTCTTGACGATCATTACGACTGATTAGTCAGTTTGATCCTTACTGGCAGCCTGGAACTTGTGACCTTGTGCTAAAACTAAGCTATGTTTAGTAAATAACTGTAACTACATTATACCCAACCCAGCAATGATTTGTACTTTTAGATAAGAGATTCCCAGTTGACAAAGAAGATAGAACGGCGGTGGATATACTTTTTTTTTACACGAACTCTTTGCATTTCTATTCCCGTCGGTGTAAAGAAAATGTAAAATACGGTTCACAATTTTTTTCAGTCCTCTTTTCCTCCACTGTATTCATAATTCAAGAAGTAACTCAATGATGGTTTCTAGACGAACATGACACATTGCAAAATACATCTTCGAGTAGCTCCTCCACCAGACACTCCAAAGTATCAGAAATCTGACACATCACCGACACAATTCTGCGAAGATTACAAGCATGAACTTCACTTCGTTCAATCGGGGTCGTAACACTATTTGATTTTACGCAGGTCATCCCGTTATGACGTTACAATATCTCAGAGTTTACCATTTGTTTTGCACTTGAAAAGCTATTTCATCATCATCATCATCATCATCATCATCATCATCATCATCATCATCATCATCCTTTTAGCGTCTGTCGTTTGTCAAACATCCGCGAAAACTCTCTGTTGTGGGCGTCATGGAGCTAATACTTCCGGAATTTTTTTGCATGTCATACCATCTTACAGTCTATCGGCCACAGCTGTGCATATGATATTTGGGAATCCATGTTTTGAGTTGTGATGTAAAGCAGTTGTCTGGTATTCTTGTATAATGTCCAGCCCATTGTTAATTGAGTTTTTTTCAACTGTTTCTATATCTTCAAGTCCTGTCTTTTCTCTCATATATTGTGCTCTCTTATCATCTCCCTATGCGAGCTTGATCATGATTCTCCCGTGCACACATGGCATGGTTCTCATTTGGGGGGTAAATCCTTTGGTTAGATGCTATTTCAGTTCTATACATTGGTTGCGTTGGTTATATACCCCTTTAAAGACTGATGTTCTTGAGAGTCGAGCTTACAGTAGCGAAGGCTTGCAAATATAGAGTGATTCTTTGCTTGTTTTTTTTTCCATTTGAGGATTTCATTGAGATTTGCTGTCCAAGGTAGATGTAGTGGACTGTTTTCTTTAACTATGCATTCTCGATTTCGATCATTTATCTCCAGTATGTTTGTCGTACATGACATTTGTTTTGCTGAAGTTCATGTGAAGGTAAAATTTTCTTGCTTGCTTCTCAGGTATTTACATTAGGTATTTACGGAGGTGAATCTAAGAAAATACTGAAAAGGAGCACTGAACATTGGCAGTATAGGGGAGAAATTTTTCAAGCCTAGGAACATCAGAACACAGTAAGGAGTGTCCCGGTCAATTTGAGTGGTTTCAATCTAGAACTCAATACACAGAAGGACATTGAACAACAGAAAAAAAAGAAAAAAAAGAAAAAAAAAGGAAGTACTTGAAATTCAATAGGCAAGAATTGAAAATAAAATATGATTTGATGACAAGAAACTGGTAACACAGAGATCTAGGATTCAGTTCATAAAAAAAAGGAATGAAAGACAATTGCTCCACGAGAATCAAAAATCAATTTGCAAGAAAAAAAATGTAATGTCTATGAATCAGTTCGAAAAAAGGCGTTGATCGGCGTAGCCGAAATATCATAAAAATGAAATCAAGTAGCACGTTCGCCGAAAAGAAAAACGAATATACAAATATTAATTATTACCGTGCTACTGAAGATCTCATTGAAACAATCTAATTGTTTTGTAATATTTACTTTTACCTTCATATCGAAGTACAATTATAGGATGATAATATAATGTTGGCATCGAATTAAATACGATGTTGCTGAATGAAACATCCACCATGAATGGCGTCGAGACACAATTATAAGCCGAGTCGTCCAGTATTGTGAAACATGGCAAAAATGGCAAGAAGAAAAATTTTGAGTACATCAAGAATATCTTATCATTATTATTATTATTATTATTATTATTATTATTATTATTATTATTATTAGTCTTTTGCTGTCCGTCGTTGGACATAGACCTTCCCCAAGATTCTATCATGGGCAACCTGTGGCCAGTATTTTTCTGAACGTGTTTAGTTCGTCACGCCATTTTATACATATGAGTTTAGCATGTGGTATCCGAACTTGTGTCTTGTGACCTGTGCACGATTCTTTTCTGTACTCGTTGCATAGTTCTCAGTTTGAGGGTCAATATTCTGGTTAGGTTCTATGTTTAGTTGACCTTTTAGGGTTCTGCCATTATCGTGTCCGGGTGTGATACTCTCTTGGGGGCAACATATCAAGTATTAGTAAATGACACCAGGTTTGTTTACCATTGGTCATACGGGTCGTATTTTACGCGTCATTATGAACAAGGGACAAGCTTGACAATTTCTATGCTTGAGGCATGACCAGAAAATATCCCACCATTTTGAGTATTTTGAGAGCCAGTTGCTTGGCCTTGGTAGAACTCAGCAACCAACCAGAATTGAAATTACTGCGCATCCATGAATACACACCCTCTCGTGTGGGTACTCCTTTCGGCAGTGAGATGCTATAAAATTAACTTGTATTCTCTACGACCGTCGCTTTCAGAATTACCGAAGGAACTAATCTTCTCATCACGCATAGTTTCATTTTTTACGGGGGACAGGGGTCAAAATTGCATTATCCAGGTCTTCAATACCCTCTCCCACAACAGTTCAGTTCCAGCTTTCAGACAGTAAACAAAATTAAGGACAATGTGATGCAGCTGATGGCCATCCTGAAATCTGGATTAGAAGACTGTTTTGAAAAGTTGAAGATCCGATAGGATGTTTATGAGGTCCCAAAGCAATTACTTAGGAAGAACCTGAGGTACCATTTCCCTAGTTAAGCTATATTTTTGTTAATAATAAATGGTGGGATACTTTCCAGACAGACCTCGTATGTATGTGTGAATAGACAGGTAGGAAGAATTTAGAGGTAGATGAAATTCCCAAACGGCATTTGATGCTGATAATTCCTTGAAGATTTGAAACGGGTCACCTGTTTCTATCGTCAAGACTATTGCTTCTTTGATGTCTATTTCTTAATGTTTAACGGAAGAAAAATGTTAAAACACCGTTGCCAATATTAACACAACTTTATTATTACCATAAGCAGCCTTTGCTTTCCCGGTGTCAAATTGCACTTCTATCACGGTTATTGTTACAACTATTCAATTCTTCACCGCCGTCATTATCGTGACAACTGATCTTACTCAGCTTCACACAACGTCGTGGTTCTCAGTATCTCTCCCCCCTTTTTGCTTTATTCTTATCTACTCACGATTATCCCACTTGATGCCTTCTACATCATTTATCATCTTCCGATACGAATGTAAGGTCAGTTCCCGTGACCCTGCGCGAAACCTCCATCAATCGACAATGTCAAAGCTCAGAGACCAACGCTTGTGACGCTATTTGATAAAAGAAGTTTCTGTGTTCATACTGTACATACCCCTTCTCTTTCTTTGTCTCCTTTGTTACATTCATTGCAGATTTGGGGGGATTGAGAAGCATAAACGAGTTAGATTAGACCATTTAAAATATACATATATATTTTGAAATAATTTAAAACCCACTAGTGGCTTGCAGGAGGGTTTGTATATATTTGACACATGTGTAAAACATGTGCGTGCCTATGATGACATGTGTATATAGATGTCTACCAAGAAAGAAAGAGAATGGTATCTAGAGAAAGAAAGTAAGAGAGCAGAATGATAAAGATAGACAGATAGAATGATTGATTAATAGATATGTAGATCGATAGATAAATAATCGACAGAGTGAGATAGTTGTTGAGAGACCAGGATATATATATATATATATATATATATATATATATATATATATATATATATATATATATATATATATATATATATATATACTGAGATAGATAGATTAGAGGCGACCAGTAAATAGACTAGTAGTCAAACATGCAGAAAGACCAGTAGATAGATAAATGAATGGATTAGATCAAAGAAGCCTCTGAACATCACTTCACTGTCAGGATTCGTTTAAAAGAGTGTGATTTTGTGAAGTTCTTTTTAATTGTAGTGTCTGAAACGATTACTTACTCAAATAGCATCGCCGGTCTGTCTCATTCGATTTCGTTGGCGAAGTCTGGGCAATTTCACTGATACATCATAACACGATATTTCTTTACAAGTGTTGACTGTCCAAACTGTGGAGAGTGTCGCTGGTTATTCGCGGCGGCCTACAATCAAAGGCTGGAATGCAATTTGTGATGTGCTGGAAGATTATGCGCTGGTGATGTGGTGAGAAGAGGGAGGGTGGAGAGGAATGAAGGAAAAAGGGAGTAAAAGGGAGACTGGGAGTAGGAGGGGAGAAAGGCGAATGGGGAGGGGAAGAGGAGCGATTCATATAAAATTGACTGGGATGGATATAGATGATTGAAATAGATAGATTGATAGATGTATTCAAATAGACTGATAGATAGATACAGAAACACCAAGAAATGAGCGCGGCGCTGGGATCAGACCAGTTCCCACCAGATCGTCGTTAGCTCAGTTGGTAAGCGAAGAGCTGCTATACGCTGCTTCCTGGTGGAGAAAAGTTCGATCCCCGTACGACGTTTCTTTCTGAGGGAAATGGAGAAAGAGAAATAGGTGGAGAGAGAAATTAAATAAAAGAATCAAGAGAGAGAGAGAGAGAGAGAGAGAAAGAGAGAGGGAGAAGGAAAAGGAGAAGAGAAAATGATGAAGATGGAAAGGAAAGGGAAGGGGTGAAGAATGTCAGAAAAAGAGAGAGAGGGGGAGTGGAAGTAATAATTAGAGAGAGAGAGAGAGAGAGGGGGGATGTAGAGAGAGAAACGAATGGGAAAAAGATGTATGGAATGGACGGACAGGGGCAGATACCGTAGATCTACGATATATCCACTAAGCTAGTTGAGCAGGCACTTAATCTTCGACAAACTGAAGTAAATATGAACTTAGATAGATGAATAGATATGGACACATGAGATCGATATAAACTGACCGGGATCGATACAGACATTTAAGAGAGATAGATATAGACACAATGGATAGATATAATCAACTAGTTAGATTTTGAAAAAAATTGAAATAGCTACCTAGAAGGGTACATATATCAACTAGTACCTTTACCCCAGCTAAAGTATCAGCCATCCCTGCCCAGGACCCTTACTGTGTTCCTCTTGTCTCAGCATGCAATAAGTGAAATAGACTCAAAGGCGCCAACAACCTGGAATGGCGTCACTCGTTTATAAATTGTTGCTTACAGCGCCGAGTATTACTAAATAGTTATCCACCTTAATATTGACTAGACTGACGTTGCTTAACTTCGTACTAGAACCCTGTATCCATAGTGATCTACCTATAAAACATGCAGATATACAAATTGATACGTACATAGTTGGATTGACTGGCATGAACATATATATATATATATATATATATATATATATATATATATATAGAGAGAGAGAGAGAGAGAGAGAGAGAGAGAGACGTAGAAAAATAGATGAAATGATATATTTATCGACAGATAGGCATAGAAAACTGATATATGATTTAAATATGATGTAAAAAATAAAAATAAAAACTACATAAATTTCAATACCAGATTTATGGAAATAATAGACTAAAAATGTTTTTTTAGAAATATGTTTAGTGTTTAAAACAGTAAAGCTTTCCATCTATAGAGAGAGTGAGGGAGAAGGAGGTCGAGAGAGAGTGAGTATGTGATTGAGATAGAGATAGAGATATAAATAAACATGGGCAAACAAGGATAAATATAAACTCGCTATGAGTGATATGAGGAGATTGAGACAGACATAAACAGAGTTTGGTGTTTTACGCTCATTTAAATCTAATTCGCCCAGCAAATTCGCTGAAATTTGAATTAGGTTCTGGCTTGCCAAATTATTGAGGACTGTCTCCACTTTAATTGAACTAAGATATCACCCAATTTATCACTGCAATTATCTGCATCGTTTTTTCGATTGCTCATCGGCGACTTCACTAATATTTTCGTCGACCCGATGGCAACACATGCAGAATTTCCCAACCCGTGTTAACCCCCAACATACGAGCCGGAATCCGTCGTGAATATCGACCCGAATGACCAATATACACACACACACACACATATATATATATATATATATATATATATATATATATATATATATATATATATATATTGCAAGCCTCCCAACGGCGAATGTGAATATAAGCGGTCGACCCAGGACTCGACAACAGGCGACATGAAATATTATGATTCATTGGAAGGACGGGAAGAAGAGGGAAAATGTATGATAACCCAAATGGATCAAGCAAAAGATACGTAGGAATAAGAGGCGAAAAGAGAAAACATCCAACGAAAATTCATGTCTAACAACTACAGAAAAAACGGTAGGACACATCAGATTACAGCTGTGTGATTTTATATTTTCTTGAGATAGAATTAATGGATAGCGGTGGTCAAAAGTGGTGTCTGGTCTAGGGGAATTGACGCTTCAAAAAAAGGATTACAAGTCCTAATTTCTCAGGCTGAATGATGAAAACAAAAGCAAGTAAGAGAAAAAAACAGTTGTAGACACTATCTGACTAAGGGACAACTTTAGCATAACCTTACATTGTAAACTGAACCAAGAAATGAGAACTTGCGTTAGGGTGGTGAAGAAACAAAACAAAAACAAGAACATTTTCCTGACCTAATAAGGAGTAAATGCTTAATTTTTTAGCCCAGTTGCTCCAATTATGTGGCCTGACACACACACACACACACTCACACACACACACACACACACACACACACACACACACACATATATATATATATATATATACATATATAAATATATACATAGCTAGCCAGTCAATCAGTCAATCCTTGACTAAAAAAAAACCCAAACAAAAAAAAAAAAGAAAACTGAATAAATCCATGTTGCTGTTGATTATGTTGACAGTTTCGATTGACGGTTTCTAATAACACTCATTGCCCAGGAAATAGAATCATGTTGCACCGTGTAATAATGGTGATTCTTACGATAGTGATGATGATTCTTAAAGAGATGATAGTAGAAATAATTCCTGGAAAAAACAGAAGAGATAAAATGAAATAGTTAACGATTCCATTAGAAAAAACGCCAGAATTACCACGTGGCTTGATCAGTGCCTATTACTTTTGTATTTATGTCGGTTGTCAATCTCAAACTATGATGGTATAAAGAATGGAGAGAGAGAGAGAGAGAGAGAGAGAGAGAGAAATGGCTAGACAACAAAAGCAGGGAAAATGACCACATTAATTTTCTGTCACTTCAAAATGTACACGTAGTTATAGATGAAGAAAAAACATTAGCGTATAAACACATTGGAAATTAGTTTGGTAAATCTACTTACAACCTTATCTATATAAGCATGTGTGTGTGTTTTGTCAATGTTAGAAAATCCGACAAAATAGTGTGGGTAATTCGACATTGTAGGAAGTGGAAAATTGAAAAAAAAAATACAAGCGTTACAATTTTATTATCACGAAGACAGGCTTGATGCATTTCACTCGTTCACACTAGCTTCTTCAAAAGCACATACAGTGATACAGTAAAGCAGTTGCAAACAAATGTGCAGCTGCTAACAAGTTCAAGTGAAAGAAGTGAAATGACGAAAATGGTATGTGCACTGGATGTTTTCACTTTCAACAATGTCAAATTACCACTTTCTCTCTCTATATATGTATATTCATAGATATAGTATAATTGAATCATATTATTTAAAATTGTCAAATCCTTTTTGAACTCTGTATACAGCAAGCTTCCAACACAGCTCATGATATGAGATTTCAACGGATGAAAATGAAAATTCCATATTATGATATGGAAAAACAAAAAAGTATTAACCACTTCAGGAAAGTAAATTATCATTTTGTTATTCATCCTCTGTTTGATATAACAGCCTCAAGCAGTTTCCTTTGGTCTGTCAACAGACTTGAATAATTCTAAGGTGAGATATTGGAACAGTCTTCTTCTGTGACCGAATTCGGCAGCGTTGTGCATTTTATGTACATCCCCAAAGACAACGGTGCAAGACCGTTACTTACACGTAGGGAATCAATAAACGGAAAAGGAGCACGAGAGATTGTTAGTGGGACGAAAGGTCTGATTGGAGAGAAGAAGGATCTTATCGAGCGGTAGAAATATGCATATCTTTAATGTAGTCTATAGCAGTGGGCTGGCCATGTTGCAAGAATGGTGGACAACCGATGGACATCCCAACTCACGACATGGATCCACATGCGCAACTGAGGCTGGCAGAATATTAGATGGAGGGACGAGCTAGACAAACTCAAAAAGTACTGGCTCCCCGACGCCCATGATAGAGAAGTGTTGCACATCCTGGGGAAGGTCTATGTCCAATGACGGACGTTAAAAGACTGATGATGATGATGATGGTGGTGATGATGATGATGGTGATGATGATGGTGATGATGATGATGGTGATGATGATGATGATGGTGATGATGATGATGATGATGGTGATGATGATGATGATGATGATGATGATGGTGATGATGATGATGGTGATGATGATGATGATGATGATGATGGTGATGATGATGATGGTGATGATGATGATGATGGTGATGATGATGATGGTGATGATGATGGTGATGATGATGGTGATGATGGTGATGATGATGATGATGATGATGATGGTGATGATGATGATGATGGTGATGATGATGATGATGATGATGGTGATGATGGTGATGGTGATGATGATGATGGTGATGATGATGATGATGATGATGGTGATGATGATGATGATGATGATTGATGAGGTTGTAGCTATAGAAACAGAGTTGTTTCATGCACCTGTACTAAGGGAAACAAACCAATATTTCCGGTGTGGAGGAAGTCGAAGGATGTTTTTAAAAAAATGAGTCCCACCTCTGCAAAACTAAGAGATACGGAAATGCTGGGTGAAGATTTACTCAAATACAATCAGGGATAAGCAAAAAGTATCGTAGTTATTATCAATATTTTTGCCTATACTGTCTCTACATTCTTTACTTTTCTTTTCTGGTCCAGCCCTCTGTTGCTCGCGTTGCTGGTCCGATGTATCTTCCAGGAACTCACATCGTCAACTGACCAATTAAGAAATCAAAATCCTTCCTTTCAAAACCTTTCCTGCTTAAATTGGTGATTCTTCTTTGATCTTGCCAACGAAAGGAGAGAGATATTATGAAGCTGTTTGTTGATTGGCTCAGCGGCCAAAAACTGTGAGGCATCTCTTGATTAGCTAGCTGAGCTCACATTTTATGTCTCTTTGTCTCAAAACTGTCCACGCAGAAATTGGCAATTTCTTCGTCGGGAAGTACCTTCTCCCCATCGATCTCCTTGCACGCCTGGGATTCCATTCACGATCTCATTTAAGCCTGAAAAGATTCTGGCCTTTAGTATTCGTCATATTAGCTTTGTTCGCTTGAAATATCACCTACACTTTTATATTGTTACATTCCACGCGTTCCTTCCAGATTTTCCTGTTGAGAATGATGACTTTTTTCGAATCCGAATCTTAAACTTCCGCCAGAAAATTTTTTAAATGGGATTTAAATTTGGATATTGACAAATACCATTCAAGTAGATAAAGATACTTCTACTTCAGCCAAATTTTAGTCCCCCAAGTGGTGTACACGGGGCTATCATCGTGTAGGAAGAAGATCCAACCAAGTTCCATTTTCAGCTCCTCATCGCAGGGAATATGTTCTTCCAAGGGTTCCGGTATGTTGCTCAATGATTTAAAGGTGTCATATACCTTTAGATAAAATACTGCCCGATATCATAATTTTACCACAGGTTCTGCTGTGTTCTTCAACTTGTTGACATCATTGTTTTCTTACAAACATCACAGGCTGGGACGAAATAACCAAGCTTCAGTCGTTTCTGACCAAACATGTTCCTGCAGCTATATTCTTATGCACGAAGGATATGTATAAGTAGATCTTAAACTATTTTGACCCCATGAAAATATCAATCCTAGGATGGTAATTAATCTCAGGCGAACTGGTATTTCCTTTTCTGACTTCATGTTTCCTAACGCGTGTCAATTTAATCTTTTCTACAGTAACAGGTCCCAAATAAGACATATAACTCTTGTATTTATGAATAACATGCGTGCTTCTCCGGTATTGCAAATATAGGATCTTGTGGAGAATTGAACCAGAAGAAAAGAGTCCAAATTGAAATTTATCTGAAGGATAATTCCTTAAGTTGCTATGAAATAGCATATTCCAAAGGAGAGTGTGAGGAACTGCTGGAAGATACTCGCAAGAAGCTTATAGATGGCTACAAGACACGTTTTGAGCCGAAGGTTGTTCAACCAAAAATCTAACGAAATGTATCTTCATAACTCTCAAGGTCATTTTTTCTATTTCTCCTTTGAAATTATTACATGTTGGTTGAAAAAATGTGTTTTTTTCACTGCAACCATGCTAAAATACTCTGATCACGTACATTTTTATTTGTGCCTGTTATACAAGATGTTGTACGTAAACAAAAAAATCAAGGGTGCCCATAATTGTTATCAGAATTGTATTTTGGCTAAATATCTGTTGCATACAATGGCTTGGGATTTACAATAAGCTTTAGCTCCTGTGAACGATACATATAGAAATGAATGTCTAAATAAAGCACATATACAGAGTGAATATTTATCATGAATAATATCGGGTACCAATGAACCGAAATAGATACTTCAACTCTAAAATAATAAACAAAAAACGTATGTATTGAACGACGCAAAAGTTTTTTTTCTTGCAAGAATCAGAAATAATCTCAAAAGAGAAAGTATTGCTTTTCTTATACGTGAAAGAAAAACTAAATAGATATTTCAGTTCCAACAGTGTGGTGTAAAATACGATGATCATTTGGTGGTTTTTTAACCTATCTGATTTTCTGCTTATGATGTGAAAAAAAAATATCCAAAGGATGAAACTTTCAGTCACCATTTAGATCGGTGACTCCTACAGTGGATACTACGGCTAACTTTCAGACATTTAAAAAACTGGAGGTCCTCGGAAGACAGAAGTTAGTAAGCAACTGAGAGGCAAAAATTACTAATAGCTACTTCACATTAACTATTTTCATATTGATTAACCAAGTCTTTCTGGATATGTTTGCATAATCATATTCTCGCTTATCAAATAAATGATTAAATTTAAAAAAAAAGATTGAAATTTGATTTCCAGTGTATCATCTTTCCCGACTCGTCAATGTCACAGAAGTAGTGTATACTGCAGAAGATACTGGTTTAGATAGTTCATTCCTTACTCCCCGTCACTGAAATTACTGAGAAGACAACCTGCATGAATCAAATAGTCCTACGGGTTTAGTCGACATATCTCGAAAGCTTGTTGCTATCAACTATTTTTGATTAGTCTGCTTTATCTTAATTCTGTTGCTTTTAATCGCAACTTCAAAGTCACTTTTCAACGATTGATAAGTAAACAGTTAGTATCTTGCCTAAGATCCGAACACTTCAAAGTATCAAGAGCCGAAGATTCGTTGAGGCTCAAACTTGAATTTGAAAGTATATATATATATATATATATATATATATATATATATATATATATATATATATATATATATATATATATATGCAAGGCTTTTCCATAGGAATAGAGCACTCGGGTGGATGGGTAATATAAGCTAAATAATTATATCGCTTAAATTCAACCTTACTGAACGTCCAGTTCCGTGGACAAGAGATAGGATACCGGCCTCCGGGTCTGAAGCAAATGTTTAAATGCTACCTCGTGGTACTGGACGGGAAAATGGATGGTCTATAGCCACACTGAAGAGTTATTATACAGCAAAACAGCTGTCTATTGATGACACTATTATATGTACATATATTTATGTGTGTGTGTGTGTGTGTGTGTATAATCAATATGTATACATACACATATCTATATATAGAGAATTTCATTAAATACGACAGACAACGAATGTCGTTCAATTTTTTAATAGATTTTTCTATTTTTCTCAAAAGAGAGAGAATATCTACTTCCAACTGATATATACATCCTTTTCTCTCTCGATCTCTCGCTTCCTATCTATCAATGTATATCTATCTATCTATATGTGTGTGTGTGTGTGTGTGTGTGTGTGTGTGTGCGTGTTCATGTGAGTGTGAATAAGGGGAGGCGATTTTAGGAACCGAAATATCTTAGGTAGTGTGCGAAATAACAACGATGCTGGAAAATAAATGGTCCACGGTTGGGACTCGACCCTGAACCCATTACAATGGAAACATGTTTGTGGTATAAGTCTGCGTTAACTGGTCGAGTCACCGGGGCTCTGATGATAAAAAGAGGTTGAAATAACACCTCACACTCATTCCTCGACTTTTTGTTCATGTGTTCTGTTTGTACGTTCGTACGTATATATTATTGTTCTTACGTCGACAATATGATAAGTAATGGATATTAGTATCCGACAATATGGATAAGGAAAGACGGTTTTATGAACTCAATTTTGCCAGAAATGAAATGGCGATGATCCAAAGTATCATTGTTTTTTTACTACCGTAAATATTTCAGTTTGAGAAAAATTTAGTTCCCAGAAATATCTTTACTTATTCTCATTGTCAAATACTAATATCCATCACTTATATATATACATATATATATATATATATATATATATATATATATATATGTATATATATATATATATGTGTGTATGTGTGTGTGTGCGTATATATATATATATATATATATATATATATATATATATATATCGATATCAGTGGGAGAGCAGTAATGAATACGTACACATACACACACACACACACACACATATATATATACATACATATATATATATATATATATATATATATATATATATATATATATATATATATATATATATATATATAATCATTTTCCCACTGATACTTAGTTTCCCACTGAAACATATCAGCATTTATTTATATGAATTATAATATAACCGATGTAATGTTAATAGAGTAGGAATAAAGTATAATGCATTCATTTTTTTACTGGGACATATTACAAATACACGGACTATTTTGTATAGGAATAATTGGAAATAGTAGAAATCAAATTAGAAATCACTGAAAAACTGAAAGTACCGAATTGCTCCACCTTGGTTCTGAATGGGATAGCGAATGAATTTACCTTTTTTTTCTTATCCCAACAAAGAAAACTCAAAACATAAAAGATAGATTAAGGAAAATAAAAAAATAAAAATGAGGACAAACGTAGGACGTAAATGGGAAGAATCGTAAGTTCAATCAGTCAAAACCTTTTCCCGGAGATCTCCATATTAACCCATTGACTGCAGAAGGTGGCAAGTGCAAAAGTTGTTCTTTGTGGATGGACTAAATTATTCAGTTGAATCCAACAGAAACTATAACCAAAAATGTCAGCATAGTTTTCTCTCAGTTTTGAAGCTGGTCTGGCTGGTCTGGCTGGCTAACTATGTATTACGCATACCAGCTGCACCAATCGAGCTATCAGGCTGAAAATTTAAACATTCACTCATTTCTAGGAAAAAATTTTTTTTAGTTATTTCTAACCCTTAACCCATTACGTTTTAAGGAGAGAAGATCTATTTGCAATGTAGGTTTATGCTAAATCACTCCCTTAATTTGTGTTTGCCTGTTTTGTTTTCTTTTAATTTAGAAGTTACTTATTCATTTATCACCTTTCTCGAATTTTTTCGATTGATCACCACTAACACATGCTGCCAAAGGATATCAGTCACTTTGCAGTTTCAATATAATATATACTAACCAGACCTAACTTACATATCAGTTTGGTTTTATGTGACAACTAAGAGTTTAATCTGGAGTATCCAATTTTGATTTTTCGATTCTGGGAGTCACTTTCATCTTGAAAAAATGAACTGAAAAAAAAAAAATCATCTCTGTTGGCAAAACTAAATTTCTAAACGCGAACATTTTTTTTCAAAAATTCAGATTCTGTTAACAATTGATTTACTAATTCGACAAAAGGAAATTGTGGATGCAATATAATACAATATAATGCAATATTTGATGCATGATGGGTTTATTTCGTAGAGTGCTCGGTACATTCAACTTTAAATAATAATTTGGTCACTGGTGAATGTGAACATTCTATGCCTAATGCAATTATCAGCAACCAGCAATATGTTTTGTTCTTGCAATTTCTTATCTTCTTTCCTATTTCTTCCTTCTTGTATTCTTACGAATTGAAAATTCATCATGATATATATATATATATATATATATATATATATATATAGAGAGAGAGAGAGAGAGAGAGAGATAGAGAGAGAAATTTAAAGCATACAGATTGAAAAAAAAATGAGAATGAGACGGCACTTTGATATTGTGAGACAGGAAAATCAATGTAAAGCATAATAAAAACCAAAACAATACAACAAAACAAAACAAAAAAAAACGACGAAAAGTACAAATAATTAAAAGGAGTTCTTGAGTGAGTGGAAATGTGCGTTTATTTGTGAATAAATTACCATAATATTCATCCGGATAGGATGTTTGTAGGCACATCCGTACACCTTGCAAACACACACTCACGTGCATTCATGCACATCTGCGCTCACACAGACGTTGGCCATTGAAAGTAACAAGGCAGACAAAGATGGAGGGAATATTTTTTATTTCAAGTTACATCGTTTATTTCCTCATCCTGCACAATTTTCCTTTGGCTTCGTTTTTTTTTTTTTTCTGTCGTTGTTATTCAGTGTTTCTGGAGACGAAAGAAAGTTGTGGATGAGGCGACCGCCTGGGATGGCCGAGAGATTTCCATCAGGACGTCGGAGCGGATCAAAATGTGTATAAGGAAAACAGTAGGGCTCCTATAAATGTATAAGCATTGTTCTTTGAGGCTGTCAATTGCAGCCAGTTGCCAATCGAGTTCGGCTCAGCACGAGGTTGAATCCCAAGGAGTCGCGGCGCACTCCTAACTCATACTATAATCAAACTTGTAGGGATTTTTTAATTGTGGTTTAGCTTCAATTTTTCTCGTCTTTATCCTTTTTTTTATTCGTTTTCTTGTTTCCCTTTATTTTCCATCCTTTTTAAAGTCCTTTTTCCCCCGTTTGTGGTTCATATTGTCAACTTTCATCTATCTAGAAAGCATTCCGAGAGTGAATTCCTCTGCAAACAACATAGTCACTGGAAACTCGATAAATAAGGGGAATTGGAGAATATACTGTAATTCGTTTTTTCACAACGTTTCAGCCGTGTAACCTCAGGCCTGTAACTGATGAAAGCCACAGGTACATGACTGAAACGTTTCGGAAAAATGATCTCATAAACGAAGAAAATAGTCCAACCATAATCATTTATAGTAATTGTCATTCAAGTGAACGGGCGTTTCGCTTCTAACCGCTTGATTTCGTAGTTTAAAAACAGAAACATAATGTTTTTTGATCAACACAACTAATCATTCGTTTAGTTATGATTTGTGGTTTTGAATCCTAGATTTTGGGCAAATATTTTTGGGATTATATCCGTCAGAAATCTTGTTCAAAATCGATCGGGGAGACTGAGAAAGAGAACTCATATTGCTATATGAAAGAGTGGTAAAACAATTACGCTAACTGGTAAGATCCAAATTAACTTACTGGTTTGACAAATCGTTCCAGTCTCGTAGATCATTTTGAAGAAAATTCTGGAAGGATTAAGAAAATTTCTTCCTTACATTTATCAATGTTTCCAATGAACTCATTCAGGCCTTAGTTTCTAAAGGTTAAAAAGCAAGGATATCATAGATTAATTCAAGTTTCAACATTTTCTCTGAGACTCTGAGAAATCATGAATCACTTTGAAAATTTTTCGAAATGGATTTCATTTACGGTATATATAATGATTATGTGAACTCATGGTGTATTCAAAATGAGCGCCCTATCAAATTGCGCTGGGATTTAAAGTACACATCAGTATGTTCCCAGCCAAAATGTATTAAACCATCAAATTCAGATGTATAATTTAGGATCACAAAACATAACTAAATGCATGTCTTGTTATGTTGATTGCCCCCAAAATATCTTTCTCGCAGAATGTTCCTGTTCCTAAAGATCAAAACCAAACCATTGAAAGCTAAATACTGCATATATATATATATATATATATATATATATATATATATATATATATATATATATACACACACATATATAAATATATATATATATACACACACACACACATATATATACATATATATATGAATATATACACACATGTATAAATATATATATATATATATACACACACATACACACACACATATAAATACATATATATATATATATATATATATATATAAGATGTTGTTCATGTCTCAGTTTTTATTGAGTGACTTACTAGACGTGAATATTGTATATTTTCTGTTTTCGTCATTTTTTCTATTTCGTTTATTTTTCGCGTCACTTTAATTCTTTCTGATGATCACTTGTTTCGTTATAAACTTTTCGTATCTTTGTTTCATTCAGGGTCCCTCATTTTTCTCTTCAATATAATTCATTCTTACTTTAAATTTCCACCTTTCTTTCTTTCTTCCTTTTTTCTTTCTTTCTTTCTGTCGTTGCCTCTTTCTTTCTTCCTATCTATATTCATAATACCTCCATCTCAATTTTGTGACAAGCTCACGTCCGTCAAATTCACTTGCAACATTTTGCAAGAGTAGCATGCACCCCATCAATAATTGACGAAAGATCTTTCTGCGTGAGCACGCTTCAGTGGTCGTGTGCGTTTGTAATAGTATGTGCATGTGACCGTGTAAGTGTGTGTGTGTGTGTGTGCATTTGTGAGGGTTTATTGAGGTTTTCAGTTAATTCATACTAGTCTTACTCTTGACTGCAACGGGTGAGTGTCGGACTCATTGCACCGAAAAAAAGAGATTGACAAAAATGGGTCTTTAGTAATTATTCTTACATATACATATACATGCCTAACACCTACACAAACGCACACACACACATTTAAATTTTTATGTATACATGTTTGACATATATATATATATTTCAATATATAATGTATGTAATATTTTTGTACGTTTATATGTGTGAATATATGTATATGCTCGTACATAAGAATATGCTTGTGTGTTTCTACAAACATTAATGCACATATATAAATGTATACATATATATAAGACACAGCCAACGTCATAACATATCTATATAAAGATAGACGCAAAAAAGTACACACAAAATATCAAGCAGATACGTGTGATGTTTAAGGCAAGATACTTATCGATACACACGAGCTCCTTTACATGAACTTTGGTATTTTTTTAAATACAACACTTCTGGCATCCCGTCTCTTCTTTGGGAGATCATGAAAATGTGAACTTCCTGTCAACTGAGTCCTACGCTTTGTCCCGCTTACGCATTCGTCCATCATGACCAATGCATTTATCTTGAATTGTCATATGCCCACATTGTGTCAAGTTGAAGACCATCCTCTTCCTCCTCCTCGTCATCTTCATCCTTTCAAGGTTCGTTCCTCAGATCATGATGTTTTTTTATCATTTGACAGCCACCATTCTGTATATGACCTTTTGGGATCAACGTGATGTCCAGCGATCTGTTTGACACTCTTGCAACATTACCTGCCCATTGTCCTTTTAGTTTTCTCATGGTTCCTGTGATATCCCAGACCCCCCGTTCATGTTTTCCAATATAGTGTGCGGTCTTGCAAGCCTTACACGTGATGTTAAGCATATTTTTCTCCTGTTCACGATGAATGGGTCCAAGTTTGAGATCCTCATGTTAGGTTCCAATGTTTCAGCTCCAGAGATTACTATCCGGATGAGGCCTCGGTTGTGAACCCTTCTTTAAGGAACTAATGGGATTTTCTTGTCCTTGAATATTGAGCTCGCTCTGTCAGAAGTGATTTTTCGTCTGATTTCTTTTGTTGAGGGTTTTGTGAAAATTCGTTGAGTTGAGTCTTCTAGTGATTTTCAATGATATTATATCTAGCCCCTGCCTACTCTCTAATAGAAATCTCGGTTTCCTCTTGATATAAAAAATGATCTAATTATATATCACGCTGCAAAAGAAATACATCTCAATATTGTTTCCCATATATACGATTGAATTCTCGGTCTCCAGCCTAATTTTGAGCTTCCACATTTTGATCGATTCCTTCTAATAATAATGAAGTGAATTAAGCTTTAGTTACTCCGAAATCTGTAATAAAATTGATCATGGTATTTATTGATATCTTATAATTAGGAATTCATAGTATTGTATAATTACGAATGAATCACATAAGCCAGCTTTCTAATCCCCTCCCTAATATGTCCATATTGCCTGTTTATGGGGCCTGCGCCCCACTATCAGAATCAGTGACGTACACTGAAGACAATATGGTGTAAGCGAACAGACGCTGGCGGGTAAAAAGGCCGAGTTTTGCGTTTACGGATCTCCTGTAGTATTTACGATTCGCTAAGTTCAAATATCAATGGGGAGTCCCTGGCTGATACCGCCATTGCTGGTGACGTTGTTGTTGGGCAAATGATCAGCAGCGTATAATCAATTTTCTCTTACCCGTTTCGTCTTTTCTCGCTCTTCCTTTTATGTGATCCCTTCTTACACGCTTAACGTCTCCTCCATCTACGTTCACTGATGTTTAAAGCCTGTGCACGAGTGCGCTCTGTCATTAAACCTCCAGCCGGGTCACTTTGTGGACTGCGCTCACGGACAAGTCAACCTCATTACGGCGGCTTCCGACGAGATTACAACCATAAACAACGACGTTCGTTTGTTCAACCGTCTTACCGCTCTTGACCATCTCTTTCATTTTATTTATCTTAACATCTCTTTTTCTTTTTATTTTGACCTTTTCTGTCCCTCTCTCCCCCTTTCTCATCTTTCCCTTTCTTTTTCATTATTTTATTTCTTCTCTTCTTTTTCATCTCATTTTTTGTTGTTGTTGTTGTTGTTGTTGTTTTTCTTCTTCTTCTTCTTCTTCTTCTTCTTCTTCTTCTTCTTCTTCTTCTTCTTCTTCTTCTTCTTCTTCTTCTTCGAGGTTTGTGATAAGTGAGATAGACTTGGAGGAAACAAGCACCCGAAGTCATTAACATCATCGTGAGCTACCCTACCTGCAGGTGTAAGGAGGTGGGGAGAAGACATGAATTCATGCCTTTCCTGAGGGAATAAATGCACACAGAACCAAATTGAGTTCGAATTCAGCTCGCCAATACCATATTCAATGCTACTCATCGCTTGTTCACCGGTACATCCCTTTTTTTCATTTAATTTCCTGAATTTTTTTTTGTCCTTCTTTTTTTCCTCTTATTTTGTTCTTGTATTCAGGTTTTCTCCGTTAAATGGCACCGAAATTACTCTCCCGGTTCTGCTTAATATCTGTGAATCATTGCAAGCATTTTCATCAACTATAAACCTGTTTATTAATCTAATAAATGTACCTTTTTCCAATAAAATATGTGTTTCTCAACAGTGGATAGGGCCATTATGAAAACAGCAGCCAGAAGCTTTAGATTGAAACAACAAAAGTTAATCGATAAAATCTAATTTTTGAACAAAAATAAAGATTTCTAGAACGATTAAAAGATTTGTACAAATTTAAACGTTTTATCTCACAAGCTTTCATAATTATAACTTGTCACTCTGGACCTTTTTAAGATGCAAGGCATCAATGAATTAGATTCATTTTCAGCGTAATTAAATCTTGTTTTCTATTCAAAAAGGCAATTTTTTTCTCAGCTTTGTCTTCAGTTAACGTTTGGCTCATGATATTTTCCCCTGGTAATATCTGCCTTTATAAGACAGAACTTAAAAAAAAATACACACATGATATAATACATGCCTCCTGAAAAACACAGTCAAATTTAAAAGTGGATCCCTTGCTACAAAGTTTACCATATTTGAAAATATTTTGACATTCAATATTATGTTTATAGTTAGTTGGTTGGTGCCCTTACGGTGCCAACGATTTCAGATATCTCTGTACAAATCTTACATATCCCTAATCTTTCTATCCAAGACTTTTTCTGCAATATGTGAGATGGACTTAGAAGCAATAAGCAACCACCCGATCACTACTTTCAACACAATTGTACCCATTACTTTAGGACAAGATGAGGATTCATGCCTTTCCCAAATGCATTTGTGCAAAGTGAACACAGACTGTCTGGACCAGAATTTGAACTTGGGTCACAAAATCTGTTCGCTGTGCCGTTAATAGTTTGGCCACCTGCATTTCCACATTATTTCAATTTTGATTTCGATTTTAAATTCTAACTAGAAAAAGACAGTAAGTTGTTCCCCTTGGCTGGTTGAAGTTAGAGAGATAGATCGATGTTTGTTTTTTTCTCATCGAGAATGTATTTCTCAGCGATATGCGCCTGAATTGATAAGATGTACGACATTTATTTTAGCTTCTGTTTTGGTCTTCAGCAATGGAAAGTTTGTAAGATAAAAGAAACTGCAAATTTAGATTTGTATTAAAAGAACAATTAATGAATAAGCAAATATGAAGTAGATTTCAAGACAAAATCGAAATTAATTTCAGTAATTAAGTCACTGACTTCAATATCAGAAGGTCAAAGCAACTTTGTTTGAAGATTGAACTCAAGACGGTGTTGACTAATTATCCTTCCAAGTCATTCAAAGGAGAATTTCCAGTTTTGCCGGCTCTTGTTGATACTACATGGAACTTCAATACTCAGTCCTGTGATTCTTTTGTTTTAGTTGAGGGGATAGAAAGATGGAAAAAATTCTAACTTGATTCCAAATACGTGATATAACACATTTTAGGAGACAATGAATTGATAGGTCGTATCAACATTGAATCAAAAATAACAGAGATACATACAACAGACCAAACAATTCATGGAACACGGCTGGTTAGTTGCTCAATAAAAAACTGTTATGTGACAAATCTCTTCTGTCAGTATACCCTGATGGGGTGATCAATGAAAAATCATTACGTACGCTTTTTGTTGAGCAATTACTAAAACTTTTTTTAAAAGAAGCGTTGACGCTGCCGGACACTTGCGAAAACAGCAGAAAGCAAAATCAAAGAGCCAAATTTAGCACAAACTCACATTGCAAATCTCCTCAATAAAACTATCTAAGTGTAAATGTTCATGTTTTTAACCCACTAACCTTATTTGGTATTGCCTGTATGTGTGATAGATACATGCATACACAGCCAGACAAACAAACCAACTTAAGAATTGAGGAAGCCTCTGTTGGCAGTTTTAGTGACAGTATTGGTTGACAGTTTTCCATTTAATAACGATTATCCTTAGTATCAGAACTTCATAGAACAAGAATTCTGGACAATGTGTTTATATCATATTCGATGAGGATTGGATCGAGCCCAAAGGCTTAAAAGATGAGCTGATCTTTCGCTGACAAAGGATTATCCTTTGTAACAATTTCCTTCTGGTTCACTGAATTATAGCGCTGCCATATCCTAACTGATATGGATAGACCGTACCGGTTGGTCATTAAATAAAAGTGTCCACATGTTCAACCTCTTTTGGCAGCATACTATGATGGGTGTGATCAACTAAGAAAATGGAGGAAGCTATCAATAAATGAGTTATATCTCTTGTCTTACTTGTCTCTCCATCATCATCACAACCATCATCATTATCATCATCATTCTTTTATTGTCCGTCGTTGGGCACTGACTTCCCTAAGATTCACAACATCTCTCTATCGTGGGCGTCAAGGAGCCAATACTTTTTGAATTTGTCTTGTTTGTCTCTCCATCTCGTATACTGACGATCTCGGTCGTGCATGTGACATGTTGGAGTCGTGATGTCGAGCAGTTGTCTGCCATTCTTGCAACATGTCCAGCTCATCGTCACTTCAGTTTTCTCGTGGATTCTATGATGTTTCAGACTCCAGTTCTCTCCCTTATACACTGCTGTCTTGTGATCTCTCCAGATGAGGTTGAACATAAATTTTTCATGTACACGTTGAATACTTCTCAAAATCAATTTTTCTCAGAAAACTAGTATGAATACCGGACCAATTTAACATAAAATGACATTGCAAATTAAAAACCCTCTCAAAACTTATCAAGGAAAGGAATCTTCAGAAAACAAAATCAAAAATGATCCTAGACATAACGAGGTATATTGTCTCAATTTTCAGCTTTCCAGCTGCATTTCTCCGGTCTGTCGGCGTGATCCATACTTAGACATACATACATACATACATACATACATACACATGCATAGCCACCCAGACCAACTAGAAAACTGAAAGAAACTATACTGATAGTTCTGGTGACAGTTTCCCCTGACAGTTTTCCATAGACATCAAGAGATTCAAATAGCTGTCAATCAGGAGAAACACTCCCATTGATGTAAAGATGGAGGGCGAAGATGCAAGAAGACGTTAACTGCAAATAACATGAATTTACGTCACTCTAGTTCTATTTCAATAAAATCTCTGTTTTTATTGTGATTGATGACAACTCTATTTGTGAGTGATGGCTTTTATCTTGTAATTGATAACCTATGATAGATAGCTTGCAATAGATCATCCTCGCAATGAGCAAGTGCTTTTATCTCGCAATGGATAACTATTACTCAATTAACTGTGAATTACAGGCTTTTGCGACATTGTAGTTCCATGGGTATTTCAATAAAATTTCTGTTTTATTGTGATTGATTGTAACTCACTTCTATCTGTGAGTCAGGGCTTTTATCTTGGTATAGATAACTTGTAATGGATGACTTGCAATGGATTATCTTGCAATGGACAAGGGATTTTACCTTGGAATGGATAACTATTACTTTCCATGAAATCCCGTTGAGGGTATTCAGTCAAACTTGTGCATTAATAAAGGAAATATTATGAGATTCTGGAAAGCCTCTTGAGAGCTGTGAATGTAGGGATATTACTATTCCCTAATTCAGAGAGGAAGATGATCGGGGAAAAAATACGACTAATGAGCATCTTTTCCAGATTAAATAAAAACCCCGTCAGGATGGACGCACCATAATTACCACCAGAAGATGTCGACGCACATTATACAAGTTCAATGTGTGGACTAATCAGTTATAGGAATGTTTGTTGTATAGCAATAATATGAAAGCATATTAAGACTCAGGAGATCTATTGATCTATCCGTCTATCCACCTCTTTCTCTAACCACACTGATATCTAACCATCAAAATAATATCACGTATATGTGTGCACTTGTGTGACTTTTCTTTATGGATGTGCTGCAGCCAAACACTGAAGAGTCTAAATTTGGTGAGGATTGTTCTTGTTTTTGTTTTATCATTCCTATTATGATGGAAAACAAAGTCAACTTCAGTCAACAACTTGGAGTGGGGTTTTGCAATTATCTAAAACTGACATTTTTTATTTACTATTTTTCAAAATTCTGACGTAAATCCAGATTACTGCACAGTGCCATTGGATATATACGTATCCCCATTTGAGGAAAACTTCTATAATCAAGGCTCGTACCCACATTTGAGAATCACCAGGTAAATTCTTACCACCATTAGAGGAACACTTCTAAAATCAAATTCTTGCCTCATCTGAGATACACTTCTCTGTATTATACTGGTATCCTTATTTGAGAAACAATTATTTAAATTGAACTCCAACCCCAATTTCCTGAAGACTTCTATAAATTAAACTCATACTCTCATTTTATAAACACTTCTATAAACTAAACTCTTACCCCCGTTTGAGAGACAGTTGTATAACCTAAAATCGTACCCCCATTCGAGGAACATTTCTATAAACTATACTCTTACCCCCATTTCAGAAACGCTTTTATAAACTAAACCCTCATTCCAATTTGAGGCACACTCCTATAAACTAAATTTTTATCCCAAATCTATAAACTAGATTTTCACTCCCCATCTAGAAAAAACACTTCCATAAACTAAACTTGTACCCCCTTTGTGAAACACTCCTATAATCTAAAATGTATCCCCATTCGTGAAACACTTCTATAAACTAGGCTCATATCCCCCATTTGAGAGACAGTTCTATAACCTAAAATCGTACCCCAATTTGAGGAACATTTCTATAAACTTAATTCTTATCTCCACGTTAGAGATGCTTCTATAAACTAAACTTTCACTCCCATTTACGACACACTCCTATTAACTAAACTTTTATTGCAATCTGAGAAAGAAATCTATATACTAAATTTTTTACTTCAATTCGGTCAAAAAACACTTCTATAAACTAAAATTGTACCCCCTCTGTGAAACACTCCTATCATCTGAACTCTTATCCCCATTTGTTAAACACTTCTATCAACTAAGGTCGTACCCCCATTTAAGAAATCACTTCTATAAACTAAATTCTTACCATCATTTGGAGAACACTCCTATAAACTAAGCTTGTACCCCCATCTGTGAAATATACCTATTAACGAGATAGCTCTCAGCTTCATAAGAAAACAAATGCATCAATTTTGTTACTTATGATGCTTACTTTAAATAATATCTCTACTCCATCATTGACGTTACCATTTACATGGAACGACTCCTCACGCCGAAAGTAAACAATATATTAAGGCTCAAATTACTTGCGACATTTGACAGACGTGAGCAGGCGCGCATTCAATGGACATAAGTAGACTCGGCAAGGCCGTCAAGCTTTTGCATCTCATTCTGTTCGAACGGAAGACAGCAGTCATTAATCTCACATTTCTGTGCGTCAGTCTCGCTGGACGTATTTACCGTGTGACTTTGATCAACAAGATTTAAAATCTATTTCTCAGATACATCTCGATGTCGGCATGACGACGGAAGTTACTTCCCTTGGTAACATTATTTGTTAGGTCGCCATCTTCCGTCTTCCGCTTTGAATTATATATATATATATATATATATATATATATATATATATATATATATATATATATATATATATATATATATATATATAATGCCTAAATATTAGACCAAGATTCTTTAAGCCAACAAATGTGCTTAATATAAACGATGAGAAAACTTTCGAGTATCGGACGACCGACATGAATAAATGGAGGAAAGTGGCGATCATACGGCGTTCTCGTGGTTGATCTCCGCGTATGATATAATTACTTACTCAGTCTGTTAGTGATAGGGGAAATAGGTGACAGACATCGAGGAGACGTCACTTACTTCACCTTGTGATATTTTACCAATAGCTTGGGGGAATAAGGATTCATGCCTTTCCAAAGGGCTTTATTACAGGGTGGACACAAATGTCCCAGCTACAGTTTGAATTCGATTTCGCTGAGCCCTTATCTGCTTCGTTGAAAAAAAATATTGAACAAACAAAAAGGGTCCCCAGTAGAAAAGGGTTGAGAGAGAGAGAGAGAGAGAGAGAGAGAGAGAGAGAGAGAGAGAGAGAGAGAGAGATCCTTTTTCTTTTTATTCAAACCATAAAATTCTTTTAAGCATTATATATTTTCAGTAATTAGATGTCTAAGAACCAGTATAACAATTTCAATTCTAATTTATTTAGTCAGCTCAAAAGTTCAATATCTTTTGAATAGGGACATGTGGTTTTTATGTAGAAAATGATCGACACTGATTCACCATTTCTCAATTCCTGGGGTTATGTCAGCATTATAGCTAAATTTCAGGATATTTGAGAAACGTTCCCAATTATTACCGAGAACAAGCTTTTTGCTCAATAACGTAAACAAATTATGTAATAGGCCATAACTCGCCAAACCACCGGTAGAATCTCTCAACAAGCTTACATACAAAATTTCATTGAAATATAGTAAGGTATAACGAAGTGATCGGATTAATTAAATGATACAATGAGAACGAGAAATATGTCAGAGATCTATAGTGAACGATAGTCCCGGGCATTTTTTACTCTTAGGACGAATATAATCGTACCATCAACTTCTTGCGTCTCTCTGATGAAGTGGACGATCATAAGAATGGAAAAAAAAAACAAACTCCGACAATATTCGGAGCTTTTGTAAGATACTTCGTAACGCATATGCTGTTAGGGTTGTACCTTGACATATCATCTTCTGATTAGCATTCCTTCATCCTAATTTCACTCGTCTTTTATCACAACTATTCAGACCTCTGATCGGAATGAAAAGAAAAAATCGCAACTTCTCAGACCTGATCGAGAATAGAGAATAAGTAGTGTATATCGGGAACGAATAACAAGCTCTCGTCGGGAGATAAACTAACATTCTTTCTTCTTGGAAAACCTATCTTGTCTAGATAGCCACTCTACATATTTGAGTTTGCAGCTTGCCGAGAACTTATCCATTATTTCTGTTTACTAACAGCAGTAATATGATGATCCGATTAGTTGCAATGAAAAGTAACTAAAATCAAGATGAAAGAAATACTACAGAGTGTGCCAAATTATTATGCGAAATTTCTTTCCGTTTTTACTTCTGCTATCGTGGAATAATTTCAATTATTCTTCACACAGATATTCACATTGCATTATTATGCAATCCCTGCAACTATTGAACTCAGATGTACAGGAGATGACGAATACTGCAATTCCCCAATTTTATCGTGCCAAATTATTAAGCATGGTTAGAAGAACACCCTATGATATCAATATTGATTGCATCATTAAATGGCATACTGTTAGAATAAGGCCAGTGAAATTCATTACTAGCGACTTTTTTACGTTTCACGTTGTTTCAAAAAATCCATTTGTCATCGCCCGTCAAACTTTATTTGAAAAAAGGAGCATTCTCTTTTTGTGGAAGGCACACACCAAAGCTAATAACATAACCAAGCTAATTCATCTGTTTTATAACGTATAATTTGGATATCTTGAATTTGTTGGCTATCCCCTACGTCGAATACGAATAGCGTTAAACATTCCCAAGTGACACCCTTGTTTGATTGCTATTGACTCGAACTGGTCTCCTCTTCTCGAAGGTCAAAAATGCACCCACTCACAATCTGGAGGCGAATGTAAAGTACAACAGCCGAAACGTTGTGTTTGACAAATGTACCAAGATGAGGGCAAAAGTAGACAAAAACTTAAACATCATGACATTTTCTCATCTGAAAAATCAGTCAGGAAAATTAGGCCAATTTTGTCAAAATGCAATCAAAAGCTTCCTGTACAAATACCAATGAAGTTTTAGAGGTATATGTATATTCCACGTCTTTCCATCCGACTGTCAACACGATGTCTGTCTGTTAAGATGATATCTCCAAAAGTACCAAACATATCTGAAATAAATTTTCAAGGACAGTTGCCAACGGGGTAAGAAAGAGATTGTTAAATTGGGGGACAGATCTAAGGTTGAGAGATATTTTCCCGTTCTTTTTCATATATTAATGGATAAATTCATGTCCGTACGCACAATATCCCTGAAAGTTCTCAATGAATTTCCATTAGCATTTCTGGGATTGTGGATAGGATACAATAGAAAAAGTGCAGATCCATGCACGATTACCTCCCCTACGTTGTAGTTATATGTTCACACTGCATATATCAGTATATCATGTTAGCCCATACAATATCTCTAAAAGTTCTGGAAGGAATTCTATGAAACTTCGTGGTAAGGTGTACAATGAGCTACGAAAGAGGTTGTTAGATTTTGAAGTTGATCTGTGGACGATTACCTCCACTATGTCATATTTATATGCCCATACAACATAATATCTCTTAAATTTCATGTCTGTCGACACTCAATTTCTAGAAGTCTTCACTTGATTTATATGAAATTCCGTGTGAGGGTGAATAATAGTGTCAGGAATTTGGGGCAGATCAATGCACAATTACGTCCCTTACCTAATTCTTAAGACATATTATTTGCAAAATTTCATGTTTGTACATGATATCACCAAATGTTTGGAATAAAGCTCCATGAATATCTGTAAAATAGTAAATGATGGATTACAGAAGAAGTGAATGAATTTTAGAGCGGATCTATGCACAAATACCCCTCTGCGTACTAGTTATACGTGCACACCACCTAATAAATAGATATGGATATATTTCTGTTTGTTTTTGCCCATGTATATTCCTGCGTTTTATATACGGATGTTCAAGCCAATAAATGTTTATTACAAGCAAATCAGGCGAATTCAAGCGATGTGTTTTGATATAAAAATCGTTCCACAAAACGAGTGTTTTATGGTCTCTGTTTATTACAGTAATAACATTTCTTATAAAGCACAAAGCTGTTATTGAAACAGTCAAGTGCTGTTTATTCTACTTCCTCTTACACTCAATATTCAGCCCAGGAGGCGACAGTCGTCTCGTTTGACTTTCCCCCAATCATTCTCATACACGGAGAGTGCAAAAAGTATCCAATACATGTCGAAGTGTTTATTTTAACGAAACTTATACACCTTCAAATTTGACAGAATCCGGACCTCAGATGTCTAATCTTGGTACATAATTTTCCAGTGTTCAAATTTGTTTCAATGTTTACTTGATTTTTGCTTTTCAAATCTTTGGCTGGAATCCTGTCAATTACGAAGCTGTAAAAGGATGTTAAAACGAACTTTTTGAAATGTATCAGGTATCTTTCAACAAGCAAGAGGCTAACGATCATTCCTCACGATTAGTTGCTGATGATAATAATAATAATAATAATAATAATAATGATAATAATAATAATAATGATAATAATGATAATAATAATAACACTACTACTAATACTACTTATGACACTAGCACTACTACTAATAATAATGATAATGAATGAAAATTAATTCAATGTGCTAATATGAGAGAAAAGGTAAGGAAAGAGTACTACAGAAGCATGCGTGCAATACTGAAAACTAAACTGGGTTCAAGAAAATAGAGCAAAAATCACCAATACACATAATATCCCTTTGGTAAAATATAGTTTTGTTATAATTAATTTTATTCTTGATGAGATTAGGAAAAATAAGAAAGCACAGAATTCACCAGCCGAAAACTGACGTAAGTCGCCCCCATTTGCAAAAGAGTAACGGTGATAAAGGAATGATGCAACTTGAACTATCATATGGAACAGTAAAATTAGGACTACACCAGCGCCTCAAAACGATCTCAAACTAGTCAAGGAACATGAAAATCCAAAAGAAGATAAACTCGATGGTAAAAGAGATCTGAAGTTTTGTTCGAAATCTAAAAATGAACTTGAACAGTTGATAGTACTCACAGAATATGGATGTTAAATACTTGAAGCAACATTCAAAAGGACAAGGTCATAAAGTACCTTGATTAACTTGAACTAAAATGGGGACTGAAACCTCTGCGCGGACAATACACCCTCCGAAGGAAAGACGCTGATGAAGACCAGTAGAATGAAAGCAGAAACAATGAGATTTATGCTGGCTGCAGAAGATCACAGCGAAACACTCGGAACTTTCAAACAATTTTCATAAAAGATGGTTCCGACCCAAAATGCCGCTTTAGTGACTTGCATATAGTAACAATAGACTCGTGTCTTGCTGCCCTGTTTCAACACCTACAGAATACAATTACAGACATGATAGAGTGGACAATTATTTAAGTAGGAAGACTTGCGAGCATTGCAGAATATCAACAGACAATATATGTATGGTATAAACATCTACCAGACCTAGTAACTGGAGGACAGAATGTAACGATTCTATTGGACTTTGTAATAAATACCGTCAGGGCCATCAAAGCAAATAGATTCGACATAGTCATCCAGGGGGCCACCAGAGAAGAACTCGTATCTTTTGACTTAAAGGAACTTATGAAACGAGACACGTACAAAGACCTTGGAATCGAGATCCGGAAGATGTGGTACTTGGAAACACAAACTGTCCTGGTTATTGTCTGAGCTCTAGGGATGATCAAGAAAGGTACTGAAAAACATCACACCGAAATCCCTGGTGACCGCATCGCTTTGTTAAATCAAGATGATAAAACCTACGGACACTGTCCGGATATTGAGTAGAGCGCTATTATCTGCTCTATACTTACGTGAAGTTCAACACAACAAAAATGGATGAATAAAAACTGAAGAACATAAAAGGGGACTGAAGAAAAGGATGGAACGATATTGTACATCTCTTCGAAACCTAAATTGCTTCAAGTTGCTAACGACTCCGTAATAGATAATAATGAACAGAGATAATTATCATAATGATAAAATATCAAAATTTGAACTTTATAAACTATTTTTTCAGGGTTATTTCCCTTTGAAAAGCTTAGCATTCATTATTTTCATTTGAGATCGGGAAGCCAATATATGTTTATGCATCTGCGTAGGCATTCCATAATGTGACATTTTTATAAGCGTGTCGAATGAAAACATACTTTGTAAATACCAAAACCATTTCTCTGACTCCCTTTCCGTTTCTTCCAGAACTACACACCTGTGCATCCAATATACAGAGTATACAAGAAGGTCTGAAATCAACTTGATAAATTACATACGTGAATGTGGGTATACATCGGATATTCAACTTCCGTGCCTCTACTTTAAGTGAGTTTAGTGACGTGACAGATATACCTCGCAAATACGAAATCTCTCTCTCTCTCTATATATATATATATATATATATATATATATATATATATATATGTATATATATATATATATATATATATATATATATATGTATATATATATATATATATATATATATATATATATATAACACAATACAAATCAGTGGTGCAGTATGATATAATATAAATAATACAATACAATATCCGATGTATGATGGATTTAATGCTCGATACATTCGACGTTAAACATTGAGTTAGTTTAGAGTAAAGCTTAAGATATAATGAAATAAGGATTCGCTACACAAACACGTTTATGTTTCTTTCCCATTTCTGCCACTTCAGGCAGAAACATAGACGTGTTTGTGTAGCAAATGCTCGTTCCATTACATATATATATATATATATATATATATATATATATATATATATATATATATATATATATATATATATATGCTCATACAACAGGATGCCACTAACGGATTAGTTACCATTTTTTGCTCACAAAGCAAAGATCCTGATGGTGGACTTTTGTTCCATATCAACCTATAACTTAAAAAAGTACACACACACATACACACACACACACACACTTACACACACGCACAGCACACACTATTGAGGATGGGAATACCTCCTGAAACAGGTATTAATGAGAACATTTACAGATAAATAAACCTTTCTTCCATACACTTTACTCCTGAGTCTGTCTCACTCTCTATGGTACAAATTATATATATATATTCTTCTTCTTTTCTTCTTTTCCTTTTTTTTCTTCTTCTTCTTCTTCTTCTTCTTCTTCTTCTTCTTCTTCTTCTTCTTCTTCTTCTTCTTCTTCTTCTTCTTCTCCTTTTCCAACTTCTCATCTTATAATTAGTCTTCCATTCACTTTTCTCTCTCTCTTTCACTCTCTCTCACTCTTTCTCTCTCTCACACACTCACACACTTTTTGCATTCTTTTTATATTTGTTTCCTTTTCATCTCATTTCCCCCCTCTTTATTCTTCTTTGACCAGATTCCACCCCACCTACATTTTATTCCCTCTTCCAACTCCTTAGAATCTTTGTTGTACGGTTATTATGGCTAATCATTTTCTAGACAGTTGTCTCATAAAGTTTTAGTCGAGAACCCCGGAGAACAGTAACGCCCATAGAACCAGGACAACACCGAACACTTTGTCTTGGAAAATTAAATAATATAAACGAGAAAATATAATTGAACAAGAAAATAATCATTTCGTTAACAGCGCTATGTTCTAATAACCTTCCCTCAAATGAGGTTCCTCGATTGAATGGTGAAATAATTATCTTCTCAAATGTTTTTTATTTCAACAGGAGGAGTAAAAAATATTTGCACAAGTCGCGTTGCAATTGAATGATACACTTGACCTTATCCATTCGTTCATTTGTATCTCGGAGCAAATAATGAGAACAACGTTGGTTAAGCCTTTCTAATAACCTTGGTAGCGGTCCCGACTTCAAGTCTTGGGTCGTGTAGAAATGTGGAAAAATCATATACTCTTGGTAAATGTAAGAAGGAGACAGGTGATACTGCAAAGAAGAACTATCTGGGAAAGAATTAACTGATAAGAGATACCTCCGTGGTATGGACTCTGGGGTGAGAATAATCTAACTACACTGACTGGATAAGGGGTTGGATCGACATTCCGAAAAAGTACCAGGTACGTCAAACACTGAGAGAAGGCCAGGAGGTAGAGCGACAAAAACGTTGTGACAATAACAACCAAGATGAGAGCACTACTCAGTGAAAAATAATTATCGCAAAGTGCGAGGCAATTTTTGTACCGAGCGTTTATTTTTTGTATGGCTTATGTGCGATTAGTGTAAAAAAATGGCTATTATTCACTTCAAACTTTGCTTTATATACAGATGTAATTGTTTTTTTCTCACTTTATGTGACTAAAACTTTGCAAATTATCCTGTCTTCTCGCACATCAAATCATCACTGTCCTGGTCGCAAAAGTAAAATGTGACGGATATAGTTATACTCAAATGTGATTAATTTTCTTACTTTATGAAACTAGTCATGTACAATTTATCCTGTTGTCCCAATTTTCAAATTTTTATTGCTGTCCTGATCGTAAATCCAAAGAATGGGGCAAATTATCCTGATGACCCGAATTTCAAATTACCACTGTTCTGGTCGTTAAATCAATGTTTGAAGGGAATACGTATATTCAAATAATTTTTGTGACTGAAAATTAGAAAATTATCCCGTTATCCTAAATTACATATTTTCACTGTCTGGGTGGCAGAAACAAAGTTTGAATGGAGTAGTTATACTCAAATGTCATTGTTTTTCCAGCTTCATGCAAGTAAAAATGTGCAAAATATACTGTTGATCCAAATCTCAAATCATCACTGTCCTGGTTGCAAAATCTAAGTTTACCGGTTATAATCATTTTGAAATTTACTTGTCATTCGTAAAAGAGATATTCATATTCAGATTTAATTGTTTTTTTTTTTTTTTTTTCTTACTTTATGTGACTAAAAACGTGCAAGTTATTCTGTTGTCCCGGATTTCAGATTATCACTGTCTTGGTCGTAGAAACAAATTTTGTAGGAGGTAGTAATACTCGAATGTAATCGGTTTTCCTCGTTTAGGTGATTAAAAATGTGCAAATTATTCTGTTGTTTCAAATTCAAATCATCATTATCTCGATTGTAAAGGTGAGGTTTTAAGGGGATAATCAAAGTCAAATGTAATCTTTTTTCTTACTTTATGTGACTAAAAATCTACGAATTATAATGTTGTCTCGAATTTTAAATCATTACTGTCCCAGTTACAAAGGCAAAGTTTGGAGGATATTGTTATACTCAAACGTAATTCTTTTTTTACTTTATGTGACTAGAAATATAGAAATTATCCCTTGACCCAGATTTAAAATTATCTTTGTCCTGGTCGTGAAGGGAATACTCATACTCAAATCTAATTGTTCTTTTTACTTTGTGTGATTAAAATGTGCAAATTATTCAAGTGTTTCAAATTTCAAATTATCAGTGTCCTAGCCATAAAAGCGATGTTTGAAAGGAGTAATTGCATTCAAATAATTTATGTGACTAAATATGAGCAAATTATCGAGTTATTTTAAGTTTCAAATTATTGTTGTCTAAGTAGCAGAAACAAAGTTTAAAGGTGGCAGTTTTACACAAATATAATTGTTTTTTTTAATTCTTAACTTTATGTGACAGAAGATGTAAAAATTATGTTGTTGTCCAAAATGTCAAATTATCAATCTTTTAGTCATAAAAGCAAAGTTTGAAGAGGATTGTTATACACAAATGTAATTGTTTCTCTCACTCTATGTAACTGGAAATGTGCAAAATAACCTATCATCAAAAATTTCAAATTATCACAATCTTGGTCGTAAAACAAAGTTCAAAGGCTATGATTGTTTTCAAATGTATTCGTTTTACTCAAAGGAAATAGTTGTACTCGAAGTCAATTGTTTTTTTAAAAAACTTTATATGATTAAAAATGTACAAATTTTTTCTGTTCTGGTCGCAAAAGCAAAGTTTGAAGGGGATAGTTGTATGCAGATGTAATTCTTTTTTTTACTAAATGTGATTAAAATTGAGCAAATTATTCTGTTAACTCAAATTTCGAATCATCACTGTCTTGGTCGAAAACAAAAGTGTGAAGGAAGTTTTTATACTCAAATGTAATCAGTGTAATCGGTTTCCCACTTTATGTGACTAAAACCATGCAAATTATTCCGTTGTCCAAAATTTTAAATCATCACTGTTTTGGTTGCAAATGCAAAGTTTGAAAGAGGTAGTTGTATTCAGATGTAATCCGTTTTCTTGCTTTTTATTTCTAAGAATTTTGCAAATCATCCCGTTGTCTCAGTTACGTGACTAAAAATTAGCGAATTATTCAGTTGTCCAAAATTTCAAATCATCACTGTCCTGGTCGCAAAAGAGAGGGTTCAAATGGGATTGTTATATTCAGTTGTAATTATTTTTCTCACTTCATGTGACCAAAAATGTGCAGAATATCCTGTTGTCCCCAATTTCAGATCATCACTGTCATGATCGTAAAAGTTCGAAGGCGAGTTGTACTCAAATGTAATTGATTTTTTTTTAATTTAAGTAGAAAAATGTGACTAACTAAGTAAAATTATCCCGTTGTTCTAAATTTGAAATTATCACTGTTCTGATCGTGAAAGCAAAGTTTAAAGGGGATAGTTATACTCAAATGTAATTGTTTTTCCTACTTTATGTGACTAAAAATTTGCTATACATCCTGTTGTCCCAAATTCCAAATTATATCTGTCCTAGGTGTAAAAGCAAAGTTTGATGGGGACAATTGACATTGTCTATACTTCCAAGACATAAACAATCAGAAAATATCAATTGATACCCAGGAGCAAAAAAAAAAAAAAAAAAAAAATAATAAAGTTGCACAGTGCAATTAACTATTCCAGAAATTCTCTTCACAAGGTGTACTGTTTTAACTCAAACTTTTTCTACTTTTGAAGAATCATGTAAAAGACAATTGTCTGGGGAGAGAATACTTATGCATATATATATATATATATATATATATATATATATATATATATATATATATATATATATATATATATATATATATATATATATATATATATGGCCTTGAGCAGAATGTTTTTTTTATCAGTTGATGTAAAATGGCGAATTTTCAGATAGTCTGAAACAGTCGAGAGCACTTCGTGTAGAGTTCGGTCTTCGTACAAGTACAACATCACAGGCGATAATATTTTTGTGTTTGACAAAGTTATACGTTGCAGACGTGCTGTCTATTATTGTTGAAGAGTGTTTGCCCCGAACACGATGTATGGCATTGGAGGTTGGTGGATGTTAGATTGTTCAAGTGTCTCTGGAAAAAAAAAGTCAACTTTGTTCTTTTTATCTTCAACCTCGAAGGACACAGCAAGTTCAGAAATGATTCATGTAGGCTTCAGATCTATTGGAACGAAACGGTAAACTTCCATAGAATGAATGAATGAATATATATATATATATATATATATATATATATATGTTTGTGCGTGTGCAATGAGAGAGAAACAGAGGGGGGTAACACAGAGAAAGAAAGAGCGAGAATAGAAGAAAGAAAGACAAAGGAGAGAGGGAGAGAGAGTAACCAGAATAGTGATGCTGAGGTAGAATGAAGGTAAATAAAAGACAGAGTGGGACTGTAACATTGAAAGGAAAAAAAGGGAAAGAGAGAGTGAGAGAGAGTAACGCAGAAAGACAAAGAGAGATTAACACAAAGAGAGATACGTTGAGAGAGAGAGAGAGAGAGAGAGAGAGAGAGAGAGAGAGAGAGAGAAAGAGAAGGAGGGAGGGAACATGGAGAGGGTAACAAAAACAGAAATAATTGTAATGCAGGAAAAAAAGAGAGTGTAACATAGAAAGAAAGGAAAAGAGAATAATGCAGAAAAAATAGAGAAAGTGACAGACGATTAGTTAAAAAAGTATGGAATGACCATAATGAGGAAAGTATGGAATGACCGTAGTAAGGAAAGTATGGAATGACCATTGTAAGGAGAGTATGGAATGACTGTAGTAAGGAAAGTATAAAACAGACAAACAAACAATAAGTGGAAAGGAAACAACAGAGAAACTGATTACTTTTGGTCAGGATGAGTCTATAAGCAAACTCAAGTTATTCAAACCTTTTCATAAATTAGAATTGCAGGTAGGCCAAGTGGATAATTGCTTGGGTCATTCTTTGTTCGCTTTAGGAAAGGCATGAATCAGTTGCTGCTCTTAAGTTTGAGTAAAATAGCCCTGGATGAAGTGGGTGATTCCATGTAGGGTGCTTGCCGTCTCTCAGTCTACTCCATACATCTCAAACGGACCAAGTAATTAGTAATGTAATATATATGGAACCCAGTCATAGATGGCTAAAGCCTTGGCCGGTGTAAGAATATTAATTGCTCAATAGATTGATATAGAAAACCAAAACTCAGAATTTTGCTGCATGACAAATGAATACAGTTCCTCTGAAGAGTTAAGGAAAAACTGAAAGCCCCTGGGTAGAAAAATGACCCTTATAGGGTTAAAATAAATTCGACTGGTCTTAAATATTTCTATAATGCGTAACTTTGCGAAATGATTTTGATGAAATGTATCCATATGCAAGAATCCCTATTTCATACTGCTGAAATCCGTCTCCAACCTGTAAGCTTTTGTACCTATCCCGACATCAGTTATTTGCAGAGTTCCTGATGGATCTTTTTCCCTAGGAACTCATGCTTATCAAATGGTTTACATTCTCATCTCAATCTTTGCCGATCCTACACTTTCCATTGTCTATTTTGGCTTTGATATGATTGGACTCATGTCTGCGTCGAATTATGTTTCCTTCTTCAGATTCCCTCTTCGCAACTACGTTCGTCTCGATACGTATACAATTCCTTTTTATTTGTTTATTTTATCCAGGATTTCTTTTAAAATAAGGGTGACAGTTTGAGATTCAAAAGGTAAAAATGATGCATGACATAAGACCGCTAAATTCAACTATGAGATACGCCACATGTATGCCTATATTTTTTATCTGTAATACTTCTGTAATACTTGTTAAGACGGATAAATATTGAATAATAGAAAAGTCTACCTCCTCTATCTATTTTCTCAGCTGGGAAGTGGTTCATTCCACTTTAATATCAATAACAAAATTCAGTAAATATGATATTTCGAATACTTTTGAGAAGTATGATACATTGCAAAATTATTAGGATTCTGCAGTGATTTTTTACGACATTGGTAATCTAGTATGATACAAAAGAAAACTTAGTGTAACTTGACTGATACTCAGATTTTAACTTTCAGAAAATAATATGATTAATGATACTAAAAACATTATTAAGAAGGATAATATAATTAAGGGAAAAAAATAATGAATTAAACGAAGGAGGAGTAAAGGTATTACACAAAAATTATATTGGAAAAAAGTGAAATAATCAACAGTTTCTTTTTTTCTCTCTCTATTACATCTCGTTTTAAATTTACTTGAAGCATTTTAGTAGGCAATTATTTGTTCGTCGCGAGATAATATCACTATTGAATGAGTAATTATGGTGACAGCCTTTGGCAAAGACTGAAGATGGCAATCGAATTTTTCAATCAAGCCAACAAGTTTTGCAGGAAGGGGGTGATAACTCTGTCATCAACAAAAAATTGTTGCCAGAGAATTCATTTAGCTTTTACATATGTATACATGTATGTAACTGTATCCACATAAAATGTATGATCCTATGTAAGAACCTCTAAAGATGTACCAGACTAGTATTGTAACGGATTTAACACCTATCTATGTAAAGTCTCGCTTACTCACTCAAGAAGTTATCTGTTGTATGGCTCTAGTGATTGTTGTATGAGCTCATTGAAAACAAACATTAGCATAGCTAATAGGCCTTTCAGATTTATTTGGTAGATTATGATGTACAAATTATCCTACTATTGGTAATTAGTACATTGATATTGTTGTATATCATGCAATACTTAATCGATTCACCTATCTATGTATCACAGTATATCCATATCACTTCTTGAATTCACCTCGTTCCTAGCTAGGTAAAACCCAGACATTGGTCACAATCGTTTTACGTCTTTATCTGTCTCTCGGTCACTTTATCTTTAATCTTTTGATGGCAGCTGCGGCTGCTACGAGATTGCCCACGATTAGACTAAAATGTTCTGTTTCATTTTTAAAATAGAAAATGATGTTTTTTCAAAAAAAATCTATTTTAACTCAGTTTGCTTTGTTTGTAGCTATTGGTCACTTTTAGTCTACAGTGATTTAACCAACAACTGCTTTTTAAAACCATTTGAAGTCGACAGTTAAGAGGAGTTATTTAATAAGCTTACCTAAGTCTCATACAAAGCCAGGTGGGAAGAACTATATGATATCGCATCGTATCAATCTCAAAAGTCCCAACGGCCTACTTGCTTTGAAAATCAGAATTCGAAATCTTTTCTTTGGCATAATGATCTTATTTCTTATGAATCGTCCGGAATTGTTTCCGAGTTAGATGATTGAGTTTGGTAATTTTGACTGCTGAGGGTTGTCCATCAACGGCTTCCGAATAATGTATATTATATATTAGACGTTCTTCAAATTAAATATTCATGAACGACACTGCCAACTAAATATTCTGAACCGATCGAAGAACACACCTGATTTGATTCTACAATATTCATTGTTTCTTTCAGCAGTAACAATTAGAAGTTTTGCTATGCATATTTTGAATATATTATACATAATACGAGGTGTATCCAAAAAGAAACCGAACTTTTTCGAGAATTAAGATTCATTGCTTTACTTACAAAAATAATGAAACGTGTCTCCTTCGAAATAGTCTCAACCATTGTCAATTGCTCCCTTAATTCTGCATTCTTGAAGTTGTTCTGAAGAATAATTTGCTGGTCCTGTGACGCATTTCTTTTATCTTATTGTCTGAAATGATTGAATTTTCAAAGTGGATATCAGGTTTGGGAAAAGAATTGAGAGTCAACAGGACCAACTTAAAAGGATAGAAGGGACTGGGGGCATTAAATATTTCAAGTTTTGCTAAAATATTAGTTAATTTGTCATCAGACATGACACAGACTTTGCAGCAACGCGATGCATCGTTACGGGTTCCTGCCTCTTCGAAAACTTCACTGACAGACATCTTCACGGGTCAAGGCATTCACTTTTTAAGTGTTTTCGATGGCGTGAAACGTCTTCTACATTTAGCATCGTCTTTAATGAAAATTCTTCCCGATTCAAAACACTGATATCATTCGTATCACTATGCACAGCTCGGACAATAGAAAAGTCTCCAAAAAGTATTTTAAAAATATTTGAAGAAGAATTTCTCATAAACATTTTGCTCTTGAAGATCTTTGACATTCCAACTGGAAGACCAAGCACTTTACACACACACAGACACACACACACAGACACACACACACACAGACACACACACACACACAGACACACACACACACACACACGCACACAGATTAGTAATTAGTTCAATACCACAATTCTTTTGAGTTTCGCCGAGAAAAAGTTTACCCCTATACCGAATATCAGTAACGTAGGTGTTTTTACATTGCCGAATACTCAGTATTTCCCAAGTATTCGGCCAAAAATTTCAACTATGTGACCACTGTAGAAACGGCAAAAATGAACACATGGTGACTTTGAATGACAAGGGTCAACATCAACTAACCTATCACGTTTAATGTGAAAAGATCTTTCAGTTTATGTTCTACACCAACCTCTCCTCGGTCTACAAGCAGAATATTAGGTCTATACGAATAAACAAATAAACAAAAGGTCCGAATATTAGTGCACGCACGCACGCATACACGCACACACACACACACACACATATATATTTGTGTGTGCATATCAAAGTACAAGTCAGTAATTCTTTATATATATAAATGGATAGATATTTTAATCTTCTGTTGTATTGAATATAAAAACAGATAGAAATGAGGTGAATTTTATAAATACATGTATATATATGTGTGTGTGTGAACATTTGTGTCAGATAAATATTACACGAGTATTTATATATATATATGTATATATATATATATATATATGTGTGTGTGTGTGTGTGTGTGTGTATAAATATATGCGCCAGATAGATATAACGCGAGTGTTCATATATATATATATATATATATATATATATATATATGTATTTGCATAAACACTCGCTTCATATCTATCTGGCTGCCTATTCAACACAACAAAAGCTTAAAATATCTACCCATCTATATGTTTGTACCAAATTATTTCTTAATCCTCAAATCACAATGAATGCAATACGATATGAAAGGAATTCAAATTTTGTAACTGGTTGCTTTAAGCAAGTTCACCGAACCATGACAAAAATTACAAATCTATTTAACTTTTTTTTTCACTAAGAATCGATCTATAAACCGAATTATTTTACTATCTGAATGATAGTTTATAGAACACATTCTTTACTCATCAGTCTGTCTGGTCGACTCTTTAAATCACTGAATTCAGGACTGGTTGTCTGTACTTTTATTTCTAACATGATTGATCTTTTATTTAGAGGCTCTGAAGATCAGAGAAACGGAAGCAATTCTTGCCTCCAAGTTAGGATGACTACTAATGTAAGTAATGAGAGAGCATGAATAAGTCTCTCATGCAAAGAATGTATTGATCTTATTCATCAAAGTCTTGGTATTTCATTTCCAAACTTATCACATTTTTATGGAAGATTTTCTTTGTACATTTATATTCAGCTTTTTGGAAACTTTTCTCTTTTAAAACTAGCATTATGGACAGTTGATAAAAAAAACAACAAATACGTACGTTCCAAAAAAAAAAAATCAATCCTTCATTTGTAAATGACTGGAATTTCAGTCATTGCAGATCTATCGCTCAGTTGAAAGAGACGGAAATTTTTATCAGTCACATGATAGATCAATCCAAATTTCGAAATTACGGAATACTTTTTCTGTTTGTTTCTATTTTTATTTGTGTTTGATTTTTTGCAGAGTGGCCCTTGTTTACAGAGTAAACAAAAAATTCAGCTTATTCCAAGCCACCTTGTAAAAAACATAGTTACTGAATTCAGAGCTCGGCAACTGAATTACCTTTGTCTCAGTTTATGGGTTAATCTTGTGTACAATGCTCGTATGAAAACTATCGTATAAAAAGAAAATAGAAGCAGCGTAATTATTTCCTAAATGCCCCCCCCCCCAAAAAAAACCCCCAGAAAAATGGGATTTATATCCTTTGAATTCATACAGCTCAATCATTCTAGCAATCAGTCTGGCACAATGGTATCGACTGAAACTCAGGGTACTGCATATCAACTGGGTAACAACTTATATTATATGTATAGATATAGGGAGTTCTGGCGTATCAGATCTCGGTTGTTTAGTACGCCAGATGTTCCAAAGTGGTCAGTAATCTGCATAATGAGCTGTGAGCTTTGGTGGTGGTAACTTTGACGGGCACTGGTGCTTTCAGTACGACCTGACAATTAATCACATCCATATAAAGTACATTCAAAGGTATTTACGCTGAACCATCAAAGATCGAACGAAAGCTCTCAGAAAATGAGAGCGTATAAGTTAATATTGAAATCCAGGTGAGATATACATAAGTGCAAATTTATTGCCAAAATATTGAGTAGAACTGATTAGCATTGACTTTTTGTAACTTTGAATGACATCCTAGGTCAACATCGATTTGCCTGTTACGTCTACCTATCTGAGTAACAAGTCGTGATAAATTTGCTCATCACTTTGGAGGGACTTGACCGTTAGATACATCCGTATAAAGTACAAGTTATTCACATGGAACCATCAACAATCAAACGACTACCCTCAAAAAATAAAAAAGTGCATAAAAATTATATTGAAATTCAAGTGAAATGACAAGGCTCAACTTCGTCGACCCATGCGTAATTTAGTGAGTAATTATGAATTGTTGTTTTTGCGAGATGCCGTATTTACTCCAAGTGAATTTGATATACTGGATTAGAACTGGGATATTCTTCAAGGATTTACTACTTTTGGAAGGTTAGAAAGAAAAAAAAACAAAAAAACAAAAACAAACAAACTGGGAAACCAGGCATTACCATTTCACTAAAAACTGTTCAGAATTGATTTCAATTAACAATGTGTCAAATTTGTCCTGCTATTTTTCGTACATCAGAGAGACAATGTAATTAAGCCTTCAAGTCATAACATAGGAAAATAGGAAAATACTTTCACTTTGATTTGAAATGTGACAGTTTGAGTAAGTTGTAGTTAACCTTGCAATGCATCATATGATGTTGCTTTCTCACTCAGATTATATTTCAAATAACTACTTTTTCTTCCAATTGTTCTTTGTGTTTGTTATTTTTACAGTTCTTTGGATGACGTCAAAGAAATGCCAGAGACCCGTACTAAAATTAGTGATTCCGATATTGATATGATTAAAGAATTAAAAAAAAATCAACCGACATCTTAGATGATTCCAATATTGGCTTACACAGAGACTGTGGTCTTATTGTTCTTAATGGCCAAAAATGCATCAAAATAAGGAAACAATTAATAAAAGAATTCAAGAAAATGGGCTCAAGAATAGAAGTACATGCAAACGTCCAAATTATCAACTCTATAGACGTTAGCTTCAATCTCAAACCCAAACCATCGAACCATAAACTAAAGCAAATAACATTCCGATTCATGTAAATAGAAAATTAATTATTCACCAGCCACTCTGACATGGGTTCCAAATGCAGTTAACACAAGATTGAAATTAAATTCATAAAAACTGCTAAACTTGCCAAGAAGCCCTTCAAGATAGTCGATCTGTAAATCTCAAATTTGAATTTGATAATGAACGAAAAAAACAAAACAAAACAAAACCAAAAATTACCAATACTAACAAAATATGTAGAAAATGAATAAAATGTCATTTTCCCCCGTCTCCGTCTTGATGACCGATGTCGGTGAAATCCTTCTGGATCTAGCTGAAAAATACATTCCACCGGACAACGAATTACAGCGAATTTTCAACTGTAACACATTAAAATTATCATAAAGCTGCATTAAAAATTTGGGAACAATCATCTGTAACCACAATGATACAATGTGATGCGATTTTAAAACGAATGAATGATAAAAAAACACCAGATCTAGATAAAAATATGTAATTGTAGAGAACCTAGAAATATGTGCTACAAAACAACTGATAGATCACCTACTTCGAAGTCAGAGATAGGTGTCAAGTGTCGATGCAGGAAGAAATTTACTAAAAAAAAACTCTAACCACTGAAAAACTGAAAAGTAATCAACCTCAAGTTTAAAAAAACGAACCAACAAAAACCCCAGAACAACCATAATAAAAAAACAAAATATGAATTTAAAAAAGCAAAACAAATGAGTTAGTGATAAACATTATAGTTAATTTAGTATTTGAATAAATAGTTACAACTCGATTCACCTGTCATAGTTTACCGTTTATTCTTGGCCATTCAGTCAAGTATTGATCAAATGAGGCCCGCTTAACAGAAGGAATCATTTAAGAATGCATATATTATATATGATAGTACGGTAAACATGAAAATAAAAAAAAGAAACGAGGTATTGCAGAAGAAAATGGTGATGAATTAATAATTTTAAGATCTTTTGATTTTTCCTTGTTTCAAAAGTTGCCTTATCTGATATCGACAACTTATTTATGGTCGTTATTTATCAATTATTTCCAGATATTACAGAATAATAATACCCCCCTACACACGATATAGTTCTGTTCTTTCGTGACTTTTGTAATCAACATTTTATTTTGTGAACTACTGCCAAAAATGGCATAAAAATACGTCCATGGAATAATAAAAAATGATTCTGAGATGTAACTCATACTGTTCGGGTTTTTCTCCTAAATTTCAAATAGTCATGTTCATCTAAATTCCGTCGGAGCACTCCACATCCACAATACGAACATTTATATGTGAATGTGTGTGCGCGTGCATGTTTGTGAGCGTGTCAAAAATCATGTGACTGAGTTTTGGTACTTCGACTATTTCAAATCAAAATCCTATTTTTTGAAGAAAAATTACAAAAAAAACAAACAAAAAATAGCTATTTCCCTATATATGTTAAATTTATAGTATTCGTTGAAATATATCTATACATAAATATGATAGTCTACACACACACACACACACATACATATATATATATATATATATATATATATATATATATACAGAAGATTAGATGGAGATAAGACCCGACCCCTTTTCCATGGTAGATCCATTTTACAAGTAAAGTGAATGATATTTAACCTTATTCTAATTACGTTGGAAACATTCCTTTTGTATGCAGTATTTGAAATTAACCCGAATATATTTCATCATCAACTTGGATTCCGCAAATGAAAAGAATCACAAAACAGTTACGAGAATGAGAAAATCATTCTTAACACATTTGGAAACATCTCATCAGCTTGACCATAATGAAACAACGAAAATTGAGGTATGTATTAACGACAGTATCGAAATAAAATAAATGAATAATATATATTGAATGAAATAAATTTGTATTAAAGTTAGGGGAATTAAGTATCCAAAGGCGACGGATCTAGTCATTGATCATTGTATTGACTAGAACCAGGGAAAGGGAAAACATTTGGCTCTTGTCCATTTGTTTGACTGACAGGTAGTTGGGCCCGAGGGTGGGGGTTGTTCGAACAAGGAAGTAACAAACTGTCTTAGTATGTTGATGGAATAGCCCATTGAGGTGTTACTACCGGCGAGGAAGTTGTTTGGTTTCGTTCAACCATGCATATAAAGATAAATTTGTTCAATGATTTGAAGGAATAAACAAATATACGGAAGAGAGATGGTGTGCAACATGGAAAAATAACTTCTAGATTAGGTAGGTGATGTTTGATCAACACTGCTGGGGTGCTATGTTATTGTAACTGTTTTGTTTGCAAAATTCCCGAAACGGATGATCCCAAAAAGAGAAAATTTGCACGTGGTAACATAATAATAAAGTTTATGTGAAACATAAAAACAACAAAAAATTTGAATGAATTGCATCAACAGATATTGGAAAATTAGTGACGGAAGTGACACAAAGACATTTTCTTGAAAAGTCTTTAATGTGTTGAGTGTTTAAAGCTTTAAAGCTTTCTATACTATATATATATATATATATATATAAGTGTGAGTGTATGCGTGTATGTGTTTTCATTGACGTAGAAGCAGTGTGCCTAAAGTCAAACAATCTCAATTAACTTTCATGAAGAAAGAAATCACTTCTGGATGGAACAGATTTTAACTGAGACATTCAAGACGAATGGCAACCAATCCGATCCGTTAATCCAGTCACTTATGTGTTTCTTCATATTTGCTTGATGCACACAACGGATCAATAAATCGCTCGTGGCTGTTTTTAAATCTGATTTTGTTGTGTGCATATCAAGGTGATGCCCCAGTGTGTCCATCGCTTACTTATACACACAAACCTATATACACTTCATATCACTCCTCTTGAATAATTTCATCTATTTCCATCTGCTCGTGTGTCCCTAACTCTATTTCTATGGAAAATTATCATATCTCCCTATTCTATTATATTCACGGGACGAGCTTGCTTCTTGATGTATTCGCATGTTTGCTTCCATTGTTTGTCGTCGGTGTTTTGGCCCAGAGGAAAGTTTTCGGATTTCGAAAGTTTTTTTTGGAGGAGTTCATGCTGTACAGTTAGGAAAGTTGACGTAACACCTCCTTTCTATTCAGGGTTCTAAAGAACTATTTGGATATATGATGCCTACAAGGTGTAAGTGTCTTTTTATTTTAGCTCGTTCATTTCTGATAATCTCTACATCTTGCTAAGGAAACTCATAAGGATTATTGCACTCGGATGATAATACCAAATATTTCCACTTGAACTCAAAAGGAACTAGAAAGTGGTTTGGTTTCGTTTCCACCATGTTTATAAGGATGTTTTATTTGATAATTCAAAGGGAAAAACAAAATTGGTGGGAGTTCGATGATATTCGATGTGGCAAAATTAACTTTAAGGATCGCGGAAAAAAATTGCCAATTTTTTCGGATTATTATATTGCCAGAGAATCAAGTCAGAGGAGTTTTTCTGTGTAATTAGGATTTTTAAAGATGATATCATAAGTTGGTTTATGTTCATTCTTACTCTGAAACTGACGCAACGGGTTCAATGCTCACTTGGGGAGACACACTATAGGATTCACATGAGCAGCGAGTCACATATGTTATCATACCAACTGATTCCTTGTCGTTTTTTTGGTAACGTACGTAAGTAAGCCTGTTTAAAAAAGAACAATTGATTTGTAGTTTGATAAATATCCATGTACAATACAATATGATAATGCCTTATATAAAATAACAAAATGCATGTATAGGATAAGCTATATATCAAAATTTTCGCTGATAAGGAGGTGGTGTTTGATCAACACTGATGAGGTGCAATGGTAATATAACTGTTTTTTTTTTGAATTCCCGAAACAATTACATGGTAAACAACTGGAGGGAATTCACGCATAATAACAAAGTAGAAATCGAGGGTGAGATTCTTAAAGACTTTTAAACGTCGAAATCGAGTGAAAGATTTTTTTTCTACACTCTTACGGGTCGAAGTTCCAGGGAAACGTCTCCCATGCTAAGGCCTAAAATCGCAGCGAAGGATTTTACGAGGGTAAAAATCGAAGGGGTAATTTTCAATTTTGTCAAAATCAAAGAGAAATTCTTTTTCACTTTTTGTGGGGTCAAAATTGAGGATGACGATTTTCTGTCTATTTCGAGGAACTTTCATATCTTACTTTTAGAAGTCAAAATTGAATGAAAGATTTTTCACTTTTAGCAGTCAAAATAGAAGAGTTTACATCATGGTCACTGTTAGGGGTCAAATCATCTGGACATTTTTTTTTCATTTTTACCGATTAAATTCGAGAGGCAATTTTTTTTCTTTGAGTAGTCGAAATCTAAGGGTCTATTTTCTTAACTTTTATTCGTGGAAATCAAGTCATTCCTTACCCCACTTTTAGGGAGCAAAATATTGGCTAAAAATTTCCTATGGCAGGGATCAAAATTGAGAGGGGAATTTTTTTTTACTCATATAGAGTAAAAATTTCAAGGGTCAAAATTAGAAGAAAATTTTTTTTAAAGTTCAAAATCGAGGGAGATATTTCATCTATTTCGAGGCAAAAAAGGAACTTTCATATTTTTCTTTTAGAGGTTAAAATCAAGTGAGAGATTTTTTTTCACTTTTAAAGGTCAAATAAAAGGGTGATTTTTTCAATTTTTGCAGTCGAAATACAAGGGATTTTTTATCACTTTCAGGGAGTCAATATTGAAAGAAATATTTTTTCCAACTTTTACGGGTCAAAATCAAGCAGAAGATTTTTTTCTCTATTTTAGAGCAGAAAATCGAACGGGAACATTCATTTTTTCACTTTTAGGGGTCAATTCCGAAAGGAGTGATTCTTTTTATTTTTAAGGATAGGAATAGAGGAATTATTTTTATTTCAGATTTAGTTTTTTTTTTACTTTCATGGATCAAAATCGAGAGGGAGGATTTTTTTCACTTTTAGACCAAAAAATTCCAGGGATTTTCTTCTTTTTTAGGTATCAGAGTCGAGGTGAGATGTGTTTTTCACTACTGAGGACCAACATCGAGAGGAAGTTTATTTTTTATACTTTCTGGGGTCTAAATCCAATTTTTCATTTTAAGAGATCAAAATCGAGGGGGAAAACATTTTATCCCTTAGAGGTCAAAATTGATGGGTAATTTTTTTTCAATGTTCAGTGGTCAAAATCGAGTGAAGGATTTTTCCCTCATTTTTAGGGTTTAAATGAATAGTTATAGCTTTTGCAAGTTTGAGGGACATAGTACCAAAGAACATTCATTTTTCTCCCTGTGTAGTCAGAATGGTTGCAGAACTTTTTTCACTTTCGAGTATTGAAAACGATAAGAATCTCTTTTCTGATTTGGTTTCAAAATCGAGGTGAGAGATTTCTCTTTCAGAGAAAATAAACATTCCCTTTCGATTGTTACAATCAATATCGCAGGGTGAATTTTTTTCCTCATTTTTTCAATTCAAGAAAGAACATTTGCTTTCAATTTTAGGGGTGAAAATAAAGTGAAAATTTCTTTCCACTTTTGCATGTCAGATTGAGGGAGATATCACTTTTCACTTTCAGAGTTTAACATCGAGACAGTACTTTCTTTCACTTCTGGGGTCAAAATCGGGAGTAGATTGTTTTTTTTCCCATTTCAAGTAGTCAATATCAAGGGGAGATTTCCTTTCTGATTTCCATTTATCTATTTTTCTATTTCTTTTGGGGCAAGCAATATACTCCGAGTATTCAGTCTAGTACTGTTAATTCATCAGACACAATACGGTACCCAACGTTTGGCGGAATGAATGATCCGGTAAGTCTCTGATAGTAGTTTATTTTGCACTTCATTAAACATTTTAAAATTGTTGCACGTTAGTGGTGTTTTGTACAGATATTACAAAATACTAATCCATTGACAAATTCATTGACAACTTGAACAGGAACAATTCTTTTTGAAATTTAACCAAGTAATCTCCATTTTCTCCAAAAAAGTCTTTTGTACATATACATAAATTCCATGACCTGACATATCAGTGCAAGACAAATCTGCACAGTCAAATTCGCGCAGCAAACTCTCCACACGACGAATCCGTGCAAGGACAAATCCACAATAAATCCATGCAAAGACAAACAAAACAAACTCTGAGAACGATCTATTACGAAAGGTGAAATTGTACTTGTGCCTGCAGCTCTCTAGATATTTCCCAGTTCGTATCAATCGTTTTTGTATTTCTTAGAAAATTTTGCATCTTTTTTAAGTTTCTATCACTGGTATCAGAGCAGATTTAAAAGGAGACGTCGCCCTGGGAGTTTCAAATACAAGTAATACGAGTTATTATTCTCTGAATGGTCTCAAGACAAGGAGAACATATTGTGATCTACCGGTTACGTATGGTCAAATTGTGTTGGATACGAACATATATATGTTATGAATTTATATAAAAAATTCAACAGAGATTCTAATAATTGAACTTGTGCTGCTTTTTATTAGTTTTTAGCCGTCGATCATCTGAAGTTATTTTTACTATAGGACTTTTGTTGTACTCTCTGTGTCTCTTATTCTTTCTCTCTCTCTTTCGTTTTCTCTGCCTTCTCTCTCTCTTACTCTCTCTCTCTATATATATCTATGTATGTGTGTGTGTTTGTATGTGTGTTTGTGTGTATAAGTGTACTATGTGATATCTATTATCCCGATTTAATTGAACTGCAAGTAATTTAGGACGCCATGCACAGACATATAGACAGACAGACACACGCACACACACACACACACATACACACTCACACACACATACGCACATACATGCTAATACTTACACACGCATACACACAGGCAAATATATAGGTATAAAAACATTTGTGTATGCAGTTTGTCGCAAACATTTTTTCTGGAATTATTAATACGTAAAAGTACAATAGAATTTGAAGCATATCATATCTGTCAATATATACATCTGTGTGTCTCTCTCTCCGTATATGTATATATCTACTATCTAACTTTCTCTCCCCCCTCTCTCTCTTTCTCTCTCTCTCTCTCTCTATATATATATATATGTATGTATATATATACATATATATATATATATACGTATATATATATATATATGCGTATATATATATATGTATATATATACATATATATATACGTATATATATATATACGTATATATATACATATGTATATATATACATATATATATATATACGTATATATATGTATATATACATATACATATATACGTATTTCTATATATATATATATATATATACGTATTTATATATATATATATATATATATATATATATATATGTATATATATATATATATATATATATGTATATATATATATATATATATATATATATATATATATATATATATATATATATATATATATACGTATATATATGTGTGTGCGTGTGCTTGTGAGTTTTATGCATCTTGGTGTATACCGTATTGACTCCATCGAACCATTATACAAGTTGTTTTGATATCGGTTTTCGCCCTTCCAGCCCATTAGCACAATTTTTTTCAAAAGATAAAATAAACGGAATAAAATAATATGATAAAATAAGAGTCGGAGTACAAAAATTGCACAAAGAAATTCCTTCTGTCCTTCTACTTACTTCCATTAGTCTTGCTTATATCCATTTCAAGCCAATAGAGAAAAAAAATGTCCATACAGCATTTGTGTGTCGTTTCTTTCTCAAGCCATTCACTCAGTTTCTTGTTCCATTATCATCTTTTCAACTGGCACCCCCCAAACCTCAGCCAACCACAATTTTATACCAACTCAGGCTCTTCAATAATCTAGACGTCGACATGTAATCTCTTTCAAACTCTAGATTCGTCTTTATACATCTCATCCATAGCAATATACGAGGTATATCCGGGAAATATCTAACCAGTTGATATTGACGAAAAAATCGCATACCTAGGGCAACAGCACCTTAGTCACCTTGAGAATACCACCCCTGGGATCTCAGCCACTTATCCCAGCGTTACTTCTACTTGACAAAACAGTCTGCAAATTAGTCTTCCGGCATTGCCATCAGCTGACCTCGTCGTATTCTCCTGAACATCATCTGCGCTCTGACATCTCCCTTTCAACGGCAATTTTGCCTTTGGAGGAAAAAGTCAGAAGCTACTGGGTACCGTACCTGGGCTGCAGGGGAAAAACTCATCTACCTAGGTAAATCAACAAAGCCTGGAAAGCAAAAGACGCTGGTAGATGCTGTTTTAGAAAATGGACAATGTGCGAATCAGTTTCATAGTCAAGTACTAAAGCGAGAATATTGCTGATGACTGATTCCTTGGAATCGTTACCGCTCAATGTTTGGTCATGTTGAACTGAATTGAAAAAAGATGTTGATGAGATCACATGTTGTCTTGTCAAAAAAGTATGAGCAGTATGAATATGACAGTAACACAGTACTCAATATCTCTCAGTGATGTCCTCCTGACAACCCAATTACCCCATGGGAGGGTAGCAGTTCATGCTTGTGCAGTAAAGTACCCTCAGATGGTTTGTCTAGTAAGATCGACGCCACGCAGCCGGTTCTCGAGATATTCAAAATGCTTGTTTTTTTTTTTCTGCACGGACAGTGAATCATCAATTACTTCAGCTTTTGCCCACATTGATTCCTATTCATTTTGTAGACATAAAGTCACCAAAACTGTGAACAGAGGTTTCTTCAGTTTTTAAGGTAGGCTATGTACATATGCATCGTACGTACAAGCTCAACACTTACTCTATTATGTCTAGAAAAATAGTTTTTTCTTGCCTTTTGAAAAAAGCCCCCCCCATTCAAGGTGTTTAGTGGGGGTTTTAGGTTGTAAATTTATGCTAAATTGTTCCCTTAGTTTGTGTCTGGTGGCATTCTGAACTGTTAAAAAAAAGTTGAGACTCTTTTAGTGATCATTGCCCGACGAGAGGCGAGATAATTAATCTATTCGTCCTTTCTTTGAATTATCAATCTACCAAAGAAGTTGGTCACGTGACAGTTCCTATTGGGTGACTAACAAGACCTGTTTCACCTTCTTTTCTCTTCCACTGCATGAATTTTACTCTAGTTTCTTTTTTTAAAAACCTTGTCTGTGGCGTTTGTCAAGGGGTTTATTTTGTCTATTGTTCTTCCATAACGTCCTCATATCCCACAGCAAAGAGATATAAGTAATGATAAATCTCGGGAATCGTAAGCAATTGAGCGACTGTGATAAGCTCATTAAGAATATAGGCTATTTCATAAATTGAGTACAATTGATATCCTCAACTCCGTTGTTTTAATGACAAGATTAAATCTGATGATTTCTTTGCCTTTTATGAATACATGCTACATGTGATGATATCTGAATAGCATTCGTTATCATGCTGCCACGTTTTAGGCTAATAATCCACACCTCAATTTACACAGTGAAATAGATTTTCAGGTAATTCAGATACCTTTATCATTTTGATACGTGAATTGGTCATCAACATCATCGTCGCTTAGTGTACCAGACAGACAACCACTCTAGAATTGTTTAGTTGATGTTTACCGGGTCAGTGTTAACTAAATCAGACGAGAGTGGGCGCCTCTGATGAGCATCTTGAATTTTCCTTGTCCTTTCACCTACATTATCGGGATTTACTGGTCTTTAAGCCCCACTTGACCGGATTTTTCCTTTTCTACACACTCCAGCCCTTCAGGGTTAATTCAAGGACGTTCACGTCGTTAATCCAAGAGGAGACCAAATCTAACCTTAAGCACCTGATCAAGATAGTTAGCGAAGATCTGCATGAATGAGTGATTCTGTTTTGACTTTCAAAAGATTACCGAACGTGATACACATCTGAGGATGGCTAGAAAGTACAACGTTTAAAATATTGTGATAAAAGCAACAAAGACAGAGATAATAGTCTGATGAATTCTAGTGATACTACTCCACCTTGCTTTAGACTATTTCGAAGAATAGAGAGTGCTTTGGCCGAATATAAGATCGAAAGATGGGAAAAATGAAAAGTTTCTTATTGATACAGGTAAGCCCTCTTTACGAAAGTTCACTTTAAATTACTTCCCTTTGGTAAAAAAGACAACAAAAAACAACACAAGCTTTTATAGCATTTAACTGTGTCCGTGGGCCTCTGTAGTTTATCTCGATTTGTTTTGTGCATTTCAAAGCAAGATACGTTGTAAAGTATCAGAGGAGCGTAAGATAGGCTCTTAAAGGTGTTATGCCTAAAACTGGAAGACATAAAAAGAAAATTATTCTGAAGTGTGAGAACACTTGATATTTTCCAATTCAAACTTATGGTTATCACTTCTTTGCTTCACACTTTTTTGGCTTATGAAAGGCTATATAGGACACCCGACTTTCAAAGAAATCCAATACTTGATAGCATAACAAGAATACTTTTAAAATATTCAGAAAATACCATAAAGAGGACACTGACTCCAACCTAGGGACCGAAAATAAAAGATGAGTAAATTGGTTTGAATTATTCTACTTATCAGTGTGACTTTTTCTTTTTTCAATTTGTAGCAATAGCCTCTTCCATTTAAAGGTAACAATTTTGATGGTAGGAATATAACCTATCTACCATCTCAACAATAGACACTAAAATTGGACTAGTTTATTTTCTAAAAAGATCATCCCATAGAGATCCAAATATCTTCGTGATTTTTTTTTTTTTACTCAGGGATTGACTAGTCATTACAAAATCAAAATCTCCTGACTTTTTTTCTAAAGTTTTACAACACTTGAGAATTGCTGCAGGATATTTTGAATTTTGCATTTCAGAATATTTGTCTTTAATCACAGAATTCATTGTTGTTTTTTTTAAGTAAAAAATATGTTGTTTGCTTAAATCGCAGTATACTAAACTTATATATGTATATATATATATATATATATATATATATATATATATATGTATATATATATATATATATATATATATATATATATATATATATGTATATATATATATATATATATATATATATATATATGTGTGTGTGTGTCTGTGTGTGTATGTGTTTGTGTGTGTGTGTGTGAGTGTTATTAGAGAGAAAATGCAAGGAAAAAGAGAGTTCCTTCATCATCTTTGAAAACACCGGTCCAATCAAACCACCTACTTTCACTCTTCCCTGTCCTCCCAAAACATTTTCTGTTTCTATTACTCGTTTGAATGCCTTTGAGGAAAATCAGAAATTCCATTATTCCATGATATATATATATATACATATATATATATATATATATATATATATATATATATATATATATATATATATATATATATATTATATATATATATATATTGTGCATGTCAATTATTTCGTTGTTGTTTTTGAAAATATAAATTTCTGCAACGCATTCCAGAATCCACTTTATATAAATTGACAGGAAATGAGATACGAAAGAGAGGAATTATAAAATACAAGTCATGATGTTATTTATTAAGCATTGCTTGATCTACAACAAAGCCACAATTTCAGGACACTCGGTGAGGATTGGACTCACTGGTAATGATCTGCAAGATGGACTTGCTGAATATTATTTCAGGACAAAGTTCCATATATCATAGATATGGGTCAAAACCGAACGAGAGACAATGATTTGGGACAAATCAATGGAGACTGACAAATACAGATTCTGAGTCAAAGGGGAAGAGAGAGAAGAAGATGAAGGGGAAAAGAGATATACGAAACCTACTCAGTATCTATCCATCCAATATCAACGGAAAAAAGAAAACCAATGGCTATTGTGCTTTAGCCAATTGGGATCTCACGCTCTTATCTCAGCTTCTTTCCCACTTTTTGTCCATAAGTCTCATTTCGAGATTGCCATCAACTGCCCTGTTACGTTCTCCTCATTCTTATTCACGGTCTAAAATCTCTTTACGAAAAGCCAGAATTCCTCTTCATCGGATAAAGAGCTATGTGTACCATATTACTCCCTTCACTCTCTCTCTCTCTCTCTCTCTCTCTCTCTCTCTCTATATATATATATATATATATATATATATATGGTACAAAACAGGCTAGCAGTATAACATAATATAATTATATATCAATAATATAAAGCCACTTCTGAAGTGTATTGGATTTATTTCATAGAGTGCTCGATACATGCAACATTTTACTCATGGAGTTAAGTTGTTTTAGAGTAGAACTGGGAATAAATAGTAGGTTGTCGATTAGCTACTCAAACTAGCGAATCCACAACCTACTATATATATATATATATATATATATATATATATATATATATATATATAGTCTGCGACTCTCGGTCTCACCGTTTGTTATTTCATTATTACTTTTTCTTGCTTGAAATATCTGAAGTAATTTGAAAAAGCATCGGTTGAAAAGTTTCATTAAAAAGAACAAAAATGTGAATAGCAGTCCTGATAATTCGTTGAATAATGACAGTACTTAATACGTAAATTAGCGTAGACGAACTTTCCAACCTTCAGGTCAGAATCTGACCAGAGTAAACCACAGCTGCACTTGAACAACTTCTTTCTCCCATCACACTACCTTAGTCTGTTTAGTAAAATGGCTTCATTTGTCTAATCATACAAATCAAGTCTGCATCAATCAAAGCAAGCCAGCAAGTGGAGAACCGTAAACACAAGTTCTAAGTACATCAAGTTGCAACCACTTAAAATGTTATTATCGGCAGCGTTTCTGTCAGCGTCAGAAGGCAAAGATATTCAAGTAACATCAAAGTTTGTGCATCTTTTATAGCCTAGAAATCATAGTGGCCGACAAAGGCATGATGCGGTACTCTCACAAAGAGCAAGAAACTATTGTCTAGCTACTTTGGTTTCTTGCCATGACACCATGTTCTAATCTGAGGGTCTTCTATGGCTGCTTTCGATAAATACAAATAGACATCAAATGGTTGAATGAACCATCTTCAGAAAGATGTCTATTTTTGAAGACTAATTCTGCCGATAATGGTCGGAGATGAAAAAAGACACCGCTGATTGGCTGAACAGACCATTTTTTTTCTCTATAGACGTGGCCAAGATTTATAGATGTAGGTGTGTATGCAATTTACCGTTGATGAAAGAATTGACATTATCCAATCTGTCTTCCTCTCTTTCCCACAAACAATCACCTACATACGCGTAAACAGACCTATGATGCCAATGTAATAAGATGATTAACTATTGCTTTTGCTTTTTGCCTTTGCACTGGCTACAGCGCCAGCCATTTCTGCTTGGGCTATACATATCACAAGTATCTCTGTTGTATGCTTGTGATTCACGAAATATACTTAGACATGGCAAGCACCCAAAGCGGTGTTACTCACTCCATCCTTGACGATGTATCTGGGGCTTACAATACCCGATCTCCCCGAATCTTCACCCATCTAAAAACTGCTCCAGTCCATCGATGCCTAATTTCAAAAATTGATAGTAAATCTTATCTACTTATTTGTCATTTAAAACATTTGAATAAAACAGACGACACATTTTGGACTCACTGAGATAAATGTGTTAATCTCAAAGTATAATGGCAACTTTTTCTTTTTTTCTTCTTTTACGTATTTCGATACTCACGACAATGTTGTTAATTCCCATCCCCTATTGCAATTCAATAAAAGTTCAACCGTACTTCTTCAATGTTCTTGGGAAGGGCATAGATCCATCTTTTCCTATCCCTAAGGCTGATAATAAAGGATAGAAATAAGCATAGTCATTTTGAGAATCGTTTACAGATGTCAATTCTATTGCACGTCATAACACATTAAAAAGAACAGACTCCTGAAATGAAATTCATTTCACGTTTGTTATTTATTAGGAACCGTCAACTCAAACTGTGAATTTGGGTTTCGTCAGTTTTCGAGTTGGTCTGGCTGAATATGTATTTATCACTCATTCGGGTGACACCGATTGAGTTAGACAGCTGAACATTCAAATACATACTTATTATGTCTGAGAAAGAAAGTTTTTTTTTCTAATGTAAGATCCTCTCCTAAATCGGTTTTTAGTGTGAGTTCGATTTAAATGTACGTTTATGCTAGATTGGTTCTCAGCTTGTGTGCTGTCGTATTTATGCGTATCTTTCGGAAATTCAGACTTATTCTAGTGATCACTATCTAACAAAAGGCGATAGAAGTAACGAGTGGTAGTAGGCGATAATGTGATATGCGGAGCTTGAGCATGGACAGCTCGAGCCGGAGCCACCGTAAGGCACAAATTGTTTTTTTCTGCTGTAATAAGATTTAACAAGTTCTCCCCATTATCACCGGATGAAATATAAGTTAATCGTAGATAACATCAGTCGACTAGTTACACTGAAATAAACAGAAATGGGGATTTCATGGATTAATAATAGTGCTTCCTCCGAGAGCTTTAATTATTTTACACCGGCTTCTAAAATTGAAAATTATTACTGAAGGCGGAACTAGGACTAAGTTGCACCAATCAATTTGATGTTACAGTCGGCCAAGCAGGAAAAAGTGTACTTAGATTATTTAACTACTGCTTTCCGACATTAATAACTTTCATGAATTTTACGTAAATTTCCTTCATCTCATCGAAATCTTTCAACATAGCATGTTAAGAGTTAAATATTCAAGTACACCACGGACCGACCCATCCGGTGGGGTTGTATTGACTAAAATCAGATAAGATGTAAGCTATTTTTTTTTTGTTTAAGATTGATATCAACTAGTTGAAATACAAATCCAATCATAACAGCTCTGAAAATTATTGGCACTGTCTTATCTAAGAATTTCAGACGATACTACGAAAGCCAGAAACTTTTGGAAGTGTAGTGATTGAAACAATGAAATGGCGATACAATGCTTCCTCATAAATATTGTTTCACTGAAACACATATACAACAAACATGTTGAGGAAAAACATGCAACGCTCAGAATCGAAAACGCCAAGTCGAATAAAGTAAACCCGTGCATCTACCAAGAACAAAGGAAAAAATCAGACGAGGAATCACTCTAGATTTGCAAGCTTTTGGTAGAGCAAACTCAATATTTAAGAATAGGGAAATCCCACTAGTCCCCAAAAGAAGGGACTACAACCAATAGCCACCTATGGAACTGAAATCTGGAACCTGGAACCCGACCGAATGTTTGACCCTCCAACTGAGAACCATGCAACATGTGAAAGAGGGAATCGTGTTCAATGTCACTAAAAATTCACACGGCAGTACCGTATATCAAGAGGAACACGAATAAGAAAAATAGAATCCACCATAAAAATCAAGTGGTAATGGGTTGGTGATGTTGCAAGAATGTCAGGTGGACATCAGGTTTCACACCATGGATCCCCGGGGATAATATGCGAAATTGTGTCCGGCAAAATATGAGATGACATGACTAATTAGAAAAGTTCAGACAGTACTTGCTCCGAGACGTCCATCATAGAAAGGTCTGATGAATCCGGGGAGGGGAGGTCTATTTCAAACAGAAAACGCTAAAGGGGTGTTGATGATGATCATCGTAATTTTCAGTAATCAAATGATTAAAAGCTTACAATTTCACCCGAAAGTAGGTGGAAGTAAGGACAATAGAATTAAATTATATTTGCGTCCAGGTTTGTTTTATATCGTACAAAAGTGCCGTGCAGGATTAGATTTATTTGGTTGGGAAAGGAAATTGAAAAAGAAGATTGTAAAGCAACATAGCAAAAAGGAATGTTTTTACTTTTCTGAATTTCATGCGATTATCCCAGTTTGAAGGCAATAGAATGGTAACAGTTGTAACAATGGTCATAAAAACTGAATGTAGGTTACGTACTTTGAAAATGAATAAAATAAAGTAATATCCAGTGGAAAACATGGAATTCTATATGCAATTTCGCTCAAAATACATTCTGAGGTTAGCGTTTATACAGCTCAAATCGTTCGTTCGCTATTTTTGTGAATGTGAAATTAAAGAAAGAAAAAGTAAAAATGATTTTCCATATTTATCTTTTGCTATCGGAAAAAAAAAGGAAATTGTTAGAATTATTTGAACATTTGCAGACGCAAGAATAAAATTTGAAATAAGGAAAAGAATCACATGAATCAATCGATAGTAATTTGTACATGATGTTTTGGAAACATCGGTAGTTGAAGTCTCAGAGTGGGTAGGAGGAAGTGTAAGAAGAATAGTGCCAGGAAGAGGAGATAAAAAGTATTTTTCTCATATGCAGACAGCCCCCCCCCCCAAAAAAAATTCTTAGATATCATTATCTGCATAAAGAAATACTCTGTGTATTTAGATCAGTGGTTACAGAATGGATGTGACTAAGGTGTATACGTATTTCTCAATTCTCAGTTTTTTTGGTATCATTCAATATCTACTAATGAAACCATTGCCGTATACCTAGTTCCAAAAGCTTAGTTTAAATGTGTGCGTAATTCCCGAACCCCTGCTCCATCACTGGTTACCTTAGAATTGGTAGCTCACGTATTCAGTTCCCTGTTAGGTGCATACATTCGCAAACACTATAGTTCATTTACTTCTCATTCATTTTAAATCAAAGGACAAAATCAAATCTGGTTTAGAGATAAGTTGAAGAGTTGTGTGAAAATATGAAGGATTCGCTAACATAGATAATTGCAATACAAGAATATATGGAGCAGAAGCATGAAACCGAACCAAAAAAATGGCCCTCAAACTGAAAAGTGTACAATGTGCCCAGGAGAGAATCATGCTCAACATCACATAGAGAGGTCATGAGATAAGAAGAGGAAAGAAACATTTTAAATTTACTTGGACGTACCAGTAAAAAATGACCGTAAAAAGGTGTTATTCATATTTATATCGGCACTGACTAGCCTGAAGCTATGTTATTTAGTGATGTATTTCTAATAATTCAAGTATCCTATTTCTAATTTTTTGTCAAATTTCAACCCAATTCCAGCTGTTTTAATACGTGATCCGACGTATAGTGTCTGAGGTAATATTCATTGTCATGTCAAAATAGACGATCGCATATTTTCACAAACGTTTAATTATTTCATCAGCTAAGAGTCAATCCATTGTAAGATTCAGGTTATAACAGGAATCGGACAGAACGACCATACAACTAATTATACAATCAAACATATTAGGCTGTTTATGTGGTTTTTATATGGATAGATACTTTTGGATCGAGTGTTCAGGGAATCAATAAAATAGAGTAGATCGTTGATCCTTTGTCTAGATAGTAGATATAGAAAAAATGATATGGACTTATTCCGTTGCGGTTGAGAGTTCATTCCAGATAGATTGATCGAGGTTCAAGTTTTTCTCATTTCCATACTGTGGCTGTAAAACCCAATCAATGCATTTTAAAAGAACTTTGTGCATTCAAAAATGCAGTGACTAATGCTACCTTCTTTCTATTTCTTTCTGTCTATCTGTGTATCAGTCTGTCTGCAGGGAATACTTAGTTGCCGCTAAATATACATTACCCGGCCAGAAGCCGCGTAATCATGACGTGTGCTCAAGCCACGTGCCTAGCCTTCTTTGGTAAAGAAACGTTGCTTAATATATTATATCAATCTGTAGAATACTATACTCTATAAATTAGTAGAAACGTTGATCATCTCAGTTGCATTAAACCAATCAATGTATAACATTTTAAAGAGGACACTATATATCTTATATCAGAATTTATACTCTTTCCTCTTGATCAGAGAGCACTATTCCAAGATTTGTTCGGACAAATGGGATCATTTTACATGTTGCTGATCTTACTATAACTTTTTGACCAATCCATTCTGCAGCTTTCTTATGGTGTATAATTCATAAGGAAAAAGAATGGTACCTTCCGGTAGATTAAAATGACAGACAGAAAATGTCGGCTGATACAATATAATTTCTATAACTCTACGTGTACATGGAATTAAATCCAATGTGTTAAAATACAAGGAACGGGGAATACAGATTGCAAAGGTCTGTACAGTTTTCTTTATGTTGCAGGCGCTTTTTCAAGGTATTTGAATATCAATATTTTGTAATATAAACTACTTGTTTACAGAGTTTAACTTCCCAACCGTTAAGTCCCCTTGGCTTCCAGATAATTCATCATCATTCTCATCCTTTTTGTGTTTGTCGTTGGACAAAGACCTACTCAAAGATTCGACAGACCATTCCAATATGAGCCAGTATCTTCTAACCTTGTTTAATTCGTCTTGGAATCTTACCTTCTGTTTGCCATCTCTGTGATCTACGTTTCAAGTTGTGATGTCCGGCGGTTGTCTGCTATTCTTGCAACATGGCAAGCCCATTGCCATATGAGTTTTATAATTGTTTGCTATGATATTTCGGAGTACTGTTCTATACTGTGCTCTCCTGTGATCTCTCAATGTTGTGCTGAGCATGATTCTCTCATTTGCACGTTGAATAGTTCTCAGTTTGAAAGTCAATCTTTTGGTTAAGGTTCCATGTCTCAGCTCCATAGGTGACTATTGTGGGTATGCTTAATTAGATTAATTACCATTTTTTGTTCGACAAAATATTCTGTAGAATAAAGACATCATTTTCTATATCACTGATTTCACATTGAATAAGACTGAAACGTTGTGGTAACACCATTAGCAACAGAAAAAGAAGAATTAAATGCCTTAACAAATCTTGGAATGACTCTTTTCAGAGCAGCAGACAAGTAAATCTTGTATCTTTTGGTCGACCCACCCCCACGTCTGAAGTAGCTCATCCAGTGAATAAACTCTTATCCTAACATACACCGTAGTTAGGAATCATTAATAGACCCATGAGTATTAGGTCAAATTCCTACGACTGATTAATGCTTTTTTGTGAAGTATACTCACGAGGCACATAGGTAGGTAGATAGGCATAAAAATTAATATGGGATAAACATTGTGAGATAAAATTATGATATAATTCTTCTAAAAGTTATAGTATACTTCTTTTGAAAACCATAATAAGTTTCTTATAAAAGTCATAATATATTTCTTTTGAAAATCATAATATATTTTTATAAGATCATAATATGTTTCTTCTGAAAACCATCATATATTTCTCATAAAAAAATACACTTCTGATAAAAATCGTAATATGTGTCTTTTCAAAGCCATAAGATATTTATTGTAAAAATCATAACATATTTTTTTTTGAAAATCGGAATATATTTTTATAAAAATCATAATATATTTCTTGGTGTGTCAAAACGAGTCGCTATAGCCCTACATATGGCATGATCAACTAAGTGGGCTACAGGTTCTCCTCTATTTGTACAAACCTGTATATAAAAATGTGTCTTTGAGTCCTTCTGGTCATATTTTTAGTAAATACAACCTTCTGAAAACACTTTTTTTCCTTTCAAAAAAGTGCTTTTTGGGGTTTCTGTGGTCATTTTGGATCAACAAAGCCCAAATATTATGCTGGTATTTTCATCAGATGATTTGAAAATAATATGAAATTCTTTTGAGATGAATAATTCTGAAACTTGCACAGGATACGGTGATTTATTTATGCGAGGTATGGATATATCCCCTTTTCCCCCAGGACTTGTTTTTTTTTTTTGCAACATTTTAAATGGGCTTCAAAGTAGGACCCTCTGTCTGTGATACCAGCATATTTGCTACAGTGAATATACATTTATTTCCGAAGAATAGTGCCTCTTACCGGCTGATATTTTATGCCGAATCATCAAATGGGCATTTTCAAAACGAATCTGATGAATAACTGATGTAGAAATTTGTCGGAAGTAAATAATCTGTTAGTGAGTGTCCTTCATGTCGGCTACAGCTCTGCCAGGTTGCACGTATCGCAAGGTTTCGGTTTATGAAATATGAAATAGATTTATGCACCTCATGCACCTATTTTTACCTGTATCTGGAGAAAAGGAAGAGATGGATTCATGCCTCACCCAAGGGAATTAGTGCAAGGTGAACACAGTTGGTTCCAACTGGGATTTGAACTTGGGTTGCCCAATTTTCCATGCCACCAACTGCTCGGCTATCACTCGCCTCATGAGGGAAAAGTTTTTTTTGATTGATCAACACATCTCCAGTAGACGCTTTTCAATTTGTCTGCCTGTCCTTCGGTCAGAAAATAGGAAGGAAGAAAATCATTGATACCATAATGTAAAAAATAGAGTTTGACATTGTTATATTTGAGAAAAAAATACGATTTTATTAAAAAATAATACTCTCAGAATATCTCCACATGGCAATATTTTAGAAGTATGAGAATCAATAGATCTAAAGAACAACTACTTGCTCTTCTTGCTCTTTTTTCTAAACCACCATCATAGATGGTGGACAAGACATTGAACTTATGGTTCTTGTTCCATTGGAGATGTCAATTGAAGAACTTCCTATGATTTATATCTATTTGAATGCGGTACTTTTATGGATTTTTACTCATAAACCCTGCCCTTTCTTTGGAAATAAATGAGTGAATAAAAAGAATCAGTCGATCTTTTTAATCCAACAGTAGATAAGTGTTTGATTATCTGTTGACAAAATGCAACATTAGCAAAAATAAAATCTGTTTTCCATACACTGTCTAGAACGTACCTATAATTGATATAATTGATAAAAATGTCCTGTCACTTTTATGTATTGATGAAGAATTTAACTTAATATTGGCTCAACTTCTTTCATAACTGGATTTGTCTATTCGTATTATCATATTTTTAATGTTTTTTTTATTTAAAAATATCTATTCAGCCCACTTTCGTCTGAGAAAACACAGTATAATGATAATGATAATAATAATAATGATAATATTGATGATGATAATAATAATAATAATAACTCTTCCAGCAGCAGAATGAATCAAACTCTTCGACGGCAAAAAGATTCGAGCATTGACCACACAAGATTGATACAATACCAAGAAGTTCTCAAATGTGACGCAATGAAACGGGAAAGAATGAAGGAGAAAATAAGAATCGAATACATTAGGAGGATATGTAAAATATTGGAGACTAAACTGAAAAGCTGGAATCTAATAAAAGGAATGAACACATGGGATGTATCATTAGTAAGATAAACGGAATCATTCCTCAGATGGACAGAGTAAGAACTCCAATCAATGGACGGCGAACAAGAAGGCTTATGACGATGCACAGGGCCTTACACCCCAGAGATGACACGGATAGACTGTACGTAAATGAGAAAGGAGTCGGCAGAATACTCATCAACATAAACGACAATGTCCAAAGGACCAAAACAGGACTACAAGTGTACGTGCAAGCAAATAGTGGAGACATCATAAAGAGTGCCCGAAGCAGCGCAACGGACAACAAAAGAGTTGAAAACGAAGGAGCAGAACAGCAAACAAAGAAAGAAAATGGAAACAGAAAAAAATATACGGAGAAATTAAAAGACAAATACGGGTTGTTACACGCGAAAAATCATGGAACAGAATCTCTCATCATGGCAGCCAAAAACACATGTATTAGGGCAAACTAAATCAAAGCAAACATCGAGATAACACAAGCAAACAGCGAATGCCGCCCATGCAGGAAAAAGGATGAGACCGTAAACCACATAACAAGTGAACGTCGTCTATTGGCCCAGAAGGAGTATTAACACAGAAATTATAGTCTAGCAATAGAGATACACTGGGAAAAGAGCAAACAAATGGGATTTAACCATGCAGAGAAATGGTATCACCTCAAACCGGAGACAGCTTTGGAGAATAGAAGTAACGAATTACTTTGAGACTTCGAGATCCAACCCCTCTATCTATGTAAGCGAGAAGACTGGGACTGGTAATCGTGGACAAGAAGAGAAAAGCCTGTCAAATGATAGACGTGGCTATGCCTGCAAAACCACGGAGTAAATAGGAAAGAGAGTGAAAAGCTGGGAAAATACCAGGACCTGGCAAGGGAACCGAAGAAGTCGTGAAAATGAATTCCAGTAATATTGAACCAAACTAAAGACTTGGAATTGAGAAAGAAAGAACTGGGGATAAAAAGAAGGATCGAGACTATACACACAACAGCACCGTTTGGGACTGCACGAATACTGAGGAAAGTGCAACCATTATGAGGTGTACAACCCCCAGCTGTTAGCAGTGACCTAATACGAAGAGGAAGAGAGGGAAAAAATCCAAAACAAAACAAAACAAAAAAAAACAAACAAAAAAGCCAACAAAACACCACAGATGGTGGTGGAGGTACGAACAACAGCGCTGCTGCTAAAGGTGAAGTGGATATGAAAAGACCTTAGGAGACTTACTGTCACTCAGCCTTCAGAGATAACCAACAAGCAACTGGTGTGAAACAGCAAACCATACTATGCCGTGGTCTGTGTTGAGAGGAAGTCTTTATAATAATAATAATAATAATAATAATAATAATAATAATAATAATAATAATAATAATAATAATAATCGATATGTATGGTGAGAAAATGGATGAAATATAAATGACATAAAGGTGAATTTAATAAACAATGTCAAAAAACAACAATCTGTAAAAATTGTTTGTATTCCTTTCCATAACATGTTTCGCGTAAATGGTTGTATCAGTGTTACGTGGAAATTAGAAGTCTGTTATTTCAGTATTCAAGATTATTCAGATAGAATTTACCATCGGTCTATCGAGAGGTAATGATTTATTTGCTCTGCGTTTAGTTCTGAACCCTATTGCGATAAAGGAAACCTTGAATTTAAACTTAACTCGACCTGGAGGCTGAACCTCTTCCATAACCTGGTCTTTAATTCCAGTCAGCCGTCCGGTTCCGACTATGGTTTGCAGCCCCCACCTTCTAAGCTTGCACCTTTCTTAAGTGAAAATTACTCCAAAATGGATAATTGCTAACAGAGACATCACTTCTTCGGGGAGTTATCAAGATTGATGTACATTCCCAAATACAGTTACTCGTAGGTTGACGTCAAGTGGAACAGGAATTTTTATTCATTTTCTAAATAGGGACAACAATTCTGTACAGTCTGCGGCGTCTGCTTCGGGGAGTGTCGCGAACTTCCGTATTTTCAGATTACTCCTCCAGCTTGCTTCTACTACCAACTGGGGCATTTGCTTACAGTGGGGATCTCGAACCTGAGTTCAAAGCACACTAGCAGTTGTTCTGTCGGGTTGCCACACTGAATGAGACAGCAGAACTCTACAGCCAGCAAACATCTGCTTAACTGGTGTATACCGGATCTGCGTTAATATCAGCAGTTGTATTGTTTGGTCACTTCTTGAAGAGACAGCAGACCTTTGCAACCAGCTTGGGAATTAGCTTTAGCGATGTGTCAGAGATCTGTTCTTAAACACACACACACACACACACACACATATATATATATATATATATATATATATATATATATATATATATATATATATATATATATATATATATATATATATATATATATATATGCACAGGTAGCCATAATGTCGGATCACACCCTCGAAGTGATAGAGGAGGTGGAAGACCATTAAGCTAGGTCGTGTTTATGCCAGAACAAGGAGTCCAACGACCTTTCACGAAATACCATATTACTAGTCTCTATTCTCAAGGATGGGATTTTTTTCATTATTCTACGGCATTTTTAGAATCTGTAAATGTGCAAATAGTTTATAATATCATTACTAGTTTTCGACTTTTTTTTACGTACATTCAAATTTCAAGTTGAAGTTTATTCCAAGTTTGAATCTGATCGTAATCCTACGATTAAACAACTGATCAGTGTAGAAAATTGGTCGTAAGGAGTTAGGTTCATGGAGTAAAATCAGCCACTGTTCAACTATCAAGTATTCATGGCTCAATGATTGGGAACAGCTAGGCGTATACTTGACCACCTCCGGCTAAAAGGGTGTGAGTTCGATTCCCAGCGTAAGGATGCTATTTATTTTCCGATTACGCTCTTAAATCGTTGCTTTTAAAATTATCGTCCGATTTGAAGTTGTACGAAGAGAACAACTGAATATTAGGATCGATGTAAAAACTTGTCAAGTTTATTAATGAAGTTTTAATATTTCATTGTAGAATAAAAAAAAAATGATATGTTGTCGATATTCCCTCCATGTCTTTGTACATTAACGATCATTTCTGAAGGGTGCTCGTCGCACAAAACACGCGCAATATATATATATATATATATACATATATATATATATATATGTATAAGAAATCCCATAAACAGTTACATCGTAAACAACTGATGATCCTAACGAAAAAAAATTACACATAGTCCATTATAACAAATTCTGTGTAAAACATAAAACAGAAAATTACATGAATTACATTGACAGATATTAAGGGATAGGTGACTGAAAAGTAACAAGTGTTTTTTTTAAAAAAATATATTCATTGTTTAAAGCTGTAGAGCTTTCTAGACTATATGAATATAAATTGATTAAAAAATAAGATATTTCATAAAAAACGTTTGTGTTCAAGATATCCTTATGTTCAGTTTATATTATCCAGTCATACGCCTTACATTATATAGGGAAGAAAAAAACTTAAATCATGATCGGACATATAAAGTTTTGGCTTCCTTTGGGCAGTCAAGTCAAATAATAGTGAATTACGGATCGGCCTGTTTACGTCGATTTCAAATCCTATAATAGCGCCTTATTTGTGTCATCCATTGCATTTCATATCGCATTAGAGTAGCATTTATTAATGACGTCTTCACGCTGAAAAGCAAAACAAAAAAAAAAAAGAGGAAATAACGACCAACACACACACACACACACACACAAAGAAACAAAAAAAATATCGAAAAAGTAATAATGCTGATAGGATTATAACCTAATCTGAAATCCATAATTGAAATCGTAAATAACAGGCGACTCATGCGGGCAGCAAGCAACATGGGATGCGACGGTGACAATAATGACGATGAGACCAGTTGCGACAATACAGGCGTGATGAGGAGCGGTAGGAGAAGGGAGAAGAGGAGGAGGAGTAGGAAGAGGAAGAGGAGGCGCCTACGTTCTCGAACATTAATGAAATATCCCTTGTCATTTTTCAGATGTATTTTTTTATAAATTTTGATATAATAATAATAATAATAATAATAATAATAATAATGATAATAATAATAATAATAATAATAATAATAATAATAATAATATGAATAGCAGATCAAGTCAGAAGAGATCAATATAATACGATTATAAAATGTGTAATATATAGTTATCTGGATGAGGGGATCCGCTCATTCTTTTCGTCAAGACTACCAATCATGATACTTGATTTGGAATTAATATCATTTTTTAAAGTTAATTTCTACTTTCATGTTCATTTTGAGACACATTTCTCTCGGTCTAGGTTCGGCGTTTTTTGCTTTCTTTCCATGGAGTTTTCTTTGGTGCGCACTGTTTAAATCATCCTCACAGTCAATAAACTTGATTCCATGTTGTTTTTTTTTCCAATCCATTATCAATATCAGTGTGATGATGATGATGATGATGATGATGTTGATCATCATCATCATCTAATCCATTTCCTAATTTCAATGCATCATCATCACAATCCTTATTTTCATCTCATCTCAATGTTATCATCATCATAATCATCCCCATCTCATCTCTATGTTATTTTCATCATAATTATCGAATTCTCGTCTAATCTCGTTATGGCTCTGACTACGATAACGACGATGTTGACATGTTGTTATTGTTCTTCTTCTTCTTCTTCTCTTCCTTATTCTCCCCCTCTTCCTCTTCTTCCCCCTCCTCCTTCTTCGTCTTCATCTTGTTTTTCTTTATATTAAACGTCATTACATCTATTATTGGAAATCAACTCGTCTAGTTATAGTCCTCTTTCGAGTATTCAAACACAATCGAAAAGGGTTTCCAGTTTGATTGTCTTTCCTTGCTTGAATACTTATTTGCCCTGTTCTTACTCGGAGAACATTATAAAAGCTGCCGAATGCAATTAAAACATTACCAAGGTTCCAGATTATTCCCGATTTTTAGAACCCATGAAAGAGGTGTTCATACGTTTCTCTTCGAACATGCATAATTCTATATTCACCCACTATTCGCTTTTCTGAATACATGTTTTATTAGACATATATGTCCCTTAGAGAAGAGTGATCACTAGATGAAGAAAATGCTTCTTTGCTATTTGTGAGAGCAGATTAAATTGAAGTCATCGGAGGAAGAAAAGTTAATAAAATCGACATCCACAGGATTTTAGCAAAAAATAAAGGGATTATGAAAATGAATTGTTCAGTATAGTCTATAATTATTGAAAACTTACTCCTAATTGTCAGGGATTGGAAATGAGCTGGGGATGGTGAAATATCTCTAACAATTTTGAAAAGGGACAGGTAGAATAGGCCGCTGGAATAGGAAAACAATGGCCAGCAACACAATTTAGTAGGTTCTGAACAAAAGCCTTGAAAAGATTTATTATAAGTCACGTGGGAAGTATAAAAGTACTGACAATAACGAAAAAATTCTTTTGTACCCGAAAAAAATTGAAATCAAAAGTCCTTTGGTCGTATGAAATTTTGAAATAGCTGAAATTAACGGATACAATTTAACTTGTTTAACCTATCTCTCCTCTACCTTCATTGTTTCATAAATTTTGATTGAAACATTTCGACAATTCTGTAGTTTTTCTCTTTCCCTAATGGGAAGATGGTGTAGCAGCGAGGTCCTATTAAAACCTGGGATGCAGAATCTTTTCCATAATTGATAAGGGGGCAATTAGACACCTAATAGTACTCAATCTAATTTTGTATTTGTTTTCGTCTTATATCATGGGGATTTTATTTTGGTATTTTTCCAATTTTTCGTGTTTTCCGGTTTTAATCCCAAGGTCAGCTGATACGTTCAAGACCTGGCCTTTATTTGTATATTGGTGTTAGATCTGATATAACGGTCATAATTGCTGACGCGAGGCTAAAGAAAGTAGATCACAAAATCTACCAAGGACAGCGAATCTCCAAGAATTCTCCGACAGAAGAAGAAATCAAGTTTTTGGTACAGCAAGCTCAACCTTCAAGACCAGGAAAGCTCCATTAGTCCTATAATGGAGGGTCTACAATCTATTCATCGTTCCGATTGTCACCTATGGAGCTGAAACATGAAACCTAAACAGAAGAATAACCCTGAAAGTGAGAACCATGCAATGTCAAAAGGAGAAAATCATGTTCAACCTCGAATTGAGAAATCACAGAACAGCGCAATATATTAGAGAGGAAAAAGGAAAAATTAGATCTATAAAAAAACATATAGCAATGAACTGGTCATGTTGCAAAAATGTCTGCCCATCGCTAAACAAAACGGCTCACAACGTGGATTTTAAGAAACTTTATGCAAAATTGTGGCTGACAGAAAATAAGATAACATGAATTGGAAAAATTCATAAAATACCGGTTCTGCAACGCCCACGATTGAAGGGTCTGTCGAATCTTTAAGAAAGTCTGTGTCCAACGACAGACAGTAAAAGGTTGATGATGATGATGAGAATGATGAGATCTTGTCACCTTGCTTGGATGGAATGACCGGTCTGGATCTTAAAGCCCCAGAGAAATTTGTCCTTTTCATTTTATAGGACACCCACTTCTGTGTGCCGATGCCATTTGTTTACCTGATCAAATACAAGTCGTCGTCGTTGTCATTATTATTATTATTATTATTATTATTATTATTATTATTATTATTATTATTTTGGAATCTCACACCAGTTGCCTGGTGGTAACTGCTGGAGTTTGAGTGACAGCAAGTCTCCTCAAGTCTCCAGCCCTCCTCTCCTAGTACTCATAGGTCGCAGTAATTCTACGATTTACAGTTTCACACCGGTTGCCCAGTGGTTATCGCTGAAGGCTGAGTGACAATAAGTCTCCTCAGGTCCTCAGCTAACGTCTCCTCCCTCTTTCGCATATCGTGACAGAGCTACTATTCGTTGCAGTACTTATATCTCTAGCACCTTCCTCAGTATCCGTGCAGTTCCAAGTAGCGCTGTGGTCTGTACGGTCTCTATCCTCCCCCTAATCCCGATCTCCTCCAGTCTCTCCCTCAGCGTTTTGGGGACAGTTCCTAGTGCGCCCACTATGACCGGTACTACCCTGGTTTTCATGTTCCACATTTTCCTTAACTCCCTTGCTAGGTCCTGGTATTTTTCCCTTTTTTCACCCTCCTTCTTTTTTACTCTATGGTCTGCAGGTACAGCAACGTCTACTATTTGGCAGGCCTTCCTTTTTTTGTCTACTATTACTAAGTCCGGCCTTCTTGCCTGGATGAGGTGGTCTGTTTGGATGTCAAAGTCCCAGAGTAGTTTGTGGTTGTCATTCTCCAAAACTGCCTCTGGCTTGTGCTGATACCACTTTTCCCCATGGTTGAATGCCATTTGTTTACTTAGTTCCCAGTGTATCATCGTTGCTACTCTATCGTGTCTATGCTTATACTCCTTCTGGGCGAGCTGACTACTATTATTATTATTATTATTATTACTATCATTATTATCATTATTATTATTATTATTATTGCCGCTGTCATTGTTGATGTTGTCGTCCAATAGTGTAATGGTTTTCAAGTTTGCCCCACACGCAGGAGGTCTCGAGTTCGATCACCATTACGAGCAAAGAGTGCAGAAATTCTTCATTTGCACACATTTCCCTGTACACTCGGGACATGTTTGTGATTAAAGTGAAAATATCCCTTCATTAGACTTTCAGTATGTCAAGAGAGTGATCATAAAACTTGTAGGCCATAGTAGTCCTGGTCTCAACTAGACTTGAGACTTGCGAAGATCTCTCAATTGATCCCTGCAGCAGAAACCATACCCCATTGAAAGGTTGACTCTTAAGAGACGTGTCGCTTTTAAAAATTATCATTATTGTTATTATTATTGAAATTATAATCATTATCGTCATTATCATTATCATAATGATAATGTTCATGATCATCATCATTAATAGTATTATTATCAAAATGATATTATTATTATAATCATCATCATCATTATTATTATTATTTTTATAATTATTATTATTATTATTATTATTATTATTATTATTATTATTATTATTATTATCAGTCATGCATATCTTGTCATACTAGTCACCAATTTATCATATTTTTCATAACTGTGGCATGTCATCATCTTTGTTGTACTTCCTTATTTCAGAATGCAGTGGACAGAGCGCGTGAAGAATTAATTACCATCCTGGACATAGTGTCAGGGAAGCGAACTGACTAAAACAAATGCAAATAATATGAATACAATATTTCCTTATGAAAAAAAAACAAAAAAACACGTAAGAAGAAACGAAGTTGGACTCGTCGTCATCCATTCAGGGCCAGCTAGACGTAGAATCAAGCGCAAGTGGGAGACAGAATAGAAATATCAATGAGGATGAGCGCGTCTGGTTAGTTACTCGATAGAAACCATCGTGCGACCCTACGTTTTTAGCGGCATGCCCCTGTTAAGGGTGATCAGTTTTAAAACTATGGAAAAACGGATGATCAATGAATAGACTTACTTGCGTTGCCTTTTGTTGGATCTCTAAAAAGTTTGAATTTTCAAAAAGCATTGCACAAACTAGGGATCAATTTAGCATAACTTACATGGTAAATTGAATCTTCCCACTGAAAATTTATTTAGAGAGGGAATTCTAAAAAAACAAAAGGAAAATTGTTTTTTGTAGACACGTAGAAAGTTTCAGCCATTTAGCTACATTGTTACGATTTGTTCGCATGATACATACATAGCCAGCCAGCCAGCCAGCTTGGTTAATTTGGAGCCCGAAGAAACCGATTTTTAGAGTTTTGGTAACAGTATTGGTTGATACTTTCTACTGAAGACTCAATCCTTGAATGTTATAAGCATCAATGGATATGAGAAATATGTGTAGTTGAAGAAAGGGGAGTGACATTGCAGAATTATGAAATAGATGTTGTTCCGAAATTCCAAAGAACTCTGTCGAAGGGGGTAGAAGTATTACAGAAGGATTGATGGAGAGGATAGAAAAAAAAGGAAGAAAAAAGAAAAAAGACAGAAAAGGGAAGTCTGAAGAGGAACAAGAAGACAGAAAGAGGGAGATAAACAATAAGAAGGAAAGAAAAGAGAGAAAGGGTAGGTAAAAAGCAAGAAAAAAGAGGAAGAAGAGGAATGCAACAGGAAGAAGAAAAAGAAAAAAATGATGCAAGAAGAAAAAGAAGTAAAAGAAGAACTTAAATGGGAAGAATATAAGGAGGAAAAAAGAAGGAGAAGGGGGTGAAAAAGAAGAGGAAGAAGAAAACTGGAAGAAGAACAAAAAGAAGAGAGAGAAGAAAAAGACAATAGGAAGAAAATTATCAACTAAATGCAAGGAGCAAAAGAGGAGTACAGGTCTAGTTGGTCACTCAATCGAAATCGTTCCATCATCAACGTCTTCATGCAGCATACCGTTTTGGGGGTGATCAATTAAAATACTTCTCTCACCCTTTGTTTGACAGTTATCACTTAAAAGTCTGAATTTTCAAAAATAGGCGGGCACAACCTTGGTACTGATTTAGCATAAACTTATTTTTTACACCGGACTCCTAATGAAAAAACATAAAGGAATATTTAAAAAAAAAAACAACTTTTTGTTTTACATAATAAGGAGCAAATGTTGAAGTCTTCAGCCTTCTAGCTCTAATTGCGTGGCTTGTACACGTTAAACATATGTAGCAATCCATCCAGCCAGTTAGATCAACTTAAAAACTGAGAGAAACATATGTTGACACTTTGGTGTTACTTTTTGCTGACAGTTCCTAAAATGAGCTTGGCAGATAAGGAGGCAATAAAAAAAAAAGGAAGCGAGAAAAAAGAAGAAAAAGAATGAGAAAAGAAAAAGAAGACAAAAGTAAGAAAAAGACTCGAGGAAGAAGAAAAAGAAGGAGGCGAGAAAAAAGAAGAAGAAAAAGAATGAGAAAAAGGAAAGAAGACAAGAATTAGAATAAGACTCGAGGAAGAAGAAAAAGAAGGAGTCGAGATGATGAAGGCCATAAAAAGTGAGATTGGAGAAGGGATGAGGTTTCTTAATTTCAAATCGTTGTAGTCGAATAAAATACAAGAATCTCTCTTTTTTTTTGCCCATTCTACTTCCGAATGAAAAGTGAAGCGAGTTGTATTTTTTTCAATCCAAATCACTAGAATAAATAATTACTGGCTGTTGCAGACAACATGTGTTATGCTACACTCGTTGCATAACCATGTATTTTAATACATTAACGCTGACGGCTTGATATAATTACCGCAACCAGTGTGAAGTCACTGATGGTTTTATGTATTTCTTTTGCTCAATCATGTCATTGTGAAAGTTCAAGGCAAATCGATTAAAGAAGAAAAGCAAAACAGAATATTAATATCTTACCTAGTGAATATTTTATTAATATGTATTAAATATTTCCAACGTTTTTTCCTTTGTAATAAAAAAATGCGCTTCATAATTCTCTTCAATGTTATAAGCAATTATCAAAGAACTCCATTAAATGGAGCTTTGTTTAATTCTATACCTAGATAACTAAAACTCTTAAATATGCCTAGAAAAGTATACATACCTCTCATTATTTTGAGCTACTCCTCGGCCTCTCTGCGAACGGCTTTATTGAATTATTTAAAATACTGATCGGGCACACAAAATATTTTGTCGCATATTTTCCTCCGTCGTCAGCACAGCATTTGGATATCCCTTATCAAGAATGCCAGAAAGTAGAATTTTCCAGATTTTGTAAGTTTTCGATTTTGGAATAAGTATTTGCGTGTATACATTGCTTTGAGGACGTCCAGAAAAATAGGCAAAACATCGGAATTAAATACTTAAATTATTTCAACAAGTCTTTCAACATTGTCGTTCATTTTTCATATATACATAACGAGATAAAGATGAACACATTCCCTTTTTCTTATCGCTGTTACTCATCAGCAGCTTCTTGCGTATCCACAGCCATTTTCGATATTTTCTTCATCGTTTTTTCAAAATTTTCAGAATAAAATGAGAAAAAAGTACAATGAATGTACGTCTGAATATCATCATTTGTTTTGGACGTGTTTCGGCTTTTACTGTTTATGTGGTAAATATGTGTTACTCTGAATTTTTGAGATGAGGTATTATCATTATCTCTATTATTGTTCAGACTATCCTCATCTTGGTTGTTTTTCATACAACGTTTCGGCCGTTGCACTCTACGGCCTTCATCAGGTATCATCTAATAGGTATGCTCACCCCTCTTAGCTGTATTTTCGAATTATTATTGTCTCACGCTGGGACTGAACCTAGAACCATTAGATTACTAGCAGTAATTCTGTCTGATTCTATAACCACAACGCCATGTGTCCGTGTGGTAAATATGGCTTTGAATTTCCAAAAGATAACCACACTTTAACAACCAAACTGTAGACAGAATGAGTTAAATGTTTTTGTAATTGGTCACATCTCTTGTCTTCAAATCATACTAAAGTGAAGTCAGGAGTGGACTTTTTCGAGCGACGTCATGTTGACTTCTGAAATCTCTCAGAATCTAGAATATTACGGATCCTGAAACGTTTTGAATTAAGCGTACTCAAACTGTACAAGAATAATAGCCTTATTCTAATTTCTCAGAACAATGGTGCAATCAACCTTGAAAATGCGTTTTTGTTTGATCTAGAGGCTGAAAAAACTTCCAAAATGGCTTTGCTTATGAATCAATGAAGCGGGACAATGCAAAAGGGTTTGAATGGTTCGATCTCACATTTAGTCACATATTTTCATGAGTGTGTTCTGCAGAATATCCATCAGAAATATCTCGTGTCACTGGAGGATAACAAGTCGACAGTACCTCAGGTTTCAAAAGACTTTTTGGTCTATAGGTTTTGGTCTTGGGAAAACGTATTGAATATCTGTGAAAACTTGTTTATGCATATTTTCTTATCATTTTTCTAACACAGATATGAACCCAAACAGTCCATAAGAATATTTGTTATGTATATACATTTGCTTATAAATACGCATCGCTTCAAAAAACCGCATTTAAAATGAATTGATAATTAAGAGAGTATACATGATTGGGGAATAATGCAAACAAATTTGATACTTCTTTGATGTCAGTGCATTCATATCTATTTATCTATCTATCAGCCAATCAGCCAGTTATTCATTCATGACATTAATTAAATCTGAAGATAAAACCCATGACTGTATGAAATCAAGAGGAAATTAAAAAGTTTTTGGCGTCTGAGTAGACACCATTTGTCTTAGTCTGTTCATGAAATCAATACTTTTAAATATATATGAAAGAAATATTCAAAACTGAACGAAAACTTTCAGCTTGTGAGGGAAAGAGAACTCCGCCAGTTTAGATATGACTATTATTCATGGTTTGTTTTTCGTTAAAAATACAACAGACTAGAAGTCTTTTACGTGAAAGACTAATATTATTTGAGGAAATGTTATAAAGAAGGGTGGGGGGTAACTGAAGATGATACGGAGAGACCGAGGAATGGAGACAAAGAGAAAAGGATGGAATGAAAAAAAAAAGGAAAAAACTGTAGAAGAAAAGGGGAAAAATACAGAGATTGTTATGGCTTGAAACGTCAGTGGAAGGAAGTCATTACCGCTAATTATAACATCGATATCAGATCGGAGCAGAAGTCAAGCAGAATAGACTACAAGTAAGTGAGGAATATAAAGAGATAAATAAACATTGACAAAAATCAAGAAGATAAATTACATTACAAAACAATGTGAATCTCGTTGTTTTGATTCGTATTTTATCTATTTTTTAGCTTCTCTGGTAAATTTTATCGTTGTGAAGCGCAGAGAGGTTATTATTGTCAAAGTAATTAGCTTTTGAAATTGGCGCGAATCGTAATTTCATGTTTTAAGAAGAAACGTCCTTAATTCAAACGGCATCTCCATTTTATTGTCGTTTATTTAATTCATTTTGGAATCAAAACGTTTTTATGTATACTGATCATCATATACACAATTACAATGGCAACAATATATATATATATATATATATATATATATATATATATATATATATATATATATAGTATCATAAAGCTGTTTTTGTTTTTAAAATGAGGATATAATTGCGAAAACATATTTTATTGTATTGTTATATGAGTGTATTTAGTTAATTTCTGCATATCCATGTGT
>OY735206.1:31745968-31753468 GCA_963457665.1 Thysanoteuthis rhombus
CTATTTACGAGATTACAAAGGATAGATAGATTTTTTATCCATTGTTGGGATGATATTTAATCACAATGTTCAATATTTATCCAAGTAAATCAGGCTATTAATACATGAAATTAAGGTAAAGAGTAAAATGTACTACCGGTTGATATCAGCATTTCGTACCTAACCCACTTTCCAGGACCAGATGTTGAAAATATTGTCTGGCAGCATGAAATATTGACATATACTCGAGTATTTCCCTTTAAAATCCATAATATATATATATATATATATATATATATATATATATATATATATATATATATATGCCACTAGACCCTAGAATCGTAGCCATCTAATCAATTTGGCGTCGGTCTTTCATGTACCGGTGACGGTCCTACCCGACCAGGTATAGACTCTGCAAGACCCTTAAAGATTTAATCAAGAATCAGGATGATAATTGAAGGTACTTCATCTACTGCATGTTACAGAATGGACATTCTGTTGGTTAAACCTCTCGGTTCAAAACAATCCATATGGGAATTTGGTATCCAGAGGCACACATTCTAGTCTTTCTTATATCCATGACCAACTTGAGTTGTGCGACTGGCTGCATTGTCTTGCTGTAAGATACCTCTGCCATTTTAGACTACTGTTACCATGGAAGGATGTGCTTGGTGATCAATGATCTTGTGGTTGATGGTACGCTAAAAAGGACCTTCCATGTCACTGAGAGAACCCTCTCTTTCCCAGCGGAACTTTGCCCGGATCATCATAATACCATCACCATCATATCATCGCTTCCTCAGGATAACTATAGAATAACAGCCAATTTCCTCAATCCTCCGACACTTCAACCAGTGTTCTACTTGTTTCATGTAATGTCATTGTCTTGATGGTCTCAATCCTTCCTCGGATTTCTATCTTCTTGCGCATTTTCGCTTGTTTTCGAGGGATCGTGCCGTGTGCCTCAACATAAGCTTGCACAACTGTTAACCTCATTTTTTTCCAGTCGTCTATTTTTTTCCTTTCTTTCAGTTTAATTTGTAATCTCCTGGTGTAGCAGATATTTATATACACACCTACCAAAGTCAGGTAAATAGTCGTGCTGTGAAGGAAAGTTTAAAGCGGAAATAATTTCATTGAGACTGGATATGCATTGACGAGAGAGAGAGAGAGAGAGAGAGAGAGAGAGAGAGAGAGAGAGAGAGAGAGAGAGAGAGAGAGAGAGATCTTTAACAACCGACTGCCGGTTGTCTACTGACTTGAGCTCCAAGATCAGGTCTCTGTATTGGGTAATGTTTCCATCCCAGATTACCCCACCACACCCAGACACGCACATACCCCCAACGATCAATGCATAGTGCGTACGTCGTCATATATATATATATATATATATATATATATATATATATATATATATATACAAATCAACACCACCTCTAAAGAAAGTACCCCCACATACACATATGTCAGTGACAAAGGTGATCTAACTGGCTTGATGTGTTCATTAATTAAAATAGGTTGATCGATTCTCTAGTCATTAAAATCTGAATGGCTAAATTGTCGACAGGAAGTCTGGAATACACGACGTAAAAATTTGAAATCTCTCAAAAGGGAATTCCATTTGACCTTTCGTAATTTCATCAAATCCAACGTCAGGGATCCCCCTCCCCATATATAATCAAATTGTATAACGTGACTCTCATACTAATCTGCAATGTATAGCGAACATACGTCCACAGAAAACACAGGTTTCTTCGAGATCACGTGCCATCACGCCGATATGATTACGTACTAGGACAGCAAAATCCACTATCGGACGTTTTTCTCAGTCACGATAATTAGATGTGATCGATGGCCTCGATTGGAATGATCTGTTCAAATATCAAATTCCTTTCAGTTTTTTTCTTCGAACAAAAGGGGGGGGTATCGATACAAGATGAAGCTACACAACAAAAATAATACAATTACATCGACAGTGCTTTACGAAGGATGGTGCTCGTGTGAACAATTTTCTGTACTTCAAAGATGTTTGAGTTTCCTGATATACTCCCACTCTCATGAAAGTGGGATGTGACTCAAGGTTTAGTTTAACATTGGATGGAGCACTAACAAAAATAGCTCCACCCGCCGCAACTGAAGTCGCTAGAGCGTTAGGATGAGCCCAACTTGTCCCCCTTAGTGCAGTGGAACAGTGCCGCCCCGGGGTGAATCGCTCTCCATGCAGTTGGGTCGAATGATAAAGAGAAAACTCAAAGACAAATCCGAAAGTTCCCAATGCTTTTAGAAATGCCAAACCTTAGTGACCCTTCATTGGCTCTGGCCCTATCGGATGTCAAGTGTCGATACCGACATCTCAGGCAACATGATGGTGCTGTGTTTACTTGGGCTTCCACGGGGGCGAGTTGTGACTCAAAGTCAAGTTTAACATGGGAAAGAGGAGCACCCCATGAAAAATAACTCCAGCCGACGCAACCGAGGTTGTGAACACGTCAAGACGAGCCCAACCCGTCTCACTTAGTGCAATAGGACAGCACCGCCTCTCTGCAGCTGGGCTGAGTATTGAAGAGTCTGTTTATTTGTATCCCCACGACTACCAATATGTCTCAGTCAGATTAAGGAGGGATCCCACACGTTTGGAAATGTGCAAACACAGAGTGCAATGAACCCGATTTCTTGCACATCATTTCGCAAGGACGTCAGGTCACGCTGGACTTTGTTCACAAGACGAATCATGTATTGCAAAAGTTTCTAAGCCTCAACGCGTTAATTCGCGGAGTCATTAAGGCGGGCTTGGCTTAGATCACAGGACAGATCCTGTTGATAATGTCAGGACGAGCCCGAACATGCTGATCAGTGAATCTGGAATGGGGGACAATCCCAGACAATGATCAACTTCTCAGCTCAAGGGCGTCAAAGGGCAGATACTAAACGTTGATCTTAGCCAAGAGAGAGAACCCAAGGACGGACCCAAAGGTTCTCAATGCGCTTAGCAGTGCGCAGCCTCAGTGTCCCCTCATTGGCTAATGCATTGCACGTACGCACCCAGTGTTGAACACATCCGTCCAATAAGTGTCCAGCCCATTTGGATACCAAGTATCAGTGCTGATTACTCAGGCAAAGCTATGGTGCAGATACTACAATTTGATCAAAGCCAAAGAGGAGAGAAAAAAAGATTTCTGGCATGTGTTTACTCTCGCCCCCATAAGGGCAAGATGCGATACAAGGTCAGTTTAAAGTGGGAAATTGGAGCATCCGTCTATCTAGATATTTGTTAACATTTACCAGATGAGATAAAAGGAGCGCATGTCTGTTCAAGGGAAAAAGATCAAACACTAATATGTAAACAAGGTGTATTACTATTATGGATGTCCGTAACGGTAAATCTGTCCCACTTTCTTTGGGAAGTTGCAAAAATATATTGAGAACTGGATTTTTTAATGACTCCAAGGGCACCTATAAGATCAGGTATTGATTCTGTGATCTCAATTCTATCTTTTAAATTATTATTATTATTATTATTATTATTATTATTATTATTATTATTATTATTATTATTATTATTATTATTATTATTATTTGCAGCAGCAGCACTAGCATCATTTTCACACCAGTTGCCTGAAGATAATTTCTGGAGACTCAGTGACAGCAAGTCTCCTAAAGACTCCAGCCCTCTTCTTCACACTCTCAGAGTCCATAGCAGTGCAGCAGATCATGGTTTCACACCACTTGCCTCGTTATTGCTGGGAGCTAAATGACAATGTCTCCATAAGTCCCAAGCCTTCCTCTCATATTGTCCTCCCCTGCCACTGAAGCGCTGTGATTTGCACCGCCTCCATCTTGCCGTTTTTGGCTATTAGGCCATTGCTATCAACTGGGGGTCGTATGTCTCATATTTCCAGAACTCTCCTCAGTATTTGTGCTGTCCTCGGCAGTGCTGTGATCTGTGTAGTCTCAATCCTTTTTCTTATCCCCCAGTTCCTCCAATCTCTTTTTAAGTGTCCGTGGTACGGTTCTTAGAGCACCGACACCCTCTATTACTGGTACTACCCTGACATCCATGTTCCACACTAGTTCCCTTGCCAGGTCCTGGTATTTCCGTAATATTTCTCTCTCTTTCATATCAACTCTGTGTAATTCGTGTGATATTTTAATTACAACGTGAACTGTCGTCACTAAGATTATATTGCCATTATTACCATTCTTTTATTACCAGTATCGTTGTCACCATAGAAGACAACTTATGGGAATTCAATTGAGTTGATATCTACCGTAGTTACCAGAAATATTCCGATCATTGGACAACCATTATTATTATTATTATTATTATTATTATTATTATTATTATTATTATTATTATTATTATTATTATTATTATTTTTATCATTATTATCATTATTAGCAACAAAATTTTCACACCAGTTGCCTGGTGGTTACCGCCAGAGTTTGAATGTCAGCAAGACTCCTCAAGTCTCCATCCGTCCTCTCCACATTCTCATTGACCACAGTAATACTGTGGTTTACAGTTTCACACCAGTTTCACACCAGTTGCCCAGTGGTCATCGTTGAAGGCTGAGTGACAGTAAGTCTCCTCAGATCTTCACCCCACATCTCATCTCTCCCTCGCCTATCACGCCAATGCTGTGGTTCACATCTCCACTTCCATTTTCCTTCCTCTGTTAGGCAACTACTAACATTTAGTATCACTGACCTTATATTTCTATTACTTTCCTCAGTATCTTTGCAGTTTCTAGCAGTGCTGTGGTCTGTACAGTCTCAATCCTCCCTTCTATCCCGAGCTCCTCCAGTGTCGGTTGGGACAGTTCCTAGTGTACCTTTTATTACTGGTACTACCCTGATTTTCATGTTCCACATCTTATTCAGTTCTCTTGCCAGATCTTGGTATTTTTCCAGTTTTTCACTCCTTCTTCTTTACTGTATGGTCTGCAGGCGCAGCAACGTCTATTATTCGACAGGTTTTCCTCTCATGTCTACAATTACCAGGTCCGTTCCGTATGGTTGAATCCAATCCGTTTACTCAGTTCCCTAGTGTATCACTGTTGCTACTCTATCGTGTCTGTGTTTATACTCTTTCTGGGCTAGTTGACTACGTTCAGTAAAACCTCATTGGCCAACGAATTGCACCGGCACACTCAGTCTATGACACACACCCTCTCCGGCTAACTCGGCAGTACCAGCTCCTCGGGCTCTGCTGGGGAACAGATACTACACTTTGATCTTTCCGAAAAGACCACAAAAGGGGTGCTTTATTTATGTTTATAACCTTCTTTCTTCGCCGGTCCATTTATTGGAGTGCTTCCTTTGTCCATCCCAGGAATGGTCCTGTGTATCTTACTAACGATACAGCCCTCGATTATTATTATTATTATTATTATTATTATTATTATTATTATTATTATTATCATTATTATTATTATTATTATTATTATTATCATTATTATTATTATCATCATCATCATCATCATCATCATTATCATCATCATCATCATCATCATCATCATCATCATCATCATCATCATCATCATCATCATTATTATTATTATTATTGTTATTATTATTATTATCATTACACGGTCTATCACTTCTTCCCTATAGTACTACTACTGATAGTGGTATCCAATACAATTACTTTTTCAAGATTTTCTTCTTCTTTTGATCTTGCTATTACAACTTCGATACAATTTTTTTCTCAATAATTTAATCACTTCGGTTATTGCTGCTGGAATATTCTTTCTTGCCTTTCATTATCGCCATTGTAATTATTATGATGATGATCATTATAAGTTCTAATATAAGCAGAATTATAATTTCTTTTCTCCTCATTAACAGCTTCATAATTTTCACCTCTTTTTATCCGGATCGTTTTTTTTCTTTTTCTTTTTTTTTCATTTTCTGGTTTTCTTCATCAATGAATTTCTTATCCATAGCTGCCCACACCCCGCCCCTCATCCCAAACGTGGTCATTTCTTTCTTGCCTCATTATATTTTCCCACTAATATCACATTTTTTTTATCGCATCTCCTCTAGTTTCCCCTTCGTCATCGTCGATTGCAAGAAATGTATCCACGAAATATTTTGCCATTTGCCCTTCATTTCTATCCTTTTAAGAATAATCGTCTTTTCAGGATCAGGTGACACAGGTAATAATTTCTTGTTCCTTATCGAATCACCGTTGCCCCACTAATGGACCAACCAGCCAAGTGGGCTAAAGATTTTTCTGTGTCTATGTGTGTGTGTCTGGGCGTTCTTGGTCGCATTTCTGGGGCTACAACCTTAAAATTTACATGAAAACATCACTAGACACCATCTAAATAAAGGTTCTTTGATTTTTCCAAAAGTGCTTTTTTGAATTTCTGTGGTTATTTTAGGAACAAAGATGCCTAAATCTTGTGCTTGCATTTCTAAAGTTGAAGTTAAATGCTTTTTATTCAAGATAATTTTAGATGATTTCTTAGATATTTAGTTCTGGTACAAGCATAGGTCATAGAAAGGTCCGCATATATTTCTTATTTCTCTTACGTCACTAGGGAATTTGCAACCTGGAAAAATGTTTTTAGGGAAAATGCACCCGGTCATTGATATCCCTGGACATTTGTGTCCGTTTTTTTTTTCATACTGGATATCTGTGTTTTCATATCTCATATTAGATGTATTTTATTATTTTTGTATCGTTGTGTCCTAAGTATTTCTCTACCAATATGTAGATACCCTATTAGATATAACTCTACGTTTCAATGTGATTTTTATTCGAACATTTATTCATTATCATATATAGATATTATATATTATTATTATTATATTTTTTGATATTTGAAAAAGGGAATAGAGCATGCATTTTATTGATTAAAAAAACCTATTCATAAGTTTATCTAACATAAAATACGCAACCATAAGCCATACCCCTCATTTATGGACGTTGTAGAACCAGTATTTTCTGATTTGTCTAGCTTGTGACGCCATCTTACTTTCTGTCGGCCACAATTTTCGCATATAATCTCTGGGGATTCATGCTGTGATTCCTCATGTCCAGCGATTGTCTGACATTTTTGCAACATGACCGTCCCATTTCGATTTGAGTTTTCTCATGAATTTTAATATCAGGGGCACAAAACAAAGAGAAAACGTGAAGAAAAAAGAAAAAAAAAAGAAGCAGAGCAACAACAACAACAAAAATAGACGTCAGTGTCGGGACAGATTCAACATGGGCATAATTTTCCTGTTATTTTCCAGTAAAAAAGACATTTTGGGAAAATACTAGCTTTGTTAAAACACACCTTTGGTCACAAAATTATGAAGAGCTTGGTTTTTCAAAAACGTAGGAGGCATTTCCTCCGGGTAACAAGTGAGTTTAGTGTACAGACAGTTCATGGCATTTCTGATCCCCACTAAGTGTTACATCATATTGACAGTGTGTTACACTAAGTTGGGTTGAGAAAAAGCTTGATTGACTAATAGATAAGTTGACAGCCAGCAGTAATAGTTATCTAGCTTGTCGGATTA
>OY735206.1:31755968-31860968 GCA_963457665.1 Thysanoteuthis rhombus
TGAATAAAAAATGAAATCATTTTGCTCAAATAATTCAGGGCCCATTTACTCGGATCATTACGTAAACCAGGAACTCTATTAACAAATTCTAGTGCATTTTACTTGACGCTAAAGGCTTCAGTTTCCTTGATTGCTGTTGCCCCGGAGGCAAGATATTAAAATCGACGCAATAATATTCATAGAAATATTCATTGAAATATCTATAATGTAGACCAGTGTTTCTCAAATATGTGTATGTGGGATATTTAAATTGTCAATTCCAAAAAATCATGGATACCTCCCTGAATGATCATTGTTTGATTGGTTCGATAACAAAACATCTTGATCATTATAGTTGCCTCTTTTCCACAGAGAATGTCAAAGATTCCAAATGAAGCCCACGCCTTTCACTAGATTGTGGGTGCAGTTCACCAAAAAGACTAATTTCATGCAAATCCCGTGCCCTCTTCTTGTTATTTGATGTGTTTAGCGATGAATTCTGGGCATTTGAAATACACCATTTGAAAATTTTTCAGTTATAAGATTGTTACTTTGAAAACAGACATCAGTGGTGCTGCTCAGTATTGTACGTTTTTATAAAGGGTATTTTTTTTCATACCATAGGGAGTATTAAGCTAAATCCTTACACGCTTGCCCGTGACAGCCGCAGTTTTGCATATGATCTCCATGGATCCATGTTTTGAGCTGTGATGTCCATCGGTTGTCTGACATTCTTGCAACATAACCAGCCCATTGCGCCATGTCAGTAATTTTTTTTTATTTGTAGCTTTGGTTATCCTTACCCATCTACAAGCTCTACCCCTAAGAATAAGAGAATCCCATTAGTCATAAAAAGTAGGGACTACAATCTATGCATTCTCTCGATAGTCACCTACGGAGCTGAAACATGGATCCAATCAAAACGATTGACACTCAAGTCGAAAAGCACGCAACATGCAAAGGAGTGTATCATGCTCAACCTCACATAGATTGACAAGACAGTGATATATATATATATATATATATATATATATATATATATATATATATATATATATATATATATATATATATATATTCATATCTATATATACATATATGTATACATATATGAAAAGCAGGGATCAGAAATATCATCAACAGCATTGAAAAAGGCAAATCGTTACGGGCTGGTCATATTGCAGGAACGTTAGAGAAAAAAAAATGAAATGAAATCTGTTTGAGATAAATAGAACGCTATTCTTTAAGCACTAATTCAATTCTCTATTATCCACATCTATAAAATGTAAGGTATATAGAAGGCTATTCTCCGAACTCATTGCCATATTTTTTCATTTAACATAATCCATAAAAAAGAATTATGAGAAAATGTCATTTATTCTGTTGAATATGAAAAACATACAAAATCTAGCCAAAAAAAAATGATGCCTTTTTTTATATTGAACATTTCTGGAATTTGATTTTTAGAAAAATCAGTTAGATTGATGACATTACAAAATCATGTATAAAAATTCAAATCCTGAACAAATCAGATCGTAAAATGAGAAAAGACTTGCAGTTATAGGGAAACTTCTTTCGGGCGGAATTAAGTTTGAAAAAACTATTAACCCGTCGTATCTATAAAACTGGTTGCAAAAAATCATTTAAAAAAAAAGAGATTTATTTATTCATCAGAATATTAACTATATACGACATTGTCCTAAAATTTAGCCATATTTTTCACATGATACAAAATATAAGATTTATACAAAATTTACCATACTGATTTTTATAGCATGACATTATTTTGAAAATTGATAAGAAAAATAATCGTGATTGGATTTTGTTTTGTTTCACGAACGAATGAAATAGTAGCATTTATTATATTAGTATTCAGGACAAGCAAAATGAATTGAACTGGTGGTTTTGTCACTTGCCAAAGACTATTGGACCAGTAAAAAAAAAAGCAAGTGAAAAAAAAGATGATGGTAAAAGGTAGACATGAAATTATCTATATTGATTTATAATACTTTGTCAATGAAAATAACCAGTAAGACGAAGTTTTTATAATACACTGTGATGTGAGCAAGTTGCAATAAATGCTGTGGTTTGCCAATTTTCATTCAACAAAATCGGAAGGAACATTTGAAAAAAAAAATATAGAAAATTTAACAAGTAAAAATATTCTTATTTATTTGAATATTGAAAACATTTAAAATTGTCCTAAAATCTGGCTCTAAAAAGTCATTGTATGATTAAAGATATTACAAAATTATTAACAAATGGACGAATCTAAAACAAAATCGACTTTAAATGGGAAACGTCTTACACCAATAGCAAAACTTCTTTAAAGCGAAATTAAACCGAAAAAACTATTTATATTTGAATGTTAAACATTTGCAAGATTTCATAGAATGTAACTACGAATGAATTACTTTATTTCTATCGTGACAGCATTATTTTGAGAGTCGATAGCAAAAATTATCGTGAGAGAATTTTCTTTTGTTCCATGAGAGAATATTAGTATCAGCGCTAGAACGGTGCCAATGGACCAGAGGTGCTGGACTAATCTCAGCGCATGGAGTGGACTAGGCCCTCTTCATAGAACTCAGCGAAAAATAACTTGAGCTTAACGAGCTGGAAATGATTGAAATATTTGCTGTCTCGAAGACACGAAGCCAATCAGTATTTCACGCTACCTTTAGATTCTCAGAGTTTCGTTTATTATTATTTCTGGTACTTGTTACCTGCGTGCTATAAGTGAAAATACTATTTTATTATATGTGTGAACATTAGTGGGTCGATTGTTATAATACGAAAGTCAACATCAGAGTGCGTCATTTGACGAAGGTGTGGTTTAAGAAGCCCAGTTGACTGTCCAATTTACTATTGTGTGGAGTCTGATCCTCACTGGGTGTCCAACTGCTGTGACGATGTGCCAGATTAAGATAAGTTCAGAACGTAACTTTAAGCCATAGTTTTAGTATTTTGGAACCCCCCCTCTTTTTTTAGAGAAAGTTCACAAGCGAACGCCTTCATCACAATATGATATTGTTAGATATTAAACATTTTTCATAAAGGACGCAATCATGAGCATAAGAAGGTAGAACTTACTTGGTAGCAAAATGCACTAGGCTCATTCGAGCACCCCGTTGGTTTGTGTTGTATCAGCTATGTCGTTTTCTAATATAATAGAACGTTTACACTATACACAAATGCAAAACTGTATCCTGGTTAGAGGAATTATTGCAAATTTGAAAATATATGTGTAATCAACTTCATTTTGTAATTTGTGATTGGAAAAATACTTTTTGAATTCAAAATGGGTCAAAAACAATTTGTCAGAAACACAGTTGCATCTTTTTTTCCAACACACCGTAGAAAAACAGGAAAAATCTACTTTGATTCTATCGCAGTAAATTATTCATTCATTCATTCATTCTTTCTTTTTTCCCTCTTTCTCACTTTTCTTTCTTCATTGAAACCCCTTTGCTTTTTTTTTTATCTCCCATTTCCATTCATTCTTTATTCTTTCTCCACCTGTTCAAATATTGAGCCGATCGAATGATGATCACGAAGAAATCTTTTGACAGCTCACATCTATTGACTCAAGACAAGTCCCACCGGTGTCCAGCCTGGGAATGGAATAATCCCTAAAAAAGACACCAATAAATCACCCATACGCCATCGTATGAATCAAGGGCACACAAGGACCTTTTCAACATGCTTCGCGCAGGGGATTCAATTCCATGTCCGCCTCTTGTGTCCATGTTTGTTTGACGTCTTACAACTAGACAACGCACATTCCTTCCAAAGAAGTCTTGCAATTTATCTGGCAAGCATTATCTATCTATCTATCTATCTATCTATTTACAGTAACGCTGATAAATATTTGAACAAGCAGAGACTCTTTTCTTCTGGCCCATGCTTCCCTTCCCACATATATATATATATATATATATATATATATATATATATATATTGGTCTGCAATTCTCGATATTTCTTTGGTCCTTGTTAAAACATTTTAATACACTTCCATTATATTTCTGACGGAGTTCGGTTGAATTTGGTTGTATTCTCGGATAGTGTAATGATTGGTACGTCTACCTCACAGGCAGAGGGTCCATGGGTTCGATTCCCGGTATGAGCGAAGAGTGTAAAAAACTCTCCATTGGGAAAAGTATCTTTATGCATTCAGCAGCAAATTGAGTATACTGTAAGCTGTGAGATTAGGATCGAGGTATCTCTTCGATGGATTTGCATCCTGCAAAGAAGGTGATCATAAAAACTCGCAAGAATAAAGTCCTGATCTCGACCAGACTTAAGACTTGCAAGGATCACTAATCTGACCCATGCAGCAAAAAGTGGGACTTCGTCGTTTGAGAGAAGGACGGGATGCTTCAACTTGGTTGAATACATTTTCCGATGACTCACTCCAACATCTAAGTTGAATTTTTTTTCACAAACAATAATTAATGGCTTTTCAACTTGCTACTTTGGCAATGTCCTAAGTATCAATATTAGCTAGCCTTTCCAATCCCTTTGGAGATTGATTTTGAACAGAATTTGAATAGGATTAAAAAAAAATATTTAGTTTAATTCATTTAACAATTTGATTGATTTGAAAAAATGATTTCCCCATAAAATTTAGCATTGAGAAACACAAAAACATGCCGAAATGTCGGCTTTGACGCACTGATCACAATGATGGTTGGTTTTTCTTGCATGAAGGTAATGTTTGTAACTCTTTAAATAGGACCACACCTATAACATTTCGGTTCCTTCAAGTACTTTTTAGCTATACGATATTAGGAACCTTCAACCAGAACAGCAAAAATGCATAACTTCAGTTTTCAAATTAGTCTGGCTGGTCATGTAAGTATGTTTCTAAATATGCATGTGGAGCTAAAGGGCTGAGAATTGAAACTTTTGTTCCTTATTATGCATAGAAAAACGCTTATTTCAACCCCAAATGCTTTTAGTGAGAATATTCGGACTTCTATTTTCACTAAGGAATAGAAGGCAAAGGATGTAAACTCAATAATGGATCACTTTTTCTTTCAATTTTTCAGATTGATCACCCCCAACACTGCATTCTGTAAAAAGAAGTGACCATTTTTAATGAGTTGCTTCAAATCCATCCGTTCATATTTGATTTAAGTGAGTCTTTACGATCACGTTTATATCTTTGATCAGTTTCCAACACACCTTATAAATATATATATATATGATTATAAATTGCTCTCTATCATATGGAAACTCTTATTTGAAAAGATATCTCGTCGTTACACAGTGAATGTATCATTCAGTCTAGACAACTTAAATGGAATAAACAATTGAAGAAAATGACACAGCTGCAGGGGTTGAAAACAGTTATTCGTGGCTTTGTATTACTGGTGGCTATTTAGCTCAATGGTAAGAGCAACATTACGTTGAAGCAGCTACTCTAATGGTCGTAGATACGATTCAAGGGTAGGAAAAATACTCCTTATCATGCCTAGAAAAATGTTTCATTCAGAATATTCATAAATGGAATTTTAGTGGGGTCCAGTTTGTAACGCTAGTTTATGCAAAATTGGTCCCCCATTCCGTGCCTGACCGCATTCACCCATGTTTTCTTCTCAAATTAAGACTCTTTTAGTGATCACTGCTCAACAAAGGATGAGAGAATAAAATTTTTAATTGATCACCAATTTTTCACCGCAGAATGGCATGCTACCAAGAGTCATTGGTCACGTAAGGGTTTTCACTGTGTGACTAACCTGACCTGTATCGGTATCTATTTTAGCTTGATCACAATCTACCAATATATATATGTCTGTCTGTCCATAATCTATCTCTATTTATTTGCTTAGATATCCCAATATACTACTTCGAGCTAGAATGTATAATAACCTGTATCTCTTGGTGGGCCGGAGGATATATGGCCGAAACGTGGTGTCTATAACGATAACTATTCTAACGAAGATGAAAATAATGATTCAAATAGATTAATGCATAATGATGAAAATTCCTCATTTCAAGAAACCAGACAAAGATAATCAGACATCTTCAATTCTGCTTTTGAGCTCTTGCTATGTTCGAGATATTGTTTGTAGAGAAGGTTGAGCAAGGGATGAGGTTTCTTCTCCAGTCAACGGAGTGAAACCCATTTTATCCACAAATATCCGGACGTGCACTAACCCAGAACAGAGAGGTTCTTAAAACGTTTGCTAACGACTGTCCACAAATGACACCAAAGCTGAAAATCATCAATGAGGCAAGAACAAGTACAGTTTGTTCGTAAACGCCCTGTGAACAGTTGCTTAATGTTTGTGTCTGAAAGATTGTTGCACGCTCGTAACCTTTATTCCCTTCATCAATTGGAAATATGTTAAGAAAGTGTGTGTAATAAAAGACATTTTCTAATCAATTTTATTTGACGAGATATTGTAAATCATAATTGTCAATTTCTATGAGTAGTACTTCCTATCAGCTATTTTGGTTGCTTTTTTATTGTTTCTTCAACCGATCTGAATGGAGATTACGCTCAGAATTCCCTTCAACGGACTTCAGAATTTCGCAGCCATCCGTGAGAAGACTTGAAAAATCAAGGTTATGTTTTTATCCACGGAAGACGTAAATAGAAATTTTATGTTTGTTCTCGTAAGGTGAAGATAACCAGCAGTAAAACATAAAAATGATGAAGGTTTCAAATACTTCACACATAAGGTGGCTGGTCCTTTGTCTTAACGCAGTCTGAAAGAAAAATGAATTACGTTTTGATTTGTACAACTAAGGAGATACTTTAATAGATCAAGTGTAAGCTTTCTACTAGAAATAAAATTCATTGATATACTTAAATGCATCTCTCTTTTTTCGTTATTAAGTATTGCGATAAAATTAAACTGTATTCAACATGTACAAATCGTACGTACGTGCTTCAGTGAAAAATAATAAGTTTTCCCCGTACATTAAACCAGCAGCAACGATTAATTCCAATTATTTTGACAGAATTCACTGTTACACATATACCACGTACCACTTTTTTAATATTTCAGGACAGAGAAAATGTCAATTTAAATTGATTGAATTCGAGGGCCATGAAATAAATTTCCTCATCAAAAATCTTAGTGCACGCTCTCATGAGTACCCATTTCTTGCAACTAGCTGCCTTTGTTTTTCACAATTCTTGGTCCAGATACATACGTACACTGAAAGTGGAACTTATCAGAGTTGATAATTTGTTTTATTTGTATTAGCAGTGTGATCAGAATATATTTACGTTCGATTAAGCCACTGTTCATTTGACATTTGTATGCAAACTTGTAATAAACAATGTTCTTTCGAAGTTTTTTTTCCGTGGAAATGATTTGTGACAATCGTCCATGGGATCTTAGATACTCAGGGTCACCTTGCATTTTTGTTTGTTTGTATAAAAAAAACTATTTACACGTTTAAAAACCACCCAAACGTTTGAAGAACTTCACCTGTTTGTGAACTGGCTGAACGTCATGAAGTACATGAATGTTTGACTGGTGATCGTGAATGCTTGTTTCTGGATGGGCGGAAGTATTGCTTTTCTGATGCTTTTACTTACACTTCTGCTGAGGCTAAGTAGTCGTATTTTACATGGTTTCTTGATTAAAACCCGAGTAATCATCACATCATCATCATCACCACCACCACCACCACCACCACCACCACCACCACCACTACCACCATCATCATCATCATCATCAGCAGCAGCAGCATTTTAGCGTCAGTCTTTTGATATATCTTTCCATAATTTTTCAGTTCTCTGTCTATTGCAGGCGTCTCGTCGCCAATATCTCCTGGCCCTGTCTTCATCGTCACGCCATCTTTTTTCAGGCAGTCACAATTTCACATATAATCTCTTGGGATTCATCCAGTGAGCTGTTTTGTTCAGCGATTAGAGGAACATTCTCAACATCACACTGAGAGTCCACAAGACAGCACAGTGTATGAAGAAAAAAAATCAGGAATCAAATTTATTATAGAATCTATAAGGGAACTCAAATGACCATGGGCAGGTCATATATAAAAAACACCAGACAACTACGGGACAACATAAAATTAATCGTGTATCTAAATCATGCAAACTAATCGTAGCGCACATTTTCTTTGAATATATTGTTATGTGTTCAATCTACTCTGTTGAACATTTAGCCCTTTGCATATGGTATTTATAATTATCCAAAAACTATTTCTTACTCTCTGAGCAACTCATTTGTTGTGCTTAAAGGTAAGTCAGAGTTTCAGTTTCTTCACTCAGCTTTTACTGCCGATGAAAGACACGCCCCCCCAAATTTGTTGGTACTAAATCACATGTGATATCATAATCCTTCGATATTTTTCTCGTCTCAAAATACACTCTAAAAGAGTAAAATCCCTATCATAGCTTTTATTCTGGAATGCAAACGCTTTTTTAGCAATATCACAAAAAGGACACGAGTATGTGTGTGAAAGAAACTCTTTTATAAATATATATCTATGCTTGTTCGTGCCTTATCCCCGCGCAAACTACAAAGCCGTCTCTCTAATATTCTGGATGGAGACTAAGAGGATGTCTGATTCTCGTATAAACTGACTTTTGAAGTCATCTTATGTTACCGGAAGTCATTCATTGGTCAATATTCGGTTCTAGACAATGGATTTTTATATCAGAATAATATTCCTACTTGCAGACGGTGGGATAAATTCTCTTCGGGCGTTTTTACTAACGAAACACACGTTTTCTCACAAGAAGCAGTCGTCGTTTTGTGGAGTAGTTAAAACAAAGCACGCGAACAAATATGCATCAAGACGTTGTTGCTTTTGTAGCCTGGTGTTCCTCCCTCCATAAGTTTCAACTGGAAGTCGGAACACCCATCATGTCTCGAAAAAATCTAGATCCTCCTGTATTATGCTTTGAAAAATACTTAGCCGTTGTGCAGCCGCTCAAATATGTCATCAAGTCTACTGTCCTGACAGGAGTAAGCAAAGATTAGGATGTGTTCATCTAAAAGATTCCATGAATTCAGGCGAATCCAATTCCTAGTGAAAGTTAGTTTTTCCTTCGGTCATCAACAAGGTGCAGAAAAAATCTATCAAGATTTTTAACTTCAACTTGACTTCTCCCGTGAACAGCTTTATGTTGGTTGTTATATCTCCAAACAACATTTTTATACTGGCATCGAATTAAAGAAGAACAAATGTTGTCTACACGGGAGCTGTGACCAACCAAGTGACTGAATTATTAGTTTCGTTTCATGCATCATTTTATTTCATATTATATACTGTGAAACACCTTACATGCATTTGGAAAATATCTATTACTTTTGTAGTCTAAATCATAATTACTGTCCATCCAGCAACGCCGGCATCTCCACTATATATATATATGCACACACATATATATATATATATATATATATATATATATATATATATATATATATATATATATATACATATATATACGTATATATATGTATATATATACATATACATATATATATATACATATATATATATACACACACACAAACACACACACACACACACATATATGTATATGCTAGTATATGTATGTTTTTTTTAAGAAATTTGCATCAAGCATAAATAATTGTCAGTTAATCACCCTCTCATTCTTTTTTGTGTAGGTGCTTGTACACACAGACGCACAATATATATATATATATATATATATATATATATATAACTCTCAAAAAACATATATTCAAATTTGACTTTTCTTTATCTTATCTGATTAAAAATCTTCCGATTTTACGCTCGTCTAGGCCCAACATTTTCCGCCCGTAAGTCTTGAATTAAAGACTGAATGTTCGTCGAAGCAGTCAACTAATCAGATAGTTTGAATTAAGCGACAGAAGTGAACGCTAAAAACAAAACAAAAAAAAAAAAGAAAAAAAAAGGAAGGAAGAATAATGTAACAGATCCCGGAAGCTATTTTTCTTCGGAATTTGTAGATGCTACGAAATGTTGTAAATTTGGTCACTGCGTAGATAATGGCGGAAATAAGTGCTCTAATGTGATATAATTGCAAACTCGATTAACATAGAGAAACTGACGACGAGAAGTAAAGTTTATTTTTTTTAGCTTTATGGCACATTTTTTTTTGAAAATATTTTTTTCTGCCGGTCAGAATAGATAAGAAAATGGAAGGAAACTAACTTAAGGCGAGCTGTCAAAAGTTTTACGTTTCTGCCGGCCTTTTATAGGCATTTTTTATTTCGTCGAGGAGAGATATTTTTTTGTCAACTTAAAATTGTTCTTCTTGTTTTTGGTTAAATGAATTGGTCATTTTTTTTCCTTCTTTCTTTCAAAGTTGCTTTGTGATCTGTTGGGAGAAATTATCAAGTTTGAATCTGCAGAAGTAACCAAAACGGGGGAAAAAAGGTCAGAGAATGAATGGACCAGAAAAGAAGAAAGAAAATTAAGAAGTTGTGAAATGAATCGGACAGATGGGATTGCATAAGATAGAAAATACTACGGAGATAAACCAAAACGCACTTGTATATGACGAGAGAAAGTGAGAGGAGAAAAAGAGAGAAGGGTAGGAAAAGGGAAAGTGAAACAAAGAGAGAAAGGAGGAGGATAAGAAAGTGTGACAGAGTGAGAGAGAAAGAGATAAGGAAAATAAGAATGAGATGCGAGAGAAGGAGGAAAACTTAGACAGACAGAAGGGGGAATAACGTTCAGATATACACTGATTCATGTAGGGAAGATTTACTAAAAATCAAATTGTTTTTTTGTTTTTGGAAAGATTGCTTGAAAAATGATTTCTTTTCGTTTTGAGTTTGTTTCTGCTTAGAAAATTTGAATCTTTATCAGCCTGCCTAGGGGCTGGCTAATTTCACCGTTCAAGAAAGGAAAAGATATCTGGTTATTTCCTGTTAGGAAAAATGTTTTATCTCTTTGCGGACACCAAAGTTGGAAAATATACGTGGGTATACGAAGAGAGAAACCAAAAGAAAAAAAAAGCAGGAGAGAGAGAGAGAGAGAGGAGAGAGAGAGAGAGAGAGAGAGAGAGAGAGAGAGAGAGAGAGAGAGAGAGAGAGACAGACAGAGAGAGAGAGTATTAGAGACATAAAATTGACAAGGATAAAATAGTTGATACATGCTCATATAAATATATGTAGGGAGATAGATAGATAGAGAGAGAGAGAGAGAGAGAGAAAGAGAGAGATGAAAAAGAGTGGGAGGGCAAGTCGAAGAGGGACCTAATGGGGAACTCCGACGAAATTTCAGTTGATATCAGAAATAAAAAAAAATCTCCCTAATTCACTCCCTGTTAGTTTTCATGTCATTATCAATGGGTAATTATTCAAACTGTTTGGCCGTCTTTCATGAAATTTCATATTCACGATCATCAGTATCTATTTGAAAAAAACTATTCACTTTTCATCTCCAATAAAGATTTATCTTTTGTCTCCAATAAAGATTTTTGACATTTTTAAAACATGCTGTAATCTTGAGGAAAAATATTTAGCATTGCAGCATCACGATAACTGATAAAAATCTCTTTAATTTCAGTGTGTTGTTATCAATACATTATCATGTTTCTCAATATGTTGCCGTATAATACACATGCTGACTTCCTTAATCTTTCATATAAAATTTCAAATAAATTAACAGATGAACGAGGTTGGATCAATGTCTGTAGCATGATACAGAGTTACCTGAATATACTCGTGCAAAATGACAGTTATTTATGTATTGAGAAACATAAAGCTATCTTATCGGGTAATCTATTCCTTATTATTCAAGTATCCAAATTCAATTTTTCAAAACTTTTCGACTCAGGCTGATTTAAGCTTCAAGATTTTCTATGACGTAATCGTTATGCTATAATAGGAAGTTATATTAATCATTGAGACCATCGGTGACAAACTAATAGACAGAAAAATTGCATAAAAGTTCATCATATAGTTAGATTGGCTGAAAATCAATCTGAAACATTTACTGAGTATTTTTTACTAAGTAAATATTATCCACCATTGAATTAGGTGCATTGTTAGAGAGGGCGTTTATATTGAAATATCGATGTTTATTGTGTGGAAATGTTTTTTCATCGTTTGGGTATGGACTTATTGATGTGCATACGTACAAAATTGTCTTTTTCCAAATATTCTGAGATAAGAAATAGAAAATCTTGCCATTCTTAGTTAATTGGTTAATCACTATAAATGGTATAAGCTTTGCTATGGGACATGATAAGCTATCATTTGGAATTTGTCTGAAGCCTATATCTTCACTATTAATTTTTTTACTCTCTGCAATACCCTATCTAATTACACAGAAAATAAAAATTTGATTGTACTACTAGATAATTACAAACATAGCGCAGAAGGAATTGGGATATGGAGTGAGAGCATGGGTTTAATTTGGAGTGGCATTTGTCCCTCAGTTAGGTATGGAGGGTCACGAGTTCGATTCTGAACTAGAACTCATTCTTAATTCCGATTTACACGATTAATTTATTTCCTCGCTGTTGAAAGGGACCCTGACTTGACTCGTGGTAAAACGCCACACCAATTAAGAGGTTAGTAAAAAATTGATAGAAATGATTTAGAAAACTTTATCGAATAGAATGAATATCATAAAGATAAGAATGGATAATTTTCTTTGTTCTGAATTAAGGTGATGTAATTTAGAGTTCAAAAAGAATTGGTCGGCCTTTGAGTTCTAGGATATAAAGCAATAGAAGAGATAAAGTCCTAATATATATATATATATATATATATATATATATATATATATATATATATCATTATTGCAACTGATCTATCTTCCTTTCAGGTAATGCTTCAAAGAAAAATGTCCTCAATCTCTTCCTTGTTTGAATTTAATCATTAATTTCACTTTCTTAAATTCCTCCATCATCAGCCATTCTAGATTCTCTGCCCAACTAAGTGTGACGATATCATGATGTCTTAGATAAATAGAAACAAAAAAGATAGATGAATAATGACAAGCGGAGTTGTTATCAAATTACTGACAAAATACTAATAACACAATCGATTCGGTTGCAAGGGTCAGTTCATGCAACCAACATGAATGATATTACGTGAAAGAACTATATTGTATGAACTTATGCGACCAACATATATCGTATGACTGACATATTTATACACGAAAAGAAAAAAACCTGCAGGAGCTGATGTCGAAATCGGAAAGAGTAAGTGACCAACATATATTTGTAAAATTACTGGTGGCTAAGTCAAAATGATAACTTGGAGGAAAGGTAACCAAGAAACGATATATAGAGGTCTGAATCGTTTTAGGGATTTACTATCCAGTCGGATTTGTCAATGCCCCCATTTCAAAGTCAACTAAAGATGAAATAGACAACTTCTCCGAACTCCCTTCTCCAAGACACCGTAAATAATTCTACGTCATCATGAGAGACTTCATCGCCGAGGTAGGACAAAGAAATGAACAATGCATCAGCGAGTTCAGATACAAAATGCAGAACAAAGGAGGTGATGTTCTTGTAAACTTTTCAACTGCAAAGATCTTGAACACTTTCTTCAGAAGAAACCCCGGGAGAAAATGAACTTTGAAGAGCCTCAACCACGGAACAAAGAACGAAATAGACTACATCCCTAGCGGACAAAGACGACATTGTCACAAATATTCAAGTTCTACATCAAGTCAAGGTATGAAATGACCACAGAATGGTAAAATGTCGGATGCAGATTAAGACCAAAAAAGAAAGCAGGAAAATGTTCCATATCAAACCGCAACCACAAAACGTACCAAAAGAGATCACTTGGGCCTTCGAGCTTGAACTGGAAAATATATAGAATTTTCGCCGGACCTGAGAACAACACCAACATCAACGAATTCATGAAAAAAATAACAATGCCTCTTATTGAATTCGCCTTATATGAAATCTAGAATCTCATGGAAAAACGCAGAAACCTCAAGCCATCGACAACAACAGGTGAGAAAATTGAAGCAATCAAAATGGATCAAACAATCTAAAAAACAAAAAACAAAAGCAACCACAAAAACCGAAGAGAATATAAAAGGAGATACATGACAGCAATCATCAATACGATCGTCGAAAGCGGTCGGAAAAGGATCGAATCCTGGGGATGGCTTATGTCCAACAATGGGCGTTAAAAGAATGACAATGATGATGATGATGATGATGCCAGCGAAAACCTTGGGCGACGGAAGACCTCTGTGTTAATTTACCACATCATCATCCCAAGGGCTGGTGGGACAACGGTTTGGAAATGTCCCTATTTGGAAATATTAAGAAAACAAGATGCAGCTAATTGTACACCTGTCCTTGACAACTCTTTCTCATTTCTTCGGAAGGTAGTGGATGATTTGGCTCGCCCGTTTAATTAAGTTTTCCTTCTTGAACGATTGCCCTCCCCAGAGACTTTACCATAACTAGGGTGTGGGTTTATACATGCTGTTATTAAGGACATTAGAACAGAGTGAACTTGGACAACCTTGGCCGGAGTTTGAACTCGTCTTGCTGATTCCAATTAATATCGCTTGACCTGTGTAGTTCAAGCGTTCATGCTAATCGCAAGTGAGAAAGGACTGACGAAATTAACAATCTTTCCTCACTTGATATTTTGTCCAAAGTGTGCGTCAGCCATTTTAATACTCATGTTTACTTTTCAATCGTATGTACAAAAATGATAGCCTTTTTACGTTTTGCTTCAGGAAACTACTGTATCGAAGTGTAGTTGTTTTAAAACAGAGGCCGTGCGTGGGACTCACCAACCCTGCCACTCCGGAGTAGAGGCAGTGCCGGAGATGTGGAAGTGCTATATATTTGAGGAATCCCGAAAAATCTAAAAATAATGTAAGAAAAGAAATCTACAAACCAATCCTCGCAAGTGTGTGTGTGTGGGGGGGTGCAGTTGGGCCTCACCGCATCACTTTTCTAGCAACAAAATGTTTTGATACTTACTGATGTTAACTGAACTTGGCAATTGGTCGTTTGTTTTTCTCTGTGGAACTTGATCCGTGTATCATACGTGGTAAAGATTTGCTGGATCAAATGTAGAACCCAGACCTCCGGATTGATTTGTGTAAGGGGAACAAATTTTCCAGAAAATTTTTTTTTCTTTTTTTAGTTTTCGTCGATGTTCTGTTTTTTTTTTTTTATCAACATCTTCAACAGAATGTTCAAAAATAATAGTTAAACTCCTATTTATTTGAGTTTTGACTTCATTCTTGAACATTGCAAAAATGACGTAGCCTCATCAATAACCAGTGATGTCATGTACGCAAAAACTGATGACGAAATCATTCTTTCAAATGTGGTCAACTTATTTTGCTAAAGTTTGTATATCCCATTTACAGGAACTGCGAAAAAGGATTGAAATACAGCATATAGTTTTCGAAAAATATTGAATGGAGAAATGAATTCTGTTTGGTTTACCTTTTATATTGTAATCAAAGAAGGAGAGTTTAACACTAGCGCAGCCAAGCTTGTTTATTTACCATTTATTCACCGTTTTCATAGTTGTTGAAAATAGGTTATTCTGACAGTTTTCTCGCTGCTGGGATAAGAAGCCAAAAGACAGATAAAGAAACCAAAATAACTGTGAAATCGAGTCTCGTGTTCGTACATTATCCGCTCCTCATCCGAAACAAGAAAATAAGTATAATGCTCCATTCTACCAAAAACACTATCATCGAAAAAATGATAAACAGATATTAATAAGCCAATTGCTCAATAAAGATAGAAATAGGAAAAAAAGGTCTTTTCTCTTCAAGGCGTGGGACCAAAGGTTTTATTTTACTGTTGGAACCATTGTCACCTTTTTTCTCTCATTATGAGCAATATCTCGAAATAATATTCAATTTTTTATTTGTTGCTGGTAATATATTACACACATACATATATGTATGGGAGAGAGAGGGAGATTGACAGAGAGAGTGAGAGAGAGAGAGAGAGAGAGCGAGCAGGGGAGAGAGCAAGAGAAAGAGAAAGAGAGAGAAGGCAGGCTTGAGGTCAAATATACTTCCTATATTGTCATGGAATTATAAATGTATGTTCATGATAGTAAAGGAGGCTAATTTTGGACATTTTTTTATGAACAATATATTCAACAGATACATTTATTTGTTTTTGGATTAACATACTCAAAGTTATATTTAAAAAAAATGAATTGAACCCATACTTTGTTTTCATATCCATATGCATATATTTTGTTTATTTGCTTTTCAACCGTAGCTGCGTCAGCTCGAGCCATTTTCGGAAGGGTGTCTCCTATTTTCCCCACGTTAAGCCCGACCTTGTGTCAAATTCCGCTGTGGTGGGACAGTAGATAAATAGCACACACACACACACACACACACACAAACACAATCTCATGTAATGTGCGTGATGGTCTAGGTAGTAGATTGGCATCTATTTATCCATCGAAATTAAATTTTGTAAAATTCTAATCCCTCTCATTCTCGGTCTATCTATCTATCAATCTATCCATCTATCTATCTCATTTAGTTAACTTTAGTGCGGGAGTGTCCATTTAGATAGTTACATCCCCATGAATATGAATATATACAAATAAATATAAATGTGTATATGTATAAATGTATATATCCCCCATCATGCAAACACGAACACACGCGTATTCGTTTGCATGTTTGTGTGTGTGTGTGTGTGTGTGTGTTTGTGTGTGTGTGTGTGTGTGTTTATGTGTGTGTGTGTGTGCTTAAATCATATTTCCCGTTCTTGAAACTCTAGATATATATTTCTTACACGAATTAAGTAGGCAAAAAAAAAAAAAATCATGTTTCAATCTCCCTCAGGGATAAATAATTGACAAATCTTAAGTAAAACCCAAAATTTTACTGATATTTCATTTCATATCCCATGGAACAAACCAAACTGGAGGAGAATTTATAGTGATTTATACTAACATAGCATGTAAATGATAACATAGAAATGCATTTCAAAATATTATGGAAAGAAACTCGAGCAAACAAAATCTCAGCAAAAAACCTGATCGATGTCGGCTCACTGTTAGAATGACATCGAATAATCAATATAAAAAAATATTAATAAACCATATTTCAAAGCATATGATGAAATCCTGATAGGCGTAAATTAGAGAGATCGGGATGTATAATATAAAATAATATATCAGCCTCAAAAGCTATTGAGAAAATTGGCAGTATAGCATTCGCTCCAGAAAACGATAGATAATAGAAAATCAACATGACGTAAAAATTATTGTATCCAGTAGATGTCAATAAATCTCAGAAGATGTGATATTGGTGGAGCCACTACGCGTCTTTGTCGTAAGCTCCTGCATCTTCTGATTAGAATAAATAATTTTGGTGCCAGTTATCTGGAAATGAAGAAGTGATTTCTGAACTTCCCATAAAATCTATATAAAACCGTAACCTTAAGAGATTTCTACATTCATCCATCATCGAGAAAAGAGAGTACACAGGAAACATTATAAGAGTTTTTTTCCGGAAAATTGGACTCCTACTCGTTATTTGAGCTGCAAACACAACGTTTTGGCTGAGTCATTCTCTGGTTTCCTTCAGGTGTACGATTGAAATGTGATGGTAGAAATCAGTATTTTCCATTGTTGGTTATAAGCAGGAATTTCCAATGGTAACTACTTTATAACAAGAAATTCAGTTGATATGGATCTCTTCCTCTTCCCTTGTAAGGCTTGGGTCTAAATACCTTATTCCTGTTGAGCATTGGGAGGCACATTGTAGAATGGATCGGCCGAAATGTTGCGTTCACAACACGAACAACAAGAATTAGTTCAATTGTTCGGAAAGCTATTTGACTGTTAACAATCCTTCTCAAAACTATAGACAGTAACAAAAAACATGTTTAGCACAAATTCAAAAGCCACATAAAGCAGTATGGTTATCAAATAAAACCATCATGTAACCAACATCTTTTGGCAGCATGTTGTGTTGAGGATGATTAATTGAAAAAATTGAAAAAAAGGTAATCAATGAATACATTACTTCTCTTGCTATTTATTTGATCATGATTTTTCAAAAAAAGGCGTGTATGCGACCGGGCATAATCTAAGAGGCAATTTTAGTATAGATTTACACTATAAATTGAGTAAAACATAGCAGCAACAAAAAAGTAGAAGTATGAAAATCATCTGGGGTACACGATCATTCAACCTACACATAAAAACCTACTTAGGAAAAATCTCCCCGTGCAACCTACTGGGTAAAATATTTAACAAGAACTGACTGAAAATTAGCTAGAGCTGTACGGATATTTTTTATAAATTGATTACAAAGCACAACAATGAAGTGATCAGAAAAAATACTAACGGAGAAGCATAAATGAACCAGATTGCAACTGTACAAACAGAAACAGATTCCCTTTCCGAAACAAATGCTTCAAATTGAATATTGTACACCAACCCAAACGAAAATCTTAGAAGTGAAATATGATATAGGGATATCGAAAACATCATTTAAATTAAGTTTTACCAACCATATATCATCATTCACAATCGAAAAATATCAAAACAGTGCATTTTGTTTGGAGCCTAACAAATAGCAAACTCCAACCTACAGTAAAATGGAAAATATTTAAACAAACTTACATACACCAGAATATTGAAACCAATGTTACCTATGCTTGGATGAGAAATTCGAAATTCTCACTTTTGCTAATAAAACAAACAAAAAATAATTATTACACAGGAATAATGAAGTTGCATTAAAATGCCGACATTGCTCGAAATTTCTATTACCACCTGTAACTCAATAACTCATATACAGATATACTAAAAATCAACCATCATGAATATTCCCCCAGCCACTTTAAAGAACAACCGAATCACCATGTTTATCTTAAATGTTCGGAAACATACCAAACCCAGAATAATTAAATCAACAACTAACATTGGGAAATAGATTTAAGATAGAATAAAACACACGAAGAGAGGAAATATATCACAAAAACCGACGGATCAACTCCATACTGATAACGAAAATGCCTAAACCGAACCCCTTAAATTCGAAATTTATAGCTGCAAACAAGCACAGAATTCCAGTAAAATAGGAAAAAATATAACAAGCAATAACTAACCACTAAACAAAAGAAACTCCCAAACTTTAAAATACATAAAAATACAATGAAAGGAAAATCTTACCGCCAAAAATATGAAACCCACTTCCGAATGGCCTTATTTGGAATAAAAAATATTAAACTGAATCATTCAACAGAGCAGAGACGTAACGTGTTTGTGCAGCGAATGCTCACTTCATTATAATTTAGGCCCTTCTCTAACCAACTTGATGTTGAATGTATCGAGCACTTAATGAAATGAACCCATCACACATCGGATATTTTATTATATTGTATTCCCGATTTGTATACATATATATATATATATATATATATATATATATATATATATATATATATATATTTATACATACAACACACACACACACACACATACACACACACACACATACATATATATATATATATATAAATACATATGTACATCCTACAGACATATATATCCTTCCTCTCTCTCTGTCTCATGATTTATATATATATATATATATATATATATATATATATATATATATATATATATATATATATGCATATATTTAACATACAAAGCAATTTTTATAGAGAATACCGTACTACCTACCTATATGCATACATACATATAAATACATTTGTAAATTTGTTTCTATATGTATGATAGAATGATAGTGATGGATACATAGGTATAAATATTTGCGCATGCATATATAATTCCCATGCAGTAACACTTTTACATGTGGGATATCAAAACGGAAATGCCATTACTCAACTGAAGAATAAACTTTTTGAAAATGTCTATTTGTCTTCATATCAAAACTAAAAAACAAAAATTATTTGGAGTTTTTTTTGTTTATTCTTATTCTTCCTCTTCGCAAACTTAAATCTTTAATTTTCTGAATTTCAAACTTGCAAATCACAAACATTCAGGACAAAAGAAAAAAAAATTCCACAAGAAAACATGAAATTGAAAGAAATTATGAAAATGTCAACAAAAAGTCGATGAATCCGTAAAGAAATGTATTTCTCCTGTTCATTTCGGAAGTGGTCTTTCGATCGTCTAAGCTTTTAAGAAATTATAATCGGATTCTGTAAATTGATATCTTCAGTTTATTGCAATTTCTCGAATTGTTTGATGAATTCACGACCATGCACAATGAATAAATAAACCAACGAGATAATGGACAGCTAATATCGATTTCACATTGAAATGAAATCCGACTCGATCGCTGGTGATTCTGATTATTATTTTTGTCACCTTCATAATTTCCATCACCGTTGTCTTCATCACTGAAAGGATTTCATATAAGCGTGTTGAAAATCGTCATCATATCTTGTTGCCATGTCCACAACGAATTTTCCCGAACAAACCACTAGTTGATAAAATGATTAAGATTTTGGAGGGGGAAATAATAATGTGTATATTAATGAACAACTGTAGCTTCAAATGTGCCAAATGATAACACAATTTTTTTCCTCTTTTATATATGTATGAGCGTTTCTGTATGTCCGTGTTTGTGCGTTCCGGCGTTTCCAGCCATATTGTTTTGTCTACAGACTTCAAAATTTGTATCAATACTCCATTTGACTCATTCTGAAGTTGCTGTTTTGATTTTTGAAAGAAAGAGCGAAAGAAGCGTATTCGACATTATAGAAAAACGCCAATAATGTAATGAAATTAATTTACCATATTTAATCTTAGAACGGTTGTTCAATTTTTAGCTGTTATAGCGAGTGTTTATATATTTTAATTTATACACTTTATGTTTGTAATGTATTGATGGCTCCACAAATGGAGATTTTTGGAGGGGAGGGTGTCCCACGACTATTTGACTCAAGAAAACGGGGCCTTTGTCCTAGAATTGCTCTCCAGCCGGCGTGATGAAGTTTTAGGGTGAAGTGTGACGTTCATAGAAACCTTTGAACTAAGGGTTTACATTCTTTGGTCCAACAAAGTGGCACGAATAGGATTAAGCCCCCAAGGGCGTAGACATGACAGGAGATTTCTTCTCCTTTCAGATGGCTGAGTTAGCTATGGAGGTCTACCGCTGCATGCATATATATATATTATATATATATATATATATATATATATATATATATATATATATATATATATATATATATATATATGTATGTATATATATATATATATATATATATATATATATATATATATATATATATATATATATATATATATATACTGGGCAGCTAATTAATTTCCGTTTTTTTTTTCGATGAATTGTCTAAAATTTGATTTTATCATATTTATTTACTCAATTTGCCTCGGTAAAATAGTGAATTACGTGAATTAATAATAAATGAAAATAAATATCATAAATTATTACATTTCCATCATTATCAAGACTTTATCATAATGCCTTTTCAAAAAGTATTCTACCCCTCCCCATGCATAGTTAATTGAGGCCCTTTTGGACCGAACCACTGCTAATAGTCGTTTTCTGTAGCCCTGGATAAGGTTTCTGCATCCCTTGACAGGTTTTTTCGGTCCCTATTCTATGCAGAATGGGGACAGAATCTAACCCACAAGGAAAGATAACCCCCCCAAAAAATTTAATTGTATGGACAGAGTTGCTTCCCCTACTTTCTAACAGATGTGAAGTAAAAAAAAAAGTATAAATTTATAAGAGGTCCTTACACGTACTCGAAAAAAACTAAGTACCAACCTGATTCGTGATTGCCTAACTTCGATGATCGTACTTCATTCAACAGGATTTGGTGATTAAAACGCTTGAAAGATTATTAGAACCAGAACAAATTTGAATAAGGACTATAATAAAATAAAATAAATGTATTTGATGCTGCTGAGCGGATAGAAAGAGGGAGGCTCTAAAAAAAATTCCACGACTGTTGAGGAAGCTTGTATTCATTTGGCTAGGAGCGATTCCTCTTGAAAAAAAATCTGTCGTTTGGAAAAATGTCAAAATGATTATAATTAATTAAGACGGATATTCTACGTTGCAACAGAACACAAAGTAATTAATATATGTTATTAATACAAAAAATATAATTTACAGTTTTAAATTGAATTTTTTTCCATTCATGAATTTATAATTCGTTGCACAAACATTATCATTCTTAATTTCCCAGAAATTTATTGAAAGCAGTGTTGGTTTTGGAGGTGACGTTGACCAAGCAGCTAGTAGCGTGAAAAATGGAATCAGCAAAGTGAGTTCGAACTCCAGTTAGATCAATCAGCGTTCACTTTAGGCTAATATTCATTTCTTAGAGAGATGGTTAAGGGTGACTATAAACATAAACCAACCCGGAAAACCTGATAATTTTACCTTCCACTACATGGACAAGGCTTTAGAAATTATAATTCGAACTCAATCTCTCGGATACTTTATAAATATCCGATTCCTCGAGTATAATACCTGCGTGTGCCGTAGATTAAGTACTAATCTTACTAAGTTGATACTTTTTTTGTTCATGTCAAGAAATATCACATATATTCATGGATACAGATATAATAGGTCCTTTGCAATAATCACCTGAACAAGCCAAACGAGAAACACAATCAAGAGCTAGTTTTGCCTGACTCTTGAACAGAATTTATAAGCTGAGAAATGATATGAGACGACAAAGAGTCTGACTCAAAAGGTAAACACATTTATGTGATTGATAACCTCGCACATTTATGAATTTTGGATAAGCATGAATTCATCTCTTGTCCCAGCTCTGGGTAAAATAGGAAAACCGGAAAAGTCAAATCCCTCACCGAATCCCGTGAAGGGCTAGCCACGTGTCTCAGAAAGATGAATTTTGCAATGCTCCTGTTAAGCTTTGAAGGGGTTCAGCAAGCCAGGGGAGGGGTTATAATATGTATTCAAGTGGAATGACTTTGCGACATTTTCGATGGAATAGATAGATGGATGACTGCTTTAGAAAATGCTAGGAAAGAAAAATATTCATCATTGCTGGTCTTCTATGGAAGGCTACAATACGAACTCATTTTACCTTAAAAAAATATAAAAAAGATAAAACCCTGGATGAGGTCTGCTTGAATTAATTACTTTCAAACTTGGCTGAAAATTTAGTCCCAGGAATCATTTGTTATCAGTAAAAGACGTGGTCAGCAGAATAAGCGGGTCATACTTTACTTGATGATCTAAATTAGAATTTTCTTTCGTAGGAATTTTGAATTTTCTCTCTTAGAAATACTGAATTTTTCTTTCTTAGAAGTACTGAATGTATTATATTGTAGTTGTGAATCATTAACATATCTATATGTTTATTAGGGTAAACTATTTGAAACCCGTCCTACGGACATATTAGTGCGATTTGATCAAATCTGGGACAAAGGCACACAGAAGTTCTAACTTGCTTTCATTTGCCTCCATACAATGATGGATCAGCCAATACGTAACCAGAAATAAAGGGATAAATTTTGATTGGGAATTTATTCGATACAATATTTGATCCAACTGATCAACGGGCGTTAGGCTGAATGTATTGACGAGGAAAGTGGTTGTCTTAAAAGATGAATTTGCTGTTTAAAATGAATTTGTTTTCTCATTATTAAGCTACGGAATTATTGATGTATCCACATGATAAAATCAACGGCATGGCTATATACTGAAAAAGTATTTGACTATCATTTAATTGTATTATTAAGATATATAGAAAATTAAAACTAGACGGGCAATGAAATTATCTAATGAATTTTTATTAGATAACGTATTTCAATCAATATTATTAACTTATTACAACCAGTTGCAAATGCAATCTGGGGGTACAGATTGGGATTGTTGGTAGGTTTAAAAGTTTCATTGGGGCTTCTGCTTGCCAGATGGTTCTTGTTGCTCATATGTGAGAGCAAGAGGGAATTATCCTCTGAGATAGAGGGACATGAGTTCGAATCTCACCGGGAACTCATTCTTCGTTTCTGATCCGGCCGTTAACTCACGTTCGTAGGATTAAAGTTAAAAAAAAATATTATAAAGTTTATATAAATATATATAATATAAAATGAAAAGCAACTGAAATTTAAGGTAAATGATAAGAGACTGATAATAATGAAGAACGGTGATTTTCATGATGGTGATGTTATTTATGAAAGAAAGGAAAAATAACTTCGTCTTATAAGAAGAATGAGGCGATGATGAGAAATGAAAGAAAGAAAACGTTGTTAGAATATTATTTGAAACAATAACTTTAACGGTTGAGAATTCCCACACTAATGAGAAAAAGAAATAACTGAACATAAAAAAAGAGGTGTTAAAAATTCATAAAATATGGAACGAAGTTACAGGTTTATCTTCTTGATTGAATATCTGTATTAATTGTTTTTAAAAAGACCAGTCTCCATGTTCTGCTTCTGAGATATTTGGTTGAAGAAGAAATGAAGAGAAATCAAAACAAAAGAAAAATGTAATGAAAAGGCGATTTCAATGGGAATTAAAGAATGAAAATTGAAAATGAAAAAAGAAAATTGAATTAAACGGATCTTCTTTTTCCTTTTGTAAAAATTAAACAAACAGAGCATCATGTTTTTACTTCGCTAGTTTTTTTTTTTTTGTTTTAACTCTAATTAATATTTTTGCAATCGACACAAAATAGAAAATGTAAAAAGGAAAAAAAATAAAGTTATTCTATAAAGTCATTCAGAGTCTTCCTTTCCGATTTTACCTCTGTCGTTTCGTCTTTATTGTTCCGTGGTGTTTATCAATGACTTTTCCATGTTTTGAAACGTCGCATGTCTTTACCAAATGACAGATTAAACCATCGTTTTCCTTTCTTTCCTCACCCCCCCCGCTGCTTCGTGAGTTCTAGTTTGAATGATTCTTCTAGAAAAGGCCCGAAAGTCAGACCATAGATTCGCTACTTCGATCACACAGATTGTCATTCTGGAAGGCAGTCAGATGAGATCAATCCATCAAATACAGCCTGTCAAAATAACCTGTCAGAACATTGTATCAGATCAATTTGTCAGACAGATCTATTAAAGTTGTCAGTCAGTTCTAGCAAGGAGCGTTACTTTCAAAACCGCAGCTAACACAAATTCTCCTACTTGTACGTTTAGACATGTAGAAATAGGAGAGGTAACGAGGGGTAATGGGATTGTTTAGGTATGTCAACCTGTCAGTCAGTGACAGTCGTCGTTACTAATTTGTGAACATCCATAAAAGATCCATCGAGTTTTATTAGTATTTGGAAACTCCTAATTAAGAAAATAATTTAATATCATAGAAAGATATATATGTGGTATGGAGACTGTTCAGAAATGGATTTTTCTTTTAATGAATGAAATCACAGGTCCACTTTGGGATATTTTAAAATGTTAGTCTAAACGTGTGTAAGAGACATATGTAGGCGTAGAAGCATATGGACATTTTCCACAGACAACGCTTAACCTTGAAGAATAGGTTTTTGGAGTAGGTCAAATTAGTTGTGACCAATACAATCATCCATATCATTGAAAAGTATCAACGATTCGTCCAGTCCAGAGGGACCCCAGATAAGAATTGTATGGTTTCAAAAGAAGAGGGTATTAACCAAACTTACAAGTGATTTTTCACATACCACCACCACCACCACCACCACCACCACCAGTCTTTTATCGTTCGTCGTTGGAAATAGACTTTCCATAAGATTCGCCAAACTCCTCAATCATAAGAGCCACGGATCCAATACTTTCCTAAACCTGTCTAATTTGTCTTTCCATCTTGGTATTCAGCCAGATTCAGTTCCGTATGTGATCCCTGGGGATCCATGTTGTGAGTTGTGATGTCCGTCGGTTGTCTGCCATCCTTGCAACTTGAACAATCTATAGCCATTTGAGTTTCCATAATGGAATCTATGATTTCTCGGGTTCCCGTTTGCTCCCCTAATAAAGTGTGCTGTCTTGTGATCTCTCCATGTGCGGTTGAGCATGAATCTTTCTTGTGAGCAAAAAAGGAACATAAGAACTTAAATAGGAGTTAGGTAAAGGAAATGGAAGCATACTTAAAGAGAAAAGGAAAGAAAGGAGACTAAATAATTAACCATAATCACATAACCATGCCTCACATAGTATAGGGCAGTTGGGAGGAGATATTCTGTCTGAGAGTAAACCTGAACAGTATACCTTGTATCTGAGTTGATTTATCCGCACCCAGATTTCTTGGTGAAAAAGAAGATATATTATTCTGTTTGAAAAACAAATATGGAAGAAGATTGGAGACTGAGAATATAGAGAAAGAACATCAATAAGTAACATTAAAAGGAGTAGGAAGGATAGAATATGATTAACACATCACTATTGAAAAAAGTGCAAAAGCTGTAAAGGGATATAAAACGTGCTAGAAATCCAAGTTCCCCCTTAGACACTCGAGCCAGTCTCAGTCAATGTCTCTCTGGAGCTGCCTCAGCGCAAACAACGAACTCTTTTTAGCTAACAATAAAAAAATACCTGAAAAAATAAACTTTTTACATAATTTATAGAAGTTGTATCTTTGCTGCATACAACAAAATATGTTCAGAATCATGTATTTTTTTACTCTTGGAGTGTTTATCTTAAGATACTGCCAAGTGACATCTCTTTCTTTCTCAATCTTACAAGTACCAGCTCAAAGATTCCACCAGGTAACAGGCCGAAATAATACCCAGTGGGGTTCATTTTCAACTATACTTTACACCTATTACAAACCCTTTGCCGGACTCGAAAAAAAGCCAAATGAACACATTCTCCCTATACAATTTTGACTCAACGAATTTAGTAAAATGGTTACTATTGAGGTTCCATCACTTCTCAACTCCATTTCAGGACCGAAACAACAAAAGGATATTTATTGAGTATAGATTTAAAAAAAAATTATGACCATATTAAAGCATTTATAACCCAATACGATAGATTATCTGCACCCCCAGTTGAGCTTCAATTTTTTATGGAAATTTCATTTACCTGTGAATACAATTATGTATACAAATATGAATGACAATAATGTTTCAATTGACAATACGCACCTGGGTGTCTTAGAGATGTCGTTTGAGGAAATAATGCGGGTTATACATGGTAAAATACTGTCTGATTTACTATATGTTATCAGTAAGCATATTCATGCTTTTTGATGGTAATAAACAAACAAATAAATCCATGCTGAAAATCATAGTTTATAATATGACTCTTCAATTAGAAGACTTGTCAAAACTGTTTACATGTACAATATATCAAAGTAAATTATGAACGTGCATTAAATGATATTTATTCCATTGGCGAACTTCGTCACTAATTTATTGTGACGCTCAAGTTACATAGGGTGAGACTCATTGGACACTAAAGAAGGAGTAGGTGGTTACAACACCGTGTATATATACATGTGTGTGTGTGTGTGTGTGTGTGTGTGTGTGTATGCTTGTGAATATATACATATGTATATATATATATATATATGTGTGTGTGTGTGTGTGTGTGATTATAAATACATACTCACCTACACACACATACATATATATGTAGTATGTGTATATATGTATCCTCAGATGGTATACTGGTTATGTCTGCCTCACACACAGAAGGTTCCTGGTTCGATTCCCTATATGAGTTAGGAGTGGAAACTCTTCATTATGACAAATTTCCCCGTGCAATCAGCAGCTAATTGAGTACACACTAAGCCTTGCGATAATGATGGAGGTAGGAATCAAGTATAGGAGTCGTGCCAACCCTTATCCGAAAGGATTGTAGTGAAAGATTGGGGAGCATAAGGGTCGAGCCCAACTACGGATGACCATTCACCTAATACATGTAGGTATGTGATTATTGTAGAGAGAATTTATTTGGACAAATATTTTGTTCGTTGCAGAATTGACCGAGTAGCAAAACTCTCCAATCTGATGATATATACATGTGCAGGTATGTATATGTATATATGAATAAGGATAGATGGTTTTAGGAACTATTTTTTCTCGGTCTGAATCATTTACGGTAGTGAGCAAAACAACGGTGATGATAGGAAAATGAAAGCGCAATGATATATACGTAGAAATACGTTCATACCTGTAGTTCCGAGACTAACAGAACAAATGAAAAAAAAACCAGACGACGATTGTTGAAGAGAATGAGCTAAGGGTGCTATTTTAACCACCGTCATTGCCCCAGTGGCTTAATCGGTTAGCACGGATCTGGGCAACTTCTTGTGTCAAGTTCCCATGTTAGTAGTGGTAGGTTCAGATCCCGACCGTGACTTGTTTCTTTATTTTTCCGATCATTGAGGAAAAAAGCACACACACACACACACACACTGGCAAGAGAAGATTTTTCGGATATAGTTTTTATTGTTAAATAAAGAACAGATTAAACCTCTTTTTCATTCTCTCATTTATTTGGAACGATGATATATATAATACAGTATTCTTCTTCTTCTTCTTTCTTTTACGTTTTACTTTCTTCTTTCTTTTTCTCATTCTTTTCATTTTCATCTTCCTTCATTTTCTTCTTGTGCATTTATTTTTCTATTCTTTCTTTCTTGTCGACAAAAATCTTGAAGATTTTCTTCGACTCCGTGTTTTTTCAAATTTGTGATTTTGTACCTTTGTATCTTGCCTTTTGTTTCCTGTATATCCCTCAGGGTATTAACTCTTTCAGTTCGTAACAACTGCTACATGCAAAGTTCTTTTTTGCTTAGTACCTTACATCTTGTATATCCCTGATAAAACCACGTACACTACGTCGGAACAATAATGAATTCAGTTTTTCACCATCAATTTAAAAGGAATATATATCTATAAGGTCTTTGCTTGGGTCAGCTTCAATACTGACCCACAATTAGGTGTCGTCAATCAGAGAAGAACGTTCACATCTTCAAATCCCTCACGTCAGTTTCGAAATTTTGGGAACCAATGTTGTTTAATGATATTTTTTTCCCGAAAAAGAGATCTAAATTTAGAATAAAACTACAATTATTTTTGTAGGAGCCAAATAATTATATGACCACATTTCTTTTCTCATGGGTGGTCTGGAGGTGCGAGGCTGTATAATAGAGTATACTGTAAGAACAAGTAGCAATGAAAGTGTTTACTAGGTACTAATATCTATCAGGTTTATTTCAAAGCTAATGAGAAATTCGTGAATGTGATCTCACATTTCTTGCACATATTTCTCAAAAGAATTGCATGTGATAAGCATTATTTTTGTTCGGCATTCATTGTCAAGTGGATAGAAAAGACAAAAAATAAATGTAGTCTGTTCAGAGATAACTTTAGAACTTTCAATCATATGATAAATGAAGACAGCAAATTAACTAATGAAGGACATAATAATTAACAAGCCTTGATAGAAACGGTGATCCAATGATAAACATGCAGAAATTGTATGGGTAAAAATAGAAACAATGTCCTTGAAAAAAAGAACAATGAGATTCTTTGGAACCTTGGAATTTTGACCAATCATTCAATCCAGGCTAGGATATCAGATCCAGTTACAATAAAGATGATGTTTTTTCTCCAGACATTTAGAACACGTAATAGGTTCTGAAAACCTCCTCGATTGGTCAACCATAGAGTGAAACCTTATACTGGAGCCTTTGATAAAAAAAAACGAACATTAGGTTCAAGGGAGCAGAATGACACCATGTGATAGTCCTATAGAGCTATAGCCTGGGGGAGCTAAACGTTGGTTAAGCTATTGCAGTTTACGTACTAGTCATAGGTTCAATCCCTGGGTCAGGCAGTGGAATTCGGTGAAACGATCAGGAGCATTCCCGAAGAAGAATTAACTAAAAGGACAAGAATTATTTCCTAATGAATAAACCTCATAGATTGAAAGCAGAATAAAAACAGGTTATGTTAGTTACTGAAAAGAAATTTTCATTCAACCAATATTTTTTGGTAGCATGCCGTATTGGGGTTGATCAATTGAAAAAGAAGGGGGGGAGGGGTCAATGAATAAGTTACTCCACTCACATTTTTGGGACAGAGCTCACTGAAAAAAACTTTAATTTTCGAATCGAACAGACGGACACAAACTAAAAGATCAATTTAGCATGAACCTACGTTGTAAATTGGACTCCCAACTGAAGCTTCACTTGGGAGCATTAAAAAAACTTTACAAATAATATAGAGTGAACTTTTACATTTTCAGCCCTCTAGCTACATAAGTGCAGTCCGTATGCCACATGCTTAACTAACCATCCAGTAAGTGAGCAGACAGCCAGACAGATCAACGTAAAGAATAAGAGAAACCCAAGTTGACAGTTTGCATTGACAGTTTCTAACTATCTAACCTGGTCGATTGCCTGAATATAGTCATTTTCTGTTTAATTTTGTTGCATTAATTTTTCAATTACTCTGACTGTGGATACAGCAATCACAAATGTACGTGGCTAAATACTGATTGTTGAAAAAAAGTTCTTAGCCAGTCGAAAGTTTGCCTTTGATCAAATTTATGTCATAGTAAACATATCTCTATCCTAAGTGCTATACTTAGTTACAATTAAGTAGAGAAAGTTTATATACTTTGATTTATAAAAATACTTGGGATACTAGTATGTTGCACAGATCGTTGGTTAGTTGATTGGTATTGATCATTGATGAATCTGTTATTAGTAAAGAATCTTTTAACAAAAGAGCAATAACCCCAAATCTTTGACGATACTCTTGTAAGCCATACGCAAACCACCTGTAGATACCAGAGGCAAATTATTGAAACCCAAGAAACTATGCAACGTTATGATTTTTCTAATGAAACAATATTGCATCATTAATATGGTTTTAGTATCATCTTGAGGACAAAAGAGATTATACTCGTAGCTCTTCGTTCACCTAGACCTCGCCCATGTCGGGGTTCGAATGCCAGCTACTTAGACTTGAGAAGGATTTGTCTGATCTCAGATTAGAAGAGGGTTCGCTATGAAAAGCCTTTACGTACAAGAGTACATTACTATTAAAAAATCATCAAAACTGTCAACATCAACCGATTCTGTCAACAGAAGTTTCCTCAGATAATCTGACTGTCTGTCCCTCTCTCTTTATATATATATATATATATATATATATATATATATATATATATATATATATATATATATATGTATGTATATATATATATATATATATATATATGTATGTATATATATACATATATATATATATATATGTATATATATATATGTATGTATGTATATATATATATATATATGTATATATATATATGTATATAAGTCTGTCACACGTAGTGGCTTCATCAATGGAGCGATGAAAGCTGAAAATTTAAACATTCACTTTGTTTTTCTGGAAATGCCCGTAAAAATTCTGAGTTTTAAGTGATAGAAAAATAAAAGAAAACAAAACTCATGGCCTTTTACCCAACATTTTCTTTTATTGATCATCACCAACATAGCCTACTACCAAAAGTCGTTGGTCACGTGGCATTATCTATGGCATGACCAACCAGATTCGTATGTATCGAATAATCATTGATAATTGTTGGTGTATACGATGTGGTTGCGAAACTTAATGTAAATGATGACTTTCATTTTGGCATATATAGTGAGGGATCACATTCATACGATAATTCAAATGTAAAAGTGCACACCGTTGTCAGTTCATATCTCTTTTGAGTTTTTGTTAATATCATTCAGTTTCTATATGTGTGCACACATGCACGCAACCTGATGCCTACGCCTAAAAATGACGGGATTATTTACCTTACAGAACATTACTTCTGCTTGGGATCAAGGTATCTGTACCTTCTTCCTTGGATCAAAGTTTGACACATCCACACTTTAGGCCCAGGACCAAAATATCTCCCCGACACTTCTGCCTAAAATCAAATATTGTATTTATGCTATCATTTAAAAGTGTAACAAACGCGAGCGCGCATATGCACGCGCACAAGCATGTATATATAGATACATATAGCGTTTTACGTATTTATATTTTATAATTGTGTCATCCAGGGACGGCTGTTCCGTTGTATTACAACTCTTTAGTGTGGCTATAGACTCGATATCCCTTCCAGTACCGTTTAGTGAGGTCGGCAGATGCTGTATCCCTACCTTACGCAAAAGTAGACGGTCAGTAGGACCGAATTAAGCCATAATTCTGAATAATTCCCCATCTACTAGAATGCTCCCTTCCAGAGTTGGAAGAGCATTGCTGGGTTGCTTATTGCAGATAGTTGCCCTACGTAGGAGTACTCAAACCTCAAGAAAGAGGCATTAATTACAATTGATGATTGTGTCATCCACGGACAGCTGTTTCGTTGTATTACAACTCCTCAGTATTCGTTGTCAGTATAGTGCTCTATATTTTGAAACTAGTTGGAATTCATATGATAGGACATTTTTTTTAATAATATACCGTTATACTCTGTCAAAATGTTCAGTTTTAATTGATTATTTGACAAGTTGTAAGCAAGCGAAATATAATACATATATACATATGTGTGTGTGTGAATGTATTTGTATTCGTGTGTGTGTGTGTGTGTGTGTGTGTGTACGTGTGTGTGTATAAGAAGTATACTTGTCACGTAGAGAAAACAATAAGATAATTATAGTAATGATCCAGCTATTAAATGACACACAATTTACCGTATACTCCATCATATGATGCTCACTGGGGAATGGATAGCATCCATTATTAAACATTATATAATCAAAAACTAATTCTCCCAGAATTCGTATCTCTCATCAATTCAAGTTTTTGGCAGTTGACACTAAGGTATTGATTGCTTATTATCGTGCTCATTGCAATAAAACAAGAGTGTTCTCAAGAAACGTTAACGAATATCTTTCAATGATTATGAATGCAAGTATTTCACCATGCATAACCTTTACTCTTCCGAAAACCATCAAACTGAACTATCCAGATGCATATTATGTATAGAAACATAGTAGTTATACAAATTTGTATGTACAATCGTATACATTGGATAACGTATTTTTCATTAGAAATCCAAGCCCTATAGGTTGACTTATTTCTAAGTAAAATATCTATAATTTTTTTTGCCGGAATTTGCATACTTATCGTTCACAGTGATTTGTGGTTACTGAAGAACTTGCTCCCAACAAAATTTTCGCAAGAGGCAACGAAGAGACAATGTGATATGAATTCAATATCTCATTGAACATGTTTTCTTATAGGATTTCAGATATCCTTCAAATAAGATCTGAAAGTTGTTGTTCACCCTATGATCTTCAGGAGGTTTTGAATAATGATCATGTGTGATAAATGAGAAAAAAACTTTATTTGAAAGATGAAACATAGGGATATTTAATTTTCAATTTCTGCTGCTAAAGATTTACTTAACAAGGTAGGCGCGTTAAGTTCAAGCTCCCTGGCTTCATCCAAATCTATGAGTAAACAAAATAGAATTAATTTCGCCGTACAATATTATTCCAGAACTATGCAATTCATAGTGGTATTTGTCAACTTCAACTTCGGTAGAACAAGTCAACCTGAGTTAGGCTTTTGAAGTGGGAGTATATTTGAAATCAGTTTTCACGTACATCACTGTATCACTGTTATTTGACCACGACACCCCTATTTTTATGGTCATTGTCATCTGTCATTGTTACATGCAAAAATAAAGTCAAAATTCAATAATAAGAGTTTGACGAAGGGAAAGAACGAAAAAGCCTACTCAACTTAAGTGTTAATCTGCCGTTAGCGACGAGAACTAAAAGAAACAAATCATTACTCAGCCTAATAGATAATCTGCCACTAACCTCAAACGTGTGGAAAAAAGAATGTTTTACCCCAAGTTGGATCCAATCTCAAAATCTTCTGGTGATTTGCAGAACGTCATACAAGCCATGGAAACACTGCTGAAGATTGAAATTCATTGGTAATAATGAAAAAAATTCTCGAGCGAAAACCTCAAAATCACGGACAAATATCTTCTGCTTTTTATAAAATTCTGATGTTTTTACAACGTTTATTATTTGATTATTATATCAACTATTTTAATGGATTCCTTTTTTCATAACTGAAATTCGATGTTAACGAAAAAATACCAATATCTCGGAAATGCAAGTTGACACAATATGACGTCACGGGATTTTTTTCACTTCTCTCTTATACATGTGTTAAATTTAGACATCTAAAATTCGAAGTCTGATTAAATGTGATAATAAAGTCAACTGTGGGAGTTCGACAATGTTGGAATTTTTCACCTTTTTGAAAATCTTTTAATAAAACAAACTTTCTGTGATTTTGATGTGAGACGTTCAAATTCTATTTTGGTTTTCATTTTGAAACATTTACCTAATATATTTACTAGGTAATTCGCAATTCATTCTACTGCCTTCAATTTTTGTTTGTTACCATTTTTCATTTGGTGCTATCGAAGGAGGGTCACTATCTTCACATTTGGGTAGTAAACTTAAAGACAGTCGTAGAATGGATCTGCCGAATATTTTGGGAACAAGAAAAAATGACTGATAATAATGAGTTCAATTGTCCCAGAAAACTCTTTGAATAGAACCGAAACCATTTAGCTCATTTTATTTACTAACCCAAAAAAGAGATTACGCATATTGAACCAATGTCTTGACTAAATGAGCCACGACATCTTCAAGTATATGTTTATTTCTTTCTTTAAAAATATCTTGTGTGTGTAGGTTTGAAGCATTTCTTTGTGAAATTTTCTTAAAAGACTGATGTCAATTCAATTTGTATAAAAGACATCGAAATTAAACCACGTATTTCCCTCGTCGCACTCTGTCTCTTTCCAACCTCCTTAGATTTCTTTTTGTTCTTCCCTTCCATAAATTTGTGCCTCGTTTACATTCAGCATTTCGCTTAATTGTATGAAAACCTCGTAAAACGAAGACATTGGGCATAGAAAACGTCTGCGTTGTCATCTTGTTATTTTCTCTGACCACTGTGACAAATTAGGCATATTGTCTTCTAGCGTGTAGGCAAGCACAAACCAACTATAAAAGAGTTTTTCTTTAAGAGAAAACATTTTACATTTAAAAAGAAATCAAGACAACGCACAAAGCAATCAAGATTTCGGTTTTGTAATTGTGTCGCAGGAGGTAGAGTAGCGTGGTTTGGTGACGTGCTGGGGAGATGGGTAGTGATGGAAGAGACGGACCGCCTGGTGGCAAGTAATGTAATCTGGAATGTGGAAATGCAATGTTGAATAACGGAAAAAAAAGGTGAGGATGTGGAACAGTTAGAATTTTATGGGGATATCTTGTCAATTCTATTTCAATTTGGACAAACAATTTGGCATGTAATGATTCAATAAGTTCTCTTTAGAGAAACGGAAAAGCATTCAAAAGAAACTATGAAGTCAAAATAAAAGAATGGACTAAACGAAAAAGCACTAATCGGATAAGTGAATGCTTTTTTCATTGAAACTTTTTCACGTAGGACTTCAACTTCATAGAGTAAGTTTCTAGTCTTAATACTAGTATACCAATACTGACTAGAAATGACGGTGGTACCTAACACTTCAATTATACTGTATAACTATGATATCAAGAAATATCAAGAAAGTTATTTTGCTCTCCATTTTTTTTTGTTTATGTTCAACTAGAATGAATCTGGATTTTTCACACAAATATGAAATAAAATTTAGTAAGTAGGGGAGACCACTCTACAATTAGAGTTGTATCGCTATCTCCCTGACAGATGTTACAGACTAAAGATGTAGACGTAAACATGGCATATTACATAAGATAAATGGATTGATCCATATTCATCGTATTTGCTGGCTTTTTTTAGTGCCTGAGAAGATATCAAAGACACTAGTAATGTCTGATGAAAGGTATGGCTTCAGAATTACTGATTATCATTTTCCAAATCATTGTTGTTTTGGTAAAATCTATGAAACCACAACGGTATCTCACAATTGATCGTTCTAAAAGCGTGTTCAATGCACAAAATGATGGTGAGAATTCTGTTAAAGGAAAGAATTTCGGGGACTAATTTTTTTGCAGTCAATAATTCATTTACTTGGAAAAATGGAAGATATCAGTTCTATCAATCTATCCATCAATCTATCAATTTATCTATCTATCTGAAACTTTTTCTTTATTAATGATGTAAAAATCCAAAGAAAATTAATGTTATAGTCACGCAAAGTTATAAACGATGGTCGCAATTTCTATTTGATTTTGTAGTCACGAAATCGTCTAAAAGTAGCCAAGAACAGTCGTCTATCACACAAAATAGACATTCGATGCAATGAGATTCGATTATATCTATTTGCATACATACACTGCCATCTACTTTGGGAATATTGATTTCTTCGTTGCTTGGGGGGAATGTTAATATTAAGCATATTTGTCACATTTTTGTGGTAAAGACAAATATATTGCTAGGGTCATTGAGACTGTCTCTCTGTTTGCTTGTCCATAAATATGGACGATTCCAATAATTCATCCGTCTATTAATGCTGATTTAAGTATCTGTCCCAGTGCAGTTGTTAGCTAAGTCAGTTTACAGACCTATCTTAGGAGATATCCAATAATATCTGGGTTACAACCTTCAAAGAAAAGTCACATGAAATGAAAAGAGCACACACACACACACATACACACACATCAATATGCATGCATGTATACATATGCATATCACACTCACAAACACACACACATATATATATATATATATATATATATATATATATATATATATATATATATATATATATATCATTGTGTCTTCCACAGAGCTGTTTCATTGTATTCCAACTCTTCAGTGTGGCTATAGACTATCCATTATCCCATCCAGTACCACGAGGTAGGATTGAAATCTCCGCTACTGACCCGGGGGCCGGTATCCTACCTACACCATGGAACTGGACAGTCAGCAAGGTTGAATATGAGCGATATATTTATTTAGCATATATTCCCGAACCACCAGAGTGCTCGATTCCTATGGAGGGGCTTTGCATAAGTTTACAATGAACGAGTTACCTCGCTTAAAGAGAACTCAAAACTGGACAGGGGAGCGTTGATATATATATATATATATATATATATATATATATATATATATATATATATATATATATGTTTTAGCTGAATACTGCTCGATAGGGTGGCAGTCAGCTAGTTCCTGCAGGAAGTCCTCAGCCCCTAGCTGAAAATCCAATCTAAACATTTTTGGGGGTCACTGAGTCTGCATACACGAAGCTGCACTATTCAACGGAAGGTAAGGTTACAGTTTAGTATTAAAGTTACCTTTTTTTCAGTAACAAACACGTTCTTACCTTGGTTCAGTAAGAATGGACACTGTACCTGGTCAAGATGCACCAATGTTAGAGGGGGGTGAATGATAGACAGGGCCATATATATATATATATATATATATATATATATATATATATATATATATATATATATATATATATATATATATATATGTGTGTGTGTGTGTGTGTGTGTGTGTGTGTTGGGAGCTTATAATCAGTTTGGTACTTGCTTTAATTTTTTGACCCACCACTTGTTGGTTCCACTGTTAGCCTCGTTCTCAACAGAAAAAAGAATTCGCCTTTTTTTGCTGCTAGTAGTGAGACTTACGAGTTTTAAGCACGAAAAGTTCTGTATGGAAAAAGTAACTTATTTCTTTCGACAAACGAGCGCCCAGTTCATGCTGTAACGTGCAATCGATGATAGAATAGTGTAAGTTCATGAAAAACGGCATTAAACAATATATAAACTACATTGCAAGCAGCTTTTGTAAAACCTTTTCTGGAAATAGAAAGTAAATAAAAGCATGTGCTGGTGGCTGGGTGTAACATTGTATGCAAGGGTACAAGGTCCGCTGTAATTGTATGCAATCGAGGTGGAGAAAATAAAAACAAAAAAAGCCTGATAAATGATAAAACAAACTTCAAACAAATCATTGGTGGAGTCATTGTTTTTCTTACTGTTTTTCCTCATCTTCCACCTTATTACAATACATAATTGAGGTTCTTCACATGTGATTCCCCTTGTCTTACCAGATGGTCATAATATTACTAAAATCTCACCTTTTGCCAAATTACATTCTTCTCTCTGGTTTAGAAGTTTATACTTCTCAATTATAACGTTATATTAATAAAGTTACAGCCACGCAATAGGAAAAGGCATCAATTTGCCCCAGTTTACCATATCTATATCTATCTATCTATCTATCTAACTATATATATATATATATATATATATATATATATATATATATATATATATATATATATATATATATATATATATATATGATGTGGCTATTAGATGATGATACTGGTCAGCTTATGTGAGTCAAACCATTATGTGATGGACGACAGGGTGTTGATCACGATGAATGTTGTAGACATTTTTGTGCACCAAGAACCACTGACAATGTTATAAGAATTGAAACAAATCGTTTGGTCCGGACAACTCTGCTTCTTTTTTCAGCCTTACGTTAGCCGGTGCTCTTTGTAAACTAACACGATTTGTGAACCAGAGGGTCCATTTCGAAGGAGACAATAGAAACTGTGTAAGGGTAAGTAAGGTTTTGTTTGTCCAAAGATAATTGACACTTTTAATGAAGGGCTAGAGCTACTATTTCTTAGGGTTGACATCACTTTGGGCCACCACTATATATATATATATATATATATACAAAGAGAGAGAGAGAGAGAGAGAGAGAGAGAGAGAGAGAGAGAGAGAGAGAGAGAGAGAGAGTGTGTGTGTGTGTGTGTGTGATGGGGGGTCCAGAGTAATGTCAAGCCTATGACAGAGTGCTTTAGCCCATCATCCAATTTCCCAGGTTGGACATAACTTTTGACCATCATTATAATACATATATATATATATATAGAGAGAGAGAGAGAGAGAGAGAGAGAGAGAGAGAGAGAAAGAGGGAGAGAGAGAGAGAAAGAGAGAAAGAAAGAGAGAGAGAGAGAGAGAGAGAGAGAGAGAGAGAGAGAGAGAATAGGATAGATTGATAGATGGATAGATAGACAAACGAGTATAAGATGAATAGGAATCAGAATTAATGTGTTCCGCTACCCAGGGCGATAACAGTGATTAAGTCCATGATAAAAAAAAAGGTGACAGAGGAGGGTACCCCCTACATCCAGTTGTAGAAAAAAGAGAAAGTAAAGTTTATGAAAGAAGAGAACAAAAAAATAGGAAAAAAGAATAAAAGAAAAGCCGAAGTATTAAAAGAAACACGCAACAGCGCAAAGAAAATAAAGGGGAAAGTAGTGAGAAGCCATTTTCCTGAACACCGTCCAAGGACCCCGTCTAACTTTTAATGGCGTCCCTCGACTGAAATGTCCGGATTACCTGGCCAGCTAGTTTGGCAATTGTTCAATTCTGACGGCGCATGCGTTACAATATCAGATTGACGTCAATGCCGATCGTTAAGGACTGATTCGACGCAGGTCAGCTGCACGTGTGACTCTAGTGGAGATGGGAGACAGGGGTTTTGAACATTGATACGTGGTATCTAAAAGGTTGCTTGGCTCATCACTTAGAACCTTTCTAACATGAAATGTTGTGTACGAGTATTGATAATTATCGAGCGTTCTATCACGTAAATTATGGGGGAACTTTATTGACCTACCGATTGCATCTTGAGCACCTTCATTCCTAATAATCAGTATCAAAACCGGTCTGTTTATTCACTCAATAGAAACGGCCATGCAACCAATATCATTTGGCAGCATGCTATGTTAAGAATTAAAGCATCGTAAAAACGTACAAATAAGTTGCTTTCCTCACCTTTGGACGAGTAGTGATCACTGAGAAAATCGGAATTTCGAAAAACATGCAGTCGCAGAAAGAGGGGTCAATTTAGCATGTAGCCACGATGTAAATTGAACCCCCACTAAAGAGCTATCTGGGGAGATTAAAAAAAAACGTTTTTAGACACAGTAAAGGGTGGATGTTTGAAATTTTAGCCCTTTAGCTCCGCCGATGCAGACTGTGTAAAACGTACATACATAGCTAGCCAGCCAGCAAGCCAGCTGGACAAACTTGAAAACTGAAGAAACCTATTTTGACAGTTATGGTGACAGTTTGGGTTGACAGTTTTCAATGAGGGGGCTCTTGAAACCTGAGGTAAAGGCTCGATTTCGAGGGCTGTCTTTCAAGGCAGGCCAGTAAGATCTTCCCATTTAGATGATTTGCGGAACGCAATCTACCCACATTACAAGGATCCAACTCGATGAAAATCATGGCTTCAGTATCTCAAATTATCCAGCATGTAACGAGGACAATTCCTTGTTTATGGTAGGAATCGTATATCATGTTGTGGTGAACACTGCTGACAAACACGCCAAACTGTTGAACCACTAAAAACTTAGCGGAAGAAAGGATAACCGCTAACCGCTATCATTATATCAATTTAGCTTCGATTTGTTTTTTTTCTCAAAACAGACCAAAAGAGCTGATATTTTTATACGTCGTAACTTGGATACAGAGTTTTAAAAGAGCTGTGTATTGAACGTGTGTGAATATTTAATTCAATTTGTTCATTTTCATTTCAATTTTGTACATAATGATCACCTTGGCGTGCTATACCTTTCCGGACAGCTCTACGTCTAAGACATAACATATTTGAATTTCATCTCTTTCGGTACGTTTTTGAGGGTTATGGAAAAAAACCGAACCGAAGCTAAATTCCAGATAAACATAATAAATAAAAAGATATTCAAGTGTTTGATCTCCATTGGTGTGTGTTATACAAACATAAAGATGTACAAACCAATAAGCCAGGCAGCCAGTCAGACCAATTTAAAAACTGTAGAAACATATGTTGCAGATGTATAAATACACATTCATATGATATAAGGAAAGATAAATGTACACATATTCGAAACATAGAGATCTTAAGTATCATTTATGTTGGATAAGGTTTTTCTCCAATCATGAAGTAAGCGTATAAACCCGATTATTTCAAAAGAGTCCCACCATCTTTCATTCGCCCACACAACCAGCAAATTTAATGTTTGTGCATTTGAAGAACAAGTGCAGACTTTTTTTTTCAGGGAAAGTCCTTTCTATACTTAATAACAGTCGGCCAATCCAATGCACTGATAACTGCGCAGGAAGCCACATTATGGGCGCCATTTAACCTTGAATTAGACGCCATTTTTATTGAGAAACCTCTCATCAATGTCACTCTGGATAACAGGAGTGCGCTGTACGCTAAATAAGTACCAAATAAAGTTGCAAGTATTTTTTATTCTCAAACATTTCGATGTCAGTCATAAAACAATTATTCTTCTCACTATAAGGAAGCATTTCGAGGAAGAGTAACGCCTTCCATGGTTTTCCCTTGCTATACGTGAGAAATTATCGATTCCTTACAGTCATTTCTCTCCTGAATATATCATGAAAGTTACCCCGAAACTCAATCCATCTATCTATCTATCTATCTATCTATCTATCTATCTATCTATCTAAGGGAGCATTCAAAAATTCGTTTGGTTATCTGTCGTCTAGGGTGATGAATGATGACTAAGTTCCGTTTTTAATTGGTGATTTGAACTGTAATTTAGTGGCCTCAAGTCTGGTTATATAACCCTCGAGCTTTCTGTTTGGTTGTTGGGAAGAGACCCAAATAAGTAAATAAAATGTAATGAAATAGCCAACCAAAATCTATTCAACCTTAAAAAAAATAACATCAAAAAAGGAAAGAGATGATGATGTACACACACACATACAAAAAATCTCAGACCGGATGCACTCTATTCAAATCCACAAAGAAATCATTTTTACCTACGGGCTCAAAATTCTTGCAAAAGTTGAAAAAAAAAATGCTCAAAGATAAAAGGGAGTTGAGCGCTTCTATTTTTTCTGAGTCTTTCAATGAAAACTTGATTTATCCAATCAGATTAGCGTATTTTCCCGCCAGCCTAATCCACTCGAAAATTTTGAGTCACGGCTTTTCGCGACAGACTGTCTTCATTCAAATGTAATTTTCGTAGGTTTTCCGAATTTTTTTTTTTTTTTAGGTCTGAATAATTTTTTTTCAATCGTGCGGTTTACTGATATAGCAGTTCCTACATTCTATCAGTGGAGGTGATATGAATAGAAAAGTAGGAACATATACATAGTATCAACCTAATTTACGGGACGTTCACACACACACACACGCGCTTATATATATATATATATATATATATATATATATAGAGTTGTAACCTTCAGTTCATTATACTCATATAAACTTATATAAACGATATGCTATCCCCTAATTCGGAGAAACACATGTATACACTCATACACATCTGCAAATGCGGTCATACATATATATATATATATATATATATATGCGTGTGTGTGTGTGTGTGTGTGTGTGTGTGTGTGTATGTGTGTCAGATTCTCAAAGTTTGGTGAAATCTACAATGAAAAAAAATTCTGAACTATACACCTCGTTCATTCTGTTTCTCCAAGGTAGTCGTTTTCGTCTATTATACAGCTATTTATCAAAGAGTTCTGTTCAAGAATGCTAATGGTGGGCTCCAATTCTACAGTTTGTTTGCTTGCATCGTTCAAAAGTACCAAATTGTTAGGTGTGTGGCCCATATGTACATACATACAGATATATATATATATACATACATTCTACTAAATGTCATTCAGTCTAGCATAATGACGTTTTGTGGAACTCTTATAAAGATTGAACACAACTCTATCTTGCTTGTTGACAAATTCATATTCAATCATGGAGTTAGTTCTTTCTGTCGTATCAAGAGCAGCAAGAACAGTCCTCACCAAATTGACAGTACTTAACCTTCCCTCAATGTGATACGTAATAACTCAACTAAATTGACAAGTCTTGCATATCCACGAAAATGTATGCTAGACTCAGATGAATATAATTATAAAATTGATATTTCCGTACCATGATTGTAAATCACGACTAAGTGACAGGTAGCCAGCTCACTAACCAACTGAGCCACACTGACAAATCTTACGTATCTACAAAAATTTATTTCACATATACCCCGGAGCTTATCTAAATCTAAGAAATAAAAAAATACACATTTATACCGGAAAAATATTTTTAGACTATGAAAAAAAAAAAAAAATGGGGGAAGGGGCGAAATGAAAGGTGGCAATAATCACGTTCACTTAGAATCGAAGCAAGAGTGGGTTATGATGCTTTGCAGCAGCCAGGCTTATTCTTGTATTGTCTTGATTATTTCAAGAATATTATTTTTTTTTTATCATCAGTTTTCGTTTCTTTCATTTCAGTTTATCGTTCGTCTGTTTTTCTTTCTTGAATATTCTGCATATCAAACAAATTCAGGCAAGGGTTGATTTAGAAAGTGAAGAAGCAAGACATAAATAACACCAAAAGAAAAAAAAAACAAATGTTATAGAAAGGAAGATCGAATATGGAATAATTCATCGAACGTTTAACAGATTCACGGCTAATGTTCCAAAAACGCATATTTAATTTCTCGTCAATACATCGCCATGAAAACAAATCAAATAAACATATCTTAATGGAGAACAATAGACTAAAAAAAAAAGATAAAGAAAGGTCTGGTTAGTCCCACAACAGAAACTGTCATACTATTAATGTCTATCGACAACATGCCATGGTTGGGGGGATCAATTAAGAAACTGGAAATTTTTTATTTTTATTTTTATCGCTAAAAAGACTTGAATTTCAAAACGCGAGCGTGCATGCTGCTGGGCACAAACTAAGGACCATTGTAACATAAACGTTCGTTGGAGATTACCCTTTCCTCTCCACACATACTCTAAATACCTATTTAGGGGGACCTTTTTTTCTTGACATGATAAGGAGTGAATGCTGAAATTTTCAGTCCTTTAGCACCTTTGGTACAACCTGTATGAGTGATACATACGGTAACTCAAAAATTGTCGGAACCTATGCTGAAAGTTGACGATTTCTAATATAGATGATTATTATTGTTTTTCCCGACCAGTAGTATCCGATAGTATTCGCTGGGGATTAAGAAATAGCTAGTCACCTCAATACTCCAATAAGGAAGAATGGAAATCCTCGAGACGACAAAATTACGGAAATCAAGTACTGTTGTCAGGATGGTTTCAATTCTTCCTCGGATTTTCAAATCATCTACTTTCTTAAAATTCTGATCGGCACATCGATAAGAACACTGATCAAATAAAGATATGTCGATAGGACACAACAGACTAAAGCAAGTAAACATAGAAATACATATTTAATATTTGTATCTTCAAACCAATAACATTTGCCAGTTTATACTGTAGATTAGGCGACAGCGTGTGTCCCCAATACTCCAGCACTTTCCTCGGTATTCTTTCTGATTTTAGTAATGTAGCTGTATAGACAGTTTGAATTTTTTGACAGATTCCAGAGTCTTTCATTCTCTTCGCAAAGCGTCGAGGAACTGTTTCAAGGATGACGATAATGATAACTGCAATATTCATATTTATATTCCTTATTAATCTTGACTAGGCTTAGATGTTAATCTGGCTTTTCACTCTGTTTTGATCTTACTCAGTGTTCTGGTGAATCAATTGATGTTTCCTTTTAGCTGGATGCAGATTCGTAACCGTTTCATTGCATAAACGTTTCATTACTCAGGAAAATGGCATATCATGGAGGAATAGATGCTCGAATGAGGTTTGTGAATGGTGCAATCATTTCAACTGATATATTCTGTTGACCCTGAGTACAGTGTTGACACGTGACTGATATTGTAGCACAAAAATGACATTTACGTAAATTCTACTTTCTTATCATTAAAGGTTACTCCCTTTATAAAACATCCCGTGTCATTCTATGTACTTGGTTCAGACTAATTTCTTCGTCTTTTTTTTTTTCACAGCAGTCCAGTAGTTCAGGCCCTGGCCATACTCAAGTGTCTTCTGTGTGGAGGGATGTTCAAAACACTTTAATCGAAAATATTGTATCAATTCTGACTACTTTTTTTTTCACCTCCATCTGAATTTGGTTTGTTTTTTGTTTTTTCACAGATTCCTCTCCCGTCGTGCATCAACTTCTACAATGAGTTAAGATGAAGGCAAAAAGTTGTCAAAATCAATAAAATGTTTGGTTTACAATACTTCCACAGATAAAAAGAAGATTATAAAATTTAATCGGAAATATTTTGTATTCTATTATGATTTAACACCTTCATCTATGATTAGTTGGCCTTGGAGTATTGTATATATCTTACTTCGAAATATTACCCCAGGTTCATTGATCAGAAATGCTAAAATGGAATACATTCTTATCACGGTTACCAAACTAAATACCTTCCTAAGAATGCAACGCTTGATGAAACAGAACTAAATTGAGACATTATGACATTGCATAAATAGAAATTGTGCCAGCGATCATTCCAAAATATATTATGTTGCAGAGCCTCTAAAAGATGGAGTGGATTAGTGCTGTGTATCTCATCTGGTAGCTACTTTCTAGAGTTGGTTAAATACCACAGGGTGTCAATGTTTATCTGTACATGACATATCATTGTGTACGTGCATGTGTTTCTTCTCATACACATGGCAAATTAACCAACTGTATACAGCTATCTCAGGAACTGTCCACAATTTCATTAGATTTTATTCATTTAGATTATTTTGGCTAGAAATATCACCAAAACTGTCAGCATATGTTTGTGAAGGTTAAAACGAGTAAAACATTGGAATCAACGGGTGGTGAAATAGACGAGGAGCAGAAAACTCAAATCGTTCCCCTCGACGCATAAAGTCGGACTAATGGTTTTAATCTTAATGAATCGAGTCCTTTTAGATACTTTTGTACGAATGAAAACGTCAAGCAGAACCGTCACTAAAAACTGCCAAAATATGTTGCCTCAATTTTTCCAGTAGGTTTGGCTTGCTTGCTATATATTTATCACACGTACAAGTCACATGAATAAAGTTAGAGGGCTGAAAATCTAAAATTTACCACTTTTTATGTCTACAAAACATGATTTTTTGTTCTTTAAACCATCAATATAGTCTTTCAGGGAGCAGATTTGCAATGTAAGTTTACACAAAATTAGCCACATAATTTGTATGCGCTTGTTTTTTTTTATTTCTAAATCAAGACTTTTTAGAGATCACTGTCCAAAAAAGACAAGAGATATAAGTATTTCATAAAACATTTTTTTTTTAAATTTCTAATTGATCACCAAATAATGCCAAAAGATATTTGTCACATGACGTTTTCTATTGAGTGACTAATCGTACTTGTTTGTTCAGGAAATTTTAAATCACTACATTTACTACTACTACTACTACTACTACTACTACTACTACTACTACTACTACTAATAATAATAATAATAATAATAATAAAGAAGCACTACAACAAATAAACAGGGTCGCGCTGAACGGAGTAAATATATCTTCCTTTCTTTTGAATCACCGATATAAAAGATCTTCAGGGAAGAAAGAAAAGAGAATCGTGTGTAGATCGGTTCTATTCATAAATTGCCCTATTTTTAGTTCCAAAATAATATTGAGTCCATCAAAGTTCTCAAAGTAAACAATGCCAGCATAAACACTTGAAAATCGGTGTAGTGTTAGTTCACCAGTCCGTGATCGCTGCGTCATTTTATAAACATTTTCCTTATCTGTTGATGGTTTCAAGTGTTTGAGGGAATCCGTTCAGATAAGACGAGAGCAAAGAATTACTTGAAAGATATAAGCGTAGATATCATAGTGACTACGAATCATGGCGTGACAATAGATGGATACATTCCTGAAAAAAAAAAAAAACATTGGCCAAATTAATTTTAATATTTGGCTTAGTCAATTACACGTAGGGGTTTGGGCATCAAATCTGTTTTGGCGTTAGCCCATTTGGCGATGGAAGTTTTAGCGTTTGGGAAAAATGTTAATTGTGTAGTAATAACAACAATAATTGAAATAACTGGGATATGTATCCTTGTGAAACTTCTAGTTGCGTAGCTGATAGCATTTAAATTCCCTTCTGCTCTCATGTTCAGAGAGTACGATTTTTGGTAACTGTAACACTTCTGTGAGCTAAGCGTGGCTGTCCGACAAGTACATTTTACGCGTATTCGAACTAATATCCTTATCTCTTTTATTTCTATAGTTGTGTTTTATCCAATGTGTTCTCCGGCTTCCCCTCGCCGTATAGTTAGAATGCAAACAATAGGAATGAGGATACGATTCTTGAAAATCCCTGCAATGATGATGAAGTTTGATCCTAGAATTTGGGAGGTAATATTCCTCATGTAAGACGTATTAACACTAAAATGTCCTCAAGGAAAAGGAATGAAAATAATTCTATTAAGGAAGTCGGGTGAATTTTAACCATGCCACTAGCGTTATTCTTTTTGTGGAAGATAAAAGACATTTAACTGAGCATAAAGTACCTTATTTGACAAAAATCTACTCATTAAATCAAGAGTTATGACAGTTAGACGTTGTCATTTTTGCAGATATTAGAGATTGATGTGATGAGTTTAGACTCTCCACGTGACACAAAAATGATGCACAAAGAAAATCCTTCTACTGTAAAATATGCCAAGTTTATGCGATGAAATTTAGGGGGAAATAAGTAAATCGCCACGGGAAATTCATATTTCATATTTATGCTTTTGTAAGACCCATTCTGTCGAGTCAGTCGTTACTATGGCTGATTGGTGGAACAGGTTCAGTTTAGTAAAACATATGTTTTAAGGTGTGATGCGAAATTTAGCTGTTTGGGAGCCATATTTAGCTTTTTTTCTTGTTCAGCCACGAATTCCAGATCTTGCCTCCAGTTTCAAATCTTATATAAGTTAATATTTATATCAATTTCACTATCGATATATTGGTTCCTGTCAAGTGCTATAGCAGTAATAATATCGTCGCAGGTTAAGTTACCGTAGATGTTTACGGACACTCACACCGTTATAATAAAAGGGGTGAAATTTTGATTCCAAAACATCTTTATTGGTATCAATAGAATGGTGTAGTGAGATTCAAAGTCGCGTATGCTAAACTCTACATTCCCAAATTTCTCAGATAAGTTTATGATGATGATTAAGACACTAGATTTTAGTGCTATCAGTTATGTAATTCTCTGAGTTTTATATATGATTGATTATTTCACCCATTAAATATCAATTCTACCGCATGACACAGTAAGATACCCAAGAAACAAGTGTAACCTAAAGCTATTAAGAACGTAACATGGAAAATTCAGAGCAAAAGTTATTTTCATTATTTGATCAACGTAGGAGAACTAAACAAACTGAGGTGACTTGGAAGACTATTTGCATGCCGTTCAATGAGGCGATCTTTGTTCGCCAAAACCTTTTGCAACTTCGAATCGGACCGTCAATCTACTTCTACAGTTAAATAAAATGAAGGTAAAAAGTAGTCAAAATCAATGAAATGTTCAGTTCACAACAATTCCTCAAATTGTGAGAATGAATAAAAGAATTTAAACGGCAATATTTTGCATTTTGTTACAATTTAACGGCTACATCGATAGTTAGTTGGCGAATTGGTGCCGTATATGTTTTACTTAAAAGATTACCCTTGGTCCAAAGTTCTTTTGCAAAATGGGAAAACATATGCGAATTTTGCACACATATACAGCCTATTTCAGACCCATTGAAACCCTTAAAAACATTGGGTTGAATCAAGAATGAAAAAAAAAGAAGTTGTTCAATCCAAAATCGACCATTGTAAAATGTTATAATTGATGAATTATCGTTATTTCTAATTCAATAAATGTTTTTAATGTTATCATGTTTAACGATGGTATTAATAATGATCATTATTAATATTAACTTGTCTTCATTAAGGTTAACAGATTCTCAGCTGAACGCTAAAGCAAACGAAAAACATTACTAACACGAAAAATGATGTGAAATTTTAATAAGGTTTTCAAACAGATTTGCATTCTTCGCCAGAAAAAGAAATCTAACAAAAATAGACAAGAGAGTTGATATTGAAGAAAGCGTTGATCGATTATATAATGCATTACATCATTTATTGTATCGTGTATTAAAAAGCCGAGCGAAACGTTCAGAATATTCTCCATCAAAAATGTTTTACGTCGCATTCCCAAATGGTTTTGATTATCCCGTCACAACCGGAAGCGCATAAAACTACGAACATCCCCGGCTCTAATGTATTATTTAAAATGGAAAATAAAATCAAAACAACATTTGATACTAGGTTGCTTCTTTTTATTTTTTAAGATATCTTAATCGAATCAATTTTCATTTAATATTGTCACTATTGTCATTTTAATTATCTTTATCATCATCATCAAATTAATTTCTTCTACCTCTTCTTCTTCCAATTATTATTATTATTATTATTATTATTATTATTATTATTATTATTATTATTATTATTATTATTACATTTTGTTTATATCATTATCTTATCGGGATCATTTTATGCATCACTTTGTGATGACGATGCTGATAAAATATGAATCAGGAAAATTGTGAATGTCTTTGTCTCCTTTTATATGCGATGATTCTCATGTATTTTTTTTATCACATGATCGATTAAATCTCAATAATGATAGTGATAATGATGATAATGATAATAATAATTAATTTGGTTTTCTTTGTTTGAATGACTTTAACGCCTTTTGCAAAGTTGACTTTGTTAATTGGAACTTGCATTTTAGTCCAAGTGGAGAAAAAAAAATCTAAATGAAAGTAAAGAGAGCAGTAGTTGTGTTTGGAGCCAAGAATACTAAATCCTTTCTTTGCCCTGAATAGATTAGACAGCGGTAATGGAGGGAATAATCAAACATGGAAATGCATAGACGAACATCTCAATAGAAATATCAACGAAAGAAAGACAACGAAATAAAAGAAGAGAGTAATAGTCTTAGAATAGTTTTAAAAAAACTGTTGCAAAAAGCTAAAGCTAAAATTCTGAATAAATGGAAATCTTAGCGGCAAAATGGAAAATAATGAATATCTACCAAATCACACAAAATACCATGAGTTACTTTTTTGCCAGATTCTTTTTTTTTTTACTTAGTGTTCGTTATCTTTTTTTTCCCTACTTTTGATACATTATCATTTAACATTATAGGAACGTCTGGTTCAGATAAACGACGAAAAAGTTACAGATTTGAAAAGGATGTAACTTTGAATCATTCTGCATATTGTAAAGAGTTTGAATCTAATGACAAAAATTCCAAATCAATTATCAAATCAATTTCAATGTGTTTATCAAATATCCAAGATTAAAGTATTTGATGAAGGATAAGAACACGGGGAAAAGCGATTGATTTTCAAAACACTAAAAGACAGATTTGGCTAGTCACTATATATAAACCGTCGCACGACCACTGTATATTGTCAGCATGCCGTGTTGCAGGTGATCAATCAAAAAAAATAATAGAAAACTGCAAGATCAGTTACTTGTTTTACCCTTCCATGGGCAGTGATGACAAACTAAGGGACCAATTTAGGCTAAACTGAAATTGTAATTTAAATCCATCATTTAAAAAAATAAACATTTTTTCCGAGGGTGGAAGGTGAAACATACATTTTTCTAGACGGACCAACTTAAAACTGAAGAAACCTTTTTTATGGTGACAGCTTTGGTCGATGGTTTCTAATGAATAGAAAAAAAAAAGAAAGTGGATAATATCAAAAAGCGTTAATGGATACCATCAAAAGACAGCGAACAAAAACGAATGTTCAAAATTCCCAGACGGTGCCTCATTACGATAGACACATGAAAAAAGCAAAAAGGTACAACTGCTTATATATATATTGTGACTATAACGAGCAAAATGAAAACATTAGTTTGAATTCCAGTTTTAGGTGACTGAGCATGAACTTGCAAACATTTCAATCATAGAACAGGAATTTTAAATTTCAAATAAACTTGGTTTATTCCAATTTCTACGTCGTAAATTAAAGGTAATGGTTCTCCTTGGTTTTACGGATGTACAGAATCATAATCAAACACGACACCCAAAGGCTTCACAAATTCATACACAGGCTCCAGTAATTATAATTATACAACGTATTGATCAAGCATTGACTCAATGATGAAGTGAAAAGTCCTTGATTTGTTTTTTATCAGGCAACAGGATTGTCTGTGATCACTGGATGCACCTTGAACAGAAATTACGATGCCATTTTGTCGCGTCAGATGCATTGTTTCCGTTGAACCTATACGATTTCATGGTGCACGACATTCTGAGAAGTGTTATAATATTAATGACATCTAATTACATTATTTCGTTAATATCTGACCTATAAATTGTATAGTTATACTTTTTGGAGCCTTTGTATGACTTTATCTCTTGGTTATTTTCAACTACCATATTTTACATCCGTAAGACCAAGAATTACAATCACCTCCAATTCAAGACGAGAAAAATAAAATAAACCATGAGCTATTCGGTGCGGATATGTCTGAAAGAGAATTTTAGGACAAATATACCCATCTTTACGAAACGTTGCTTTTAGTCAGACTTAGCCAAGTGAATATGGTATTTTATAAATTTGCAAACTTGATACATTATCAAAATACAAAAGAACTGAAAGCGATAGGCGAATGTTTCTATAAGAATTATCATTTACATAGAAAGAAAAATCATGTTTTAACAACCCAGCTAAAAAAATTCAACGTTACCAGGAAAATTAGTGTCTGCTTTTATAAGAAGAAATCGTTTTGCGAACTACTAACGACAAAGATGTCAACGGAAAGGAAAACAAAAATGAGATGAGACGGAATGATGATGATGATGATGATGATGATGATGATGATGATGATAATGATGATGGTCGGGAATCGGGAAAAACTAAGTCAAAATGCTGTTCAAGTAAATTGTATTAAAGATATTTTTTGAAATTTTGCGCCGAAAAATAAATTTGTGAGAGAATATATATATATATATATATATATATATATATATATATATATATATATATATATATATATATATACATATATATATGCATATACATATGTATATATATATGTATATACATATATATATATGTATATATATATATATATGTATATATATACATATATATGTATATATGTATATATGTATATATATATATATTTATATATATATATATATATGGGAGATGCGTCTGTGTTTGGGTGATAGTTACGGCTAGCAGAAACGCAGAACATCAAAAATGCGTATTATTGAATCACTATCACCCCTCGAATAACTCATCCAACCAACTAGTGAATTGGGCTATACATTATTTTGCTCACTTGAGTATGTGTACATCCGGCCACCCCTAGTAACATTTCAAGGGGTTACAGCCTTGAAAATATCGTATGAGTGCACCTATAGCTTTTGAGTTTTTTTTGCAGTAATTTTTGATCGAAATGCCCAAATCTTCTGCTGGTAAATTCTAAAGATTATTATTATTATTATTATTATTATTATTATTATTATTATTATTATTATTATTATTAGTAGTAGTAGTAGTAGTATTGTTGTTGTTGTTGTCAGTGGCAGTGGATATCATGCTGCTTGTTCTGCCACTTCTCTTGTGTGTAATTAGGTTCGTTTATGTATTTGGAATGAAGGATATTAAAAGATAATTTTGAATATCAAGATAGATAGATATAGAAAAATGCGACAAACCAATTCGATGGAACTTGATGTCCATCAATCTTTAATAAAACGGTATAACGGAAGATCTGCATTTATATCATTAAAAGGAATCTTGATTACTTCAGCTGATAATGATGGAGGGTTCGGGGAATCATACACACCAGTTAAAACATTAGCAAAATATCCGTGATAAGCTATTCGGGGCCCTTGTTGAAATGTTCAAGAAAAGAACTAAGAAATCTTGATCAAAGAACAAAGGAAGTTCATATGTAAAAACGATAACGCTGTAAGATTATCTATTGAATGAAAACAGAGAGGGAGATGATCTGTGAACATCGGGGAATGTGTTGACTCGGCTATCAAAGGAATCAAGAACACAGGACAGATCATTGAATGTCGATTAGGCCGGACAAAAGTTGTAGCAGAACTGACAGAGAGGTTTATGTTGGATCGGAAATTCCAAAAAGCACAATTAGATTTAGGAGAAAAAACTCTCATAAACTCCACGGACATTTAAAGAGAAAAGGGAAAGGTAATGTGGATCAGATGACACGGGCATGGTTACGCAGAAGACATTTGACACGAGAAATTCAATAAAATGCTTTTGGGAATGTCTATCCCAGCACAAACAAACCTGATGTATGTAGTGTTAAACTATAAATGTTTGAGTTGAAAGGTGTGGCGAAATGCATACTATCGAGTAAAATTTCGAAGATATTTCATTTGTAAACTATTTGAGATACAAAGCTGATATTTTGGGTTTCTCTATATCTTTGGTATACGAGATCTTTTTGAGCGGGTGACTTAGGGAAAGTTCCTAAGATCGGGTGATTTGATTTAAAATAACCAAAAGGGGAAGATGCAAGCATGGTTACAAAGAGAACATCTGAACAGCAAAATCGATAAAATGCTTTTAGAAATATCAATTATGTCACAAACAAGCCTGGCTTCTGCCGGGTCAGACTTCAGACTTGTTTCTGTTCTGATTAAATGTGACATCTGCAACTTTTGTTTTGTAAATAAAAGATGGCGAAAGATTTCTTTTTATTACAAATGTATTCATTTATCAGAATGAAACAAGCCTTTTCATACATTTTCATTGATATGCAAGACTTTTCTCTTTGGATCAGTTGATAAGTTCAAAACCACAACTAAGAGATCAGTAAGAGGTACTGATTTCTTAGTTGTGATTTTCGATCAAGGGAGGGAAACGTTCATTTTACATATCGTTTTGGTCCAACCTGTCGGAAGAGAAAAACAGTAAAAAGTATATTCTCCTATGTGAGGACTGTTGTTGTCTCTGGAGTCAGAGAAAGAAAACGAAGTCAAGTCCAGACTGCACTTTGACAATTATCTATTTGAATCCGACAACTAAAACTGAAAACCGGTAACAAAATTGACAACCTAGTATTCTTCAAATTAGTCCTACTGACTGGTTGGCCACGTATATGTGTATCACTCGTACAGGCCATGTCTATATAACTTGGAAGGCTGAAAATTTGAACATTGACTCCTTATTGTGTCTAAGAAAAAAAAGTTTTTTTGGTTTTTAAAAGCATCCCCTAAAATGATTTTCAGATGAAGTTCGATTTGCAATGGACATTTATGTTAAATTGACCCCTTTTTGTGCCACCTGTTTTTTTAATTTTTTTTATCTCGTTTCTTTGAAAACTAAAACTATTCATTGATCCAACATACGGTGGGAGTACTAACTTATTCATTTTCACATTTTCTACAATTGATCACCCCGAACACAGATTGCTGTCTAGAGATATTGGTGACATGGTAATCTCTATTGAGTGACTAACCAGACCTGGCACTTCAATTTAAGATAGGAACTAAGATATTCCAAGTTTTGAACAAAAAATAAACTATGACTTTACGAAGGAAATGAAATGATAATTAGCTTTTTGGGGGTCATTTTTGTTCAAGTATTTAAAGGCATGATAAAATTCAAATTCTTTATTTCAGGAAACATTTTCCTTCAGCCCTCTACCATTTTCTTCACTGCCATCAGCCACTGGGGCAGGTATCAAAGACGAAATAGTAGCGCTGGAATCTCAGACTAAGTCTGTTGACGTTCTAGCGACCTATTGCTTGAAGGCAGTTCAAAATGCTTTCATTTTGTTTCATTGATGTCAAAATCTTATATTGTTTGTAATCCTTTTAACTCGGCTTCTTAGTCTTTTTTATGGAAAAACAAAAAAGCAAAAACATATTGATGAATATCTTCGGCGGCTTTTGATGCACTGATATCAATCAACTCGAATTCACATCTGTAGATTTTTAAGCGTTTCTACGATTAAGTATATATATATATATATATATATATATATATATATATATATATGCACACACACACACACACACACACACATAGATATATTTATATACATATATATATATATATATGTATTTCTCCAACATACTCAAATACTTTTAGAAACCTTCCACCAAGACTGTCATCAGGACTGTAAAAATAGGTTTTCCAGTTTTCTGGTAGTCACTCTAGCCCTGTATGTATAATGGAGCTAAAGGGCTGAAAACTTACCCCCTATCAAGTATGAGAAAATTTGAAAAAATTTCCTGTTGATAAGTTTCTAGTTTTGGGTGATTTATATTTACAATATAATTTTATGCTAAACTGGTCATTTAAATTTTGCTTGCTTGTTTTTCAATTTCTTTGATTGATCATCCCTGAACACAGCCTGCAGCCAAAAGACGTTGGTCACGCTATGGTTTCCATTGAGTGACCAACCAGACCTGTTTTTATTAATTTTGATCACTTTAGACCTTCAACTTAATTGTAGTTGCTTTTTTTCCCCTTAGCACAAAACCTATACATGTTCTTTATTTCATTCTACGCAAATGCGTGCGAGTTGTTGTGACAGTGTGTCACAGTGTACACGGTGGTGTGTAGATACATACATCCGACTTTAAAATGTGTGTTTGGTTGTTTCTTTGAAATATATTGAACTATATCAATATTTTGTATTCTTTTTTTTTTAGCTTCCAGTTATGACGTCTGTAGTAAAAGGTTTACAACAATGCAGTATTAAAATGATGTGTTCTACTTCTTAGCTTTTTAAAGTTCAAATGCAGTGAAACTACTACTACTACTACTAATACTAATACTACTGATGATGATAATGATATCTGTTCTGGTTAGTCTCTCAATAGAAACTGCCGCGCAACTAACGTCTCTAGACAGCTCGTCCTGTTGGGGGTGGTGATCATTAGAAATATTGGAAGGAGAGGCGTTCAGAAAATGAATTTCTCCTCTGGCATTTTGTTGGACAATGATCTCTGAGAGAGTCCGAAATTTCTTAATAGATGAATCAGTGTAAACGCTGCCGGACATAAACTAAGTGATCAAGTTAGGATAAACTTACATTGTATAATCAACCCCACCAAAATCCCATTTGCAGAAAAGGATTAAAAAAAACTATTTATTCTAGACATCATCATCATCATCATCATCATCATCAGTCTTTCAATGTCCGTCGTTGGACATAGACCTTGCCCAGGATTCGTCAGAATTCTCTATCATGGGCGTAACGGAGCGAGTACTTTCTGAATTTGTCTAGCTCGTCTCTTCATCCATGTCGTGAGTTGCGATGTCTAGCTCGTCTCTTCATCCATGTCGTGAGTTGCGATGTCCATCAGTTGTCCACCATTCTTGCAACATGGCTAGCCCACTGCCATTTGATATTTTTAATGGATTCTATGATGTCTCTGACTCTTGTCTTTTCTCAGGTGTACTGTGCTGTCCTGTGGTCTCTCCATGTTAGACCCAGCATAATTCTTTCATGTGCACGTTGCATGGTTCTCAATTTGCGGATCTGTCTCTTATAATAAAAAGCAAATTTTCAAATGTTCATTCCAGCCGCTCGTTTAGTACGACCAGTACCACGTGATACATAAATACGTAGCCAGCCAACTAGTCAGACACACCAGTTCAAAAACTAAAGAAACTTGTGTCAACAGTTTGGTTGATAGTTTCTCATAGTGATAAAACGCTGGAAACTGCTGGGGATATTACTCTGCACAACACCAACTGGTCTCGGGTTTTCGCGTGTCATTATATACTGACTGTTGACTGTTGACCCTGCAATAATGCTATTGGTGGTCGAGGCAGCGCCTCCAGCACTGAAATCTACTCTTCTGCGCAGCTTCCGTGTTTTAAAAAAAATATTAACAGAGAAGTAAAATAGAGGACGCCATTGTTGATATCGAGGAACTGTTTCAAGTGAGTAAAAAGTATGAGTAAAGGGTAAAAATGTAAATGACGAAAAGGTCGATAGTAATGTCCACGGGACCCCTCTGAGCTTAAGAAGAACAAACCTTTAATCAGTTGACCGATGGACCAGGAAGCTTACGTTGGTGCATAGGGTTAGAGTACTTATAAAGGGAAGATACAAATGGACTATTTGTAAAAAGAATAAGAGGTCAGTCATACTTCGCCCCCACTTCTATTTTGACTGTTGACGATTACTGCAGCTTTTGTATGAATAAAACCGTAGGTATGTAAGATATATCCGTTTGGCTCAGTCGATGGCAGAGGACTCTACCAATCACTTGGCTGTGATTTCAAATCATGGTCGGGAAACATCAATTTTAGATAACAGTTTGGTTTAACGTGACGGGGGACAAACAGTGAAGCACTAACTCCTCTAGATTAGGAGAGGATTATTGTTCTTGTTGCTTCCGGTAACCTCCCCCCCCCCAAAATACTACAAACAACAAAGTCAACTCCAGCCTCTGACTTGAACTAAAATTCCACGAAGCAGACTTATCAAAATCAAACCACGGGTAGACGTACCTGATTTAACAGATCACTGGGAGACATAACTGATTTTGCAGACCACTTGGAGACGTAACTGTTTTACCAGACCATGGGGAGACGTAACTCTCCTAGCAGACCACTGGGAGACGTAAATGCTTTACCAGATCAGAGGGAGACTTAAATGTTTTAACAGACCACAGGAACGTTAATGCTTGAGCAAACCACTGGGAGACGTAAATATTTAAGCAAACCACTGGGACAGTTAACTGCACTGGGAGACGTAACTTTTCCTGCAGAATACGGGGAGATGTATCTGTTTTAACAGACCACTGGGACACGTAATTGTTTTAACAGAACACTGTTCTAGCAGACTACAGGGAGACGTAACTGTTTTAGCAGACTACTGGGAGACATAACTGTTTTAGCTGACCAGGGGGGACGTAAATATTTTAGCAGACAACGGGGAAACATGATTGTTTCACCAGGACAGAGGGAGACAAAATTGTTTTAGCCGACCACAAGGGGACATAAATGTTTTAGCAGACAACGGGGAGACATAACTGTTTTATCACAGACCCTTGGGAGACGTAACTGTCTCAAAAAACCACCAGGAGACGTAACGATTGTTTCATACTGACGTAACTGTTTTAACAGACTACTGGAAGACATAACAGTTTGAACAAAGCACAGGGAGACATAACAGATATGGAGAACCACTGGGAGACCTAACTGTATCAGCAGACGTAAATGTTTCAGCTGACAACACGATGATGTAACTGTTTTTTAACAGACCACTGGGAGATGTAACTGTCTCATCAGACCACCAGGAGATGTAATTATTTTTAATACAAACGTAAATGTTCTAGACCACAGGGTAACATAATTGATTTAGAAGACCACTGGGAGACGTAACTGTTTTACCAGACCATGGGGAGATGTAAATGTTTTAGCTGACAACAGGAAGACGTAGCTGTTTTTTTAACCGACCACTTGGAGACATAACTGTCCCAGCAGGCCATCAGGAGACGTAACTATTTCTTAATGCACACGTAATTATTCTAACAGACCACTGGGAAACATAACAGTTCAAGCAGACGACAGGGAGACGTAACTGATTCAGAAGACCAATGGGAGACATAACTGTTTCAGAAGACCACAAGGGGACGTTGATGTTTTAGCGGACAGCAGGAAGACGTACATGTTTTCTAACAGTCCTCTGGGAGACGTAACTGTTTTAGCAAACCACCAGGTGACGTAACTGTTTCACAAGATCAAACGTAGACTTAAATTTTTTAGCAGACCACTGGGACATAACTGTTTTAGCCGACTACGAGGGGACGTACATGTTCTAGCGGATGACAAGAAGATGTAATTGTTCTCTAACAGACCACGGGGAGAACTAACTGATTTAGAAGACCACAGGGAGACGTAAGTGTTTCAGCAGACCACAAGGGGACATAAATGTTTTACAGGACAACAGGAAGACATGACTGTTTTCTAACAGACCAATGGGAGACATAATTGTTTTACCAGACCACAAGGAGATGTAAATGTTTTAGCAAACTGCAGGGAGACATAACAGTTATAGCAGACCACCGAGAGACTTGAATATTCAAGCAGACCACCGGGAGACAAATATTTTAGCAAACTACGGGTAGACGTACCTGTTTTATTAGACCCCTGAGAGACGTAACTGTTCAAACAGATCACTGGGAGATGTAGATGGTCTGGCAGATAACTATTTTAGCAGACCCCTCGGACATGTAACTGTTCTTGCAGACCACTGGGACACTTAACAGTTCTTGCAGAACATGGGGAGACGTATCTGTTTTAGCAGACAACTGGCAGATATAACCGTCCCAGCAAACCACTGGGAGACGTAACTGTTCTAACAGATCAAGGGGAGACGTAATTATTTTAGCAGAACACTGTTCTAGCAGACCACAGGGGGACGTAAAGGATTTTGCAGACCACTAGGACACGTAACTGTTTTAGCAGACAACAGGGAGACGTAACTATTTTTTTAACAGACCACTGGGAGACATAACTGTTTCAGCAGACCACGAGGTGATATGACTATTTTTAAAACAGACGTTACAGTTCTTGCAGACCATTGGGTGACATAACAGTTCAAGCAGACCAGTGAAAGACAGGAATGTTTTAGCATACCGCAAGGAGATATAACTGTTCCAGCAGACAACTGGAAGACGTAAATATTTTAGCAAACCAGGGGTAGACATACCTGTTTTAGCTGACCTTTGAGAGATATAACTGTTTTAACAGATCACTTGGAACGCATCTGATATTGCAGACCACTAGGAGATGTAATCTTTTTACTAAACCACAGGGAGACATAACTGTCCTAGCAGACCAGTGGGAAATGTAAATGTTTTAGTAGACCACCGATAGACGTAACTGTTCTTACAGACCACAGGGCGACATAACTGTTTGAGAAGACCACTGGTAGACAAAACTGTCTAAAAAAACTACTGGAAGACGTAACTGTCCTAGTGGACCACTGGGGGACGTAACTGTCTCAGCAGACCACAAGGAGATGTAAGTTTTTTTTTAACAGACCACTGAAGGAAATATCTGTTTCAGCAGACCGCCAAGAAACGTAACTGTTTTAGCCGATCAACAGGAGACGTAACTTTTTTACAAGACATGCAGTGATGTAACTATTTTAGCAGACCATGGGAAGACGTAACTTTTTTAGCAGACAACTCGTGGATATAACTATTCCAGCAAAACACTGGGAGACGTACTGTTCTAGCAAATCACTGGGAGATGTAACTGTTTTAGCAAAACAATGCTCTAGCAGACCACAAGGGGACGTAAATTATAGTAGACCACTGGGAGGCAGAACCATTGTAGCACACCAAAGGGGGATGTATTTGTTCTAGCAGACCACAAAGAGACGTAAGTGTTTTTTAACAGACCATTCGGAGATATGAAAGACCACTCGGAGACGTAACTGTTTTAAATGTTCTGGCTGACCACCAGTGGTAACTGTTTAAGCAGACCACGGGGGACGTAACTGTTTTTTGATAGATAACAGGGAGACATAATTGTTTCAGCAGACCACTGGGAGGCATAACTGTTGTACTAAATCACAAGGAGACGTAAATGTTTTACCACACGATGGGGAGACGTAACTGTTTATAACAAACCACGAGGAAATCAATTTGTTTTAGCAGACAACGAAGGGACATAACAGTTTTTAGCAGATCATTGGGAGACATAACTGTTGTAGCAGACCAAGGGGACACATAACTGATTTTTTTAAAAGACTACTCGGAGACGTGTCTGTCTTAGCAGACCACTGGGAGACGTAACTGTTTTAACCGACCACTGGGAGATTTGATTGTGTTAGCAAATAACCGGGATACACACCTGTTTTAACAAAACAATGGATTACGTAACTGTTTTAGCAGAACACTGGGAGACATAACTGTCCAAGCTGAAAACTGAGAGAGATAACAGTTTTAGCAGACCATTAGGAGACGTAACTGTTTTAGCAGAACACTGGGAGACGTTACTGTTTGAGCAGACCACAGGGAAACGTAAATTTCTGCAGAACACAGGGAGATATTACAATTCCACGTGGAAATGTAAATTTTCAACAGACCACAGGGAGAAGCACATGTTTCAGCAAACCACTTGGAGATGTAACTGTTTTTTAACAAACCACTAGGAGAAGTAACTGTTCCAGCAGACTAAAGGGAAACGTAACTGTTTAAAAAATAAACATGGAAAGACGTAACTTTTTTTAACAGACCTCTTGGAGACATATCTCATTTAGCAGACAATTTTGAAACACAACTTTTCTAAAAAAAAATCACTGGGAGACGTAACTGTTCCAGCAGACTACAGAGAGACATAACTGTCTTAGCAAACTACAGGGAGACAAAACTGTTTTTAAGAGACCACTAGGAGACATAACTATTTCAGCAGACCACAGAAAATGTAAGTATCTTTTCAACAGACTACTGGGAGACATAACCGTTTTAACAGACCGCTGGGGGACATAAATGTATTAGCCGACCACTGTGAGATGTAACTGTTTAGCAGACCAGGGGGAAACAGACCACGGGGTGACACAGATATTCGTGCAGTCTACCTTAACAATTTTAGCAAACCAGTGGGACTTGTAACTGTTCTTGCAGACCATTGGGAGACGTAACCGTTCTACCAGACAATGGGGAAACGTAACTGTTCTAAAAACCACTGGGAGACTTAACTGTTCTAGCAGACTGATGGGACACGTGATTGTCATTGCAGAACACTGTTCAAGCAGACTACAGGGAGATGTAACTGTTTTAGCAGACCATTGGGGATGTATCTGTTCTAGCCAACCACTTGGAGATGTAACTGTTTTAGCAGACCACGGGGGAAGTAACTGTTTTTAACAGACAACTTGGTGACGTATCTGTTTCAGCAGACTTTGAGGAGACGTAACGTTTTTTAACAGACCACTGGGAGAAGTACCTGTTTTAGCAGACCACTATGACGTGTAACTGGTTTTTAACAAACCACAGGGAGAATAAACTGTTCTAGCAGACCACAGGAAGACGTAAGGTGTTAGTAGACGACGGACGGACGGACGTAAATGTTTTTTAGCAGACCACATAAAGACAAATCTGTTTTATCTGACTATGGGGAGACGTTACTGTCCTAGCAAACCATTGAAAAACGTAACTGCTCTGGCAGATAACTTGGAGAGATAAATATTCTAACACACCACTTGGACACATAACTGTTCCAGCAGACCACAGAGAGACATAACTGTTCTAACAGACCACGGGGATACTTAACTATTTTAACAGACCACTGGGAGTAGTAACTGTTTTAACAGACCACGGGGGACGTAACTGATTATTAACAGACCACTTTGAGACGTATCTGTTTTAGGAGACCTCATGGAGACTTAACTGTTTAAGCAGACCACTGGGAGGTGTAATTGTCATAGCAGACCACTGTGAGAGGTAACTGTTCTAGCAGACTGCTGGGAGACGTAACTGTTTTTAACAAACTAATGGGAGACGTAATTTCTCTGACATACCACAGGAAGACGTAACTGTTTTAGCAGATCACAGGGAGACGCAAATTTTCTAACAGACCACTGGGAGACGTAAATATTTTGATAGACCAAAGGGAGGCGTAACTTTTTTTCAACAAACCGCTGGGAGACGTAACTGTTTTAACAGATCACTGGGTGTCGTAACTGTTTTAGCAGACCACAGAGAGACATACTGTTCTAGCAATCGACGGAAGACATAACGGGAGATGAAACTATTTTTAACAGACCACTGGGAGACGTAACTGTTCTTAGCAGACCATGACGAGACGTAAATGTTTCAGCAGAACAGCGGGAAACGTAACTGTCTGAGCATCCCACGGGGAAACATAAATGTTTTTGCAGACGTATCTGTTCTAACCAACCATTGGGAAACGTAACTGTTCTTGCAGAACACGGGGAAACGTAACTGTTTTTAATAGACAACTTAGAGACATATCTGTTTTTGTGGACCACGATGAGACATAAATATTCTTAAGGAACAAAGGGGACGTTACTGCATAAGCCTCTGGAAGACCACCGGGAGAGGTATCTGTTTTAGAAGACCAAGGTTAATCGTAACCGTCGTACCACACGGTGGTGAGACATAACTATTATAGCACACCACTTGGAGAATTAACTGTTCTAGCAGACCACTGGGGGACGTGAATGTTTTAGCACACCACAGGCAGGGAGACCAAACTGTTTTTCAACAAACCACTGGGAGACAACTGTTCCATCACACCTCTGGGATCCGTAATTATTTTAATTAAACACTGGGAGATGTATCTGTTATAACGCACCACAGGGAGACGTAACTGTTTTATGAGACCACGGGAATATGTAATTGTTTTTTATCAGACCACTGGGAGACGTAACTGTTTTAGCAGACCATAGGGATACGTAACTGTTTTTAACAGACCACTGGGAGACGTAACTGTTTTAGCGAAGCACTGGGAGACATAACTGTTCTAGCACACCACAGGGAGACATAACCATTTTAGCACACTGCAGGGAGACGTAAGTGTTTTTCAACAGACCACGGGGATACATAACTGTTTTAGGAGTCCACCGGGAGGCGAAACTGTTTTAGCAGACCACTTTGAGACATAACTGTTTTAGCAGACCACTGGGAGACGTAACTGTTTTAGCAGACCATGGGGAGATCGAACTATTTTTAACAGACCACTGTAAGACGAAACTGTTTTTAGCAGACCATGAGGACATGTAACTGTTTAAGCAGAACACCGGGACACGTAACTGTTTTATCACCCAACGGTAAAACGTAAATGTCTTGGTAGACCACAGGGAGACGTAACTGTTCTAGCAGACCACTGGGATTCGTAATTCTTAAAGCAAAACTCTGGGAGATGTAACTGTTCTAGCGCGGCATTAGGAGACTAACAGAACCTCATGCAAAGCAAGGGTTGGACTATGAACCCAGTCCTCTCTCACGCATAAGGTGCTCTATCGGAGGCTCCCGATAGTAAGCTCATATAATTGCTGCCAAATTCGTATAAAGTTGCAATGACAAATCATATTCATCATCATCACCATCAAACATCTGGTATTAAAATGCAAAAAGAATTTTACAATATGGTTTTCAAATTTGATATTGTTTGAATACAAATTATCAAACAGATGTTAGAAACAATTTTGAAACGCCTTGTATTAAATTCTGACCACACTAATCTTCCACCTCCACTTCGAAATGACTTCTGTTGGCGATTCTAAAAACTTTTAAGAAATATATATGTTAATAATTAAGTTTGCAAACCAGCTAAATACAGACGAACTGTAAAGTTGAAATTAGGCTATGTATATAACATGATTAAGTAGTTGCGTAATGTAATCAAATTAAAAATTAATCAGAGATTTTCACCGCAGAGACACAAGAAATCGCAGACAAATGAAGGAGATGTCTTAGAACTTTTGAAACATAGAAAATGTTTCAGATTTAGTATCAACTCCTTCATAAATAATTTTATGCAATTCAAAAACTGAGTAAACTCGTCATCGCAGTCAATAATTGTACAAACGCAGCATCAAAATCTGACCTTTTTTTGTTAAAAAAAAAATCATCGAGAATTAAATATAATCAGAATAAATTCTATTTATGACATGTCCGACGTTTTCCAGGGGGAAACGCCAGAAATATAGTAAAAATATTATTTTGAAATAGTTAAATTTTGAAGAATCAAGAAATTGCTAATAAACTATACCTGCCAAAATAGGTCAAAAAGTTTTTTTGCCAAAATAAATAACACATTTTCAGAGGGAGACTAAGGGAGTACTGATACCAATTTTCAAGTCTGTAGATAAAACGATATGGCCAGGAGCATCGGGACACAGAAAGTCAAAACAACTGTAAATGCTATTAAAATTGTTCTTGAAATATATCTATATTATCCCACATTTCATTTCCGTTCTGGGATCTGCTGGAACAACTACATCCATTATTTTAAAGATTTTCCATTCTTTGTTCATGATAACCGAATTCGGTCATCTTGAATTTGCAGGATGATACATTGGAACTCAAAGTTCAACTTTTTCCTATTCTGGATGGCATTTTCCGTTAAGCGCCCATACTATGAATGTTAAAATCTATTTAATTTGCACGGTTCCAAGTGAATCAGTGTCTCGATCCAATCACGTCTACTTCTTTACTATTTTTTGGGTATTTGCGAAAGAGTCCCATAGTTTTGTGTTGTTTCGCATTGGCAGCATTTGCAATTTCTTTGATCCTATCAACTTTGAATTTGATGGAAATTGTTTTGATATTAATTCTAAGGCTTGAGGATTCCTTTTCCCGTTTGAGGCGACCTCTGCGTAGCGTTTTCCTTATCAAATCATTTGCTGTTTTTATTTGTATATATTCTTAATTCTCCATGGACTTTGCCAGTGGTTTTGTCATTGGGAAATTGGAATGGGCAGATTATGTTGAGCTGAAGTTTCTTGTAGGGAAAGCTTCCTTGTCTTGAGAATCTGTATTCAAATAGTTGCTCTCACCTAGACATGAATTCTGACTTCTATCAACGGTTGGATGTATACCAATATAGCAGTCATGAGGCACTCCAATATTTACGAAGATTAGTTTAGTCAGCCCAGGGTCAAGATGATGGGGAAGTCCATGGGGATCGAACTACGACAGAAAATAAGCTTTGAGATTTGAACTGCAGCCTGTGCTACGGTAGGTACCTAATTAAAACAGGTTTTTACATTCACTCAACCACATCCCATACACATGTCTATCATTGCAACCCGATTATTTCTTCTAATCCACTGAAGCAAATCAAATAACTGAACAGGTCTGGTCAGTCACTCAATAGAAACCGTAACATGACCAAATTCTATTGACAGCATGCAGTATGGCGGTGATCAATTAAAATATTTGGAATATGAAGAAATAAGTTACATCTCTCGCTCTTTTGCTTGGCAGCAATCACTAAAAAGTCCGAACTCTTAAAAAAAAAAACAAGCTGCCGGACACTAGGTAAGCGATCAATTCAGCAAAAACTTTAAGAAAATAACTTATTTAGGGTACGGAATTTTTAAAAACAGTGATTTTTTCTCTGCACGATAAGGAACGAACAATTGAATGTTTTGCTTTTAGCCCCATTAGTATGCATGATACATCCAGCCAACCAGCAGGACTGACTTGAAAACCAAAGAAACATATGCTGACAGTTTTCGTAGCCGTTTCTGATATGTAATATCAACTGTACAGATAGTAGTTATATAAGTAGGTAAATAAGTAATTTCTGCTAATCATTGCTTTCCTGTTGATGGAGCAAATAGAATTTCTCTCAATTACCCAGGAGAATTTTTCTCTATTATTTTTCACTAGATGAAGTGTAATTGATTAATATATACGTGTAATTATTTTTCAACAATTTGATGTCTCTTCGCTAGAGCGAGTAGAGACGGCCATGAAATGAAATGTGTTCACGTATATCAGTAGTAGCAAAAATTTGTGTCATGAGAATTAATGAAAGCTATTAAATATTCACACAGTTCAAAACCAGAAGTAAATCCTAGATAGTAATGTTTTGGGGGGACAAGTTATTTAATTTCTGTCGTATTATATATTGCAGTCATCAGGTTTAAATATGTTGAAGCTGAAGTGGAATATATTTTTCGTTTTCTGAAAACGACCTGTACTTGAATATTCAATAAATTGTAACTACTGATATAATCTTACTAGCAGTTTTCCCAAAGTTTTCAATCGACTTATAAAAAAAACAACAAAAAATAATTAAAAAAAAACAACAGTGAGGATATTTCTAACCAATCATTTGATATAATCACGTCTTTAAATTTCGGAGAAATTATCTAATAATTTGTTTTTGTTTTAACATTAATCAAATGAAGTATTAATCGAATCAACTGCCCTTGGTTGGCAAGTTTTCGGAAAAGCAATCTCTACATTCAAAGAACGAAAATATCCTATCAATTCCAAAAGGAACAGCTTAGAACCAATGTATCATCCAAATAGTCACCCATTTTTGCTTAACTTAACCAAAAACCGTGCAACATGCACGAGGAAGGATGAGTCAGACATATCATAAAATGTATTAGAACATCCAAATGGCAATGGGTTAGCCATGTTGCAAGAACATCATACAATCGTAGGACATGACGACTCACAACATGGATCCCAACAAATCATATGCGAGATTGTAGCCTGCAAAATAAATAAATGGATAAATAAATGAGACGATCTGACGAACTAGACAAACTCAGAAAGTACTGGCACCGCAAAGCCTACGGTTGAGAAGTTGGGTGAATGGACATTGAAATTCAACTGCTGCTGCTGCTGATGATGATGATGATGATGAATATTAGTTGCAACCATCTTCCAAAACACAAAATTAACTTGAAAAATACAAAAGGAAACAATCGATTATTTATTTAGTGAATAAAGAATAGGTTTTTGGCTACTGCAAATTGTTATTTGCTTGTCGTGTCTGTGCTTTTTGAATTGATTTTCGGTGGAATCAAGTGGATGACACTGATGACAATACCGAGAGAATGGCCCATTGCTTTCGGATTGCTTTCGGATATTATTTTCATAAGCCAACAAAGATCAGAGTTGAGTCGGCTATTTTCAATCAAACTACCTTCATTGGAAACTCAGACCTCATCTTGGATTAAATATCATTTATCTTTTCACCCAAGTATCTCCAACTTTAATTAAGAAATTGTAATACTAAACTAGGAACCTGCTTCCGATTTGAATGATTATCTCACCAAAACAACCAATTGCACTTTTTATTTGATCTCGTAAATAAAACATCAGATTGTGTAAGATTGAAAACTTCGAATATTTTGATGAAAAATGATCAAGTAAAATTCTCATGCATTTATTTACTGTAATTTTTTCTTTGATGTTCTCAAGCCCCTGAACAAGTGGTTTCAAAGTCCAAAACTGCAAATGACTTTATTTTTCTATTGTAACCAAAACAAGAATAATAAGAACGATTCTCGTCAAAACTGAACTCAAGACCAACTGGTTGCTAGAAAGCTAATTGAGCTGAATTGACAAATCTCAATTACTAACAGAAATGTATGATACATACGCAAGGAGTTATTTCATCTTCACACACACCCACACACACACACATATATATATATACGTATATATGATTTTTTCTTTCGAATACCATTACTTGCAGATGGCAGATATTTCCGTCACTCGATTAAAATTCTGTTTCACTGTGGTTGATGGCAAATCGATTATACCTGTGAATCAAGGCTTTTACGATTGATAATTTGCAATGTATCATCTTGCAAAAGACAGTGGATCTTATCTTGCAATGGCTAATTATTACTTCTTGCCACTTACTACAGTTAATAGATTAAAATACCAAGATATGTCAATGTACATTTAAACACATATTTAAATGACTGATATGTCTTTCCCTTTGAAGAATACACAAGAGCTTTGCAGTACGTGCTAAACGTAACACTTATCTATCCACCTACCTATCCATCTATATATCCATCTATCTACCTATCTACATATCTATCTATTAATAACGAATAATTTTGAAGTGCATAAAATGCTATACACCTAGCAATAAATACGCATGCATCAAGCAATACACAATCTTATCAATCATTCAGTCATATGACCAGACGGAGCTTGCATGTGCGTTCCTCCCACACACACACGCACATAGGCTGCATACACATCAACTCATAACAACTTCCTCCCTAACCTATGATATATATATGCAGACTCACACACATCGTATGGATTACTAAAAGGACAAAAACAAACACACATAGACACACACATATATGTATCTCCCCAACGTCAAAGATGGATATATATATACATGTATATATATATATATATATATATATATATATATATATATATATATATATATATATAGAGAGAGAGAGAGAGAGAGAGAGAGAGAGAGAGAGAGAAAAGATAGAGATAGAGAGGGAGGGAAAGAGAGAGATAGAGAGAGAAAGAGGGAGGGGGAAACGGAGAGAGAGAGAGAGAGAATCTTCCTTAACACGTATATGTCCACACATGCGCATGCTAATAATAATTACCAATACAACAGAACACACACACACACACACACACACACACACACACACAAACACACACTAATAAACACTCACACACACACATATCTGTCTCACGCTAAAGGGATAGAGAAAGAAAGTGAAAGAGATAGAGGGAGGGAGAACGAGAGAAGAGTGAGAAGTGGGGGGCGGGGGAGGAAGGGAGAGTAAAAGTGAGAGAGACAAAAAGATTTCTTCCCAGAGAAACCTTCAAAAACTATCAACCGAGACACCAAGAGAGGCAGACACTGAATGTACTTGGGCGCACAAATAAAAACACACACACATACACACACACACACACACACGAGGCAATAAACACAAAATTGTTGCTTATTAATTTAAGCCCTAAACACAGCGCAAGTTAGCAATTAATATTCTCTCACAGATTTTCTATTATCTAATATCGTTATTTTCTTCTCCCCGACCCCAATTTCGTATTACCTTCCCTTTCAACGTTTTCTCATGTGTTTTTTTCTTCTTCCTTGTCGTTTTTTCTGAATGTCACCATTACTGTCCACCATAGAATCCAACCGAGTTGGGCCTACGTCATTCCGGTTGTCAACACGTCATACATAATTAGACGCGTGTTCACGTCACCCTGGCAACGCAAACGTATCGCTAGCACGGTCCCCTTACAGAAAGCGTGCGGGTCAAAATGGCTACTCGGGCGTCAGTCTCTTGACAATACATACATTATTATATACCGTAGTTTTTAATTACAGTACGAGCCGGCTGTCTCTTTACCACACGCAGGGCCCTGTTGAAAGGACGACTCGTAAACAAAATTAGTCTTGCGAAAGGATTTTGAGAATAGAGAGCAGAGAAGAGAAGAAGGGATTGTTTTTGCCTTTTTTTTTTATATGGAGTTTTCGACGGAGACAGAGGACAGAAAGAGAGTGAGAAGCAAATACGGGAATAGAGAATGAAGGAAGGAATGAAAAAAAAAAGAAAGTAAGTGAAAGGAAGAGATTGGAGTGAAAAAAAGAAAGAAAATAGGTGGAAGAGACAGGAAAAAAAGAAAAAAGACAGGAAGCAAAGGTGGAAGGAAGGAAAAATGCAAGGGGAGACGGATGGACGAGACTGAAATGAAAGGGTTGAACAAAGAAAGAAAGAAAGGAAGGAAGAAAGGGAGAAAGGGAGGGAAGAAAGAAAGAACAAAAAAAAAAAGAAAGGAAGGAAGGAAAGAAGGAAAGAAGGAAAAAAAAGAAAGAAAATCTTTGGAAAAGACTGTAATTGAAGCTAGAAAAAAGGAAAATCAGAGAAAAAGGAAAAAGAAAAAAGAAAAAGAGAAGAAGATAAGATGAATCAATAGAAAGGATTGAAATGGAAGAAATAAATAAATGAATAAAGAAAGAAAGAAAGAAAGAAAGAAAGGGGGTGGAATAGTGGATAAAAAATAATGAAATAAAAAGAAGAAAAGAGAAGAGAAATTGAGAAAGAAAGGAAAATGAGACTGAAGTGAAGGAAATATAGAAAGAAAGAAATATAGAAAGAAAGAAATAAAGGAGGAAAGTCAGTGAAAGAAACTGACATGAATTAAAGGATAAGAAATAAAGACGGAGAGGAATAAATAACGATAGAAAAAAAGAATCAAAAGAAATATATCTGTGTGCAAAGATTGCATAGAGACATACCCTCTTATTACTGTTGCATTGAAAAGACTGATCCTATCATGCTTGTATGAAAATAGTTCGATTTAGTAATTTCAGTAATTTCCACAAAGAATAGGTATTATAATAATCCGATTACTGTACATTCGTTTGTATGTTTGTACATTACCGTGACGCAGTTGAACGGTCCATTGTGGCGAGATATTTCTCATTGTAATACCGTTATATTGCTCTATCTTGGAGAATAAAGAACTTCACAGTGCAATTTGCAGCTTAATAATAATTGAGTGAGATCTGCTCTCAGGCTCAAAGGTTTGGTTAGTATCGTGTAGGGTATTACAGAGACTCTCCGTGGTCTTTTCAAACTGCAAAAAAACCCCCAAAAAACCCAACGATCCTTGAAAATAAATTATGACGATGTCTCTGCTAGAAATGTTAAATGCTTTTAGAAATTAAAAAAATGATTTTCAAGAAAAGTATCAGAACACATTGGGGGACAAGTAAATTTCTTCTGCAAGTTAGATAGGGGCGAGCGTATTTTTCTAGGGGATGTTATATGATTCCTGCAGAATCTTTATTTTATACGTGCGCATTGTTGAGTGTATGAATAGCGGTCCTGGCCGTACTGATTTGCCTGAAGACATGAAAGTTGGCATCAGTACTCCACTAAACACCTCCAGGAATGTTTTTTAAATTTCATTTTTTGAAAAAAGTTTGTTTGATTTTTTTAAGGCCGTATTTCGCTTGGCTTATTGACAATATCTCGATTATCTAGAATATAGCTGTTTTTAGATTTTCCTTTATTGTATTTTAGAAGTTTTTCAGTAAAAAATACTTGTGATGTCATGAACAGAATTTATTCTGATCATACATATTCTTCATAACTGATCGAAGGCCGTCTCAGTTGGACTTGATCAGAGGGTTTTTCCGACTACCGTATCTTTTTTGATTGATATTTCAATATGGGAAGTTTTAATGGTGTAGCAGAATTGAGTGGACAATTGATTTGAGGGGCCCGAGTTCAAGATCTAATCGAGGCTTTTTACGTTAACCTTGCACTAATAACTTTTTGGAAGGCGTGAATCAATCTGTTCTTGTCTTGCCTCAGCTAAAAGGCAAAATAGCAGGGCAGACTTGGCTTTGGGACCTTAGATAATCAACCGATGGAGATGGACAACTATGATTGCCAACCTATAAGTGGAGCCCACTTAACGTGGTCGGGTCCAAAATTTGACTCCTCCCAGTAGTTCCCGGAACCAAGCTGGCGGCAAATGTATCTGACTCCTTGAGAATAAACCAGCAAGGCCAAGAGGGGGACTTTGTAGATTGAGTATCCCGGGATCTTCATATGCTTTGTCAGGGCTTGCACACAGGAGATGTCACTTCAGTGTCATTCCATCGTTTACCGAGGCAGAGGGGCGCCTTCTTTATCAACCCAACTCCCCACTCTTGGTTGTCGAAAGATCTGAACCCTGTGTGTCTGTAATGACGCGTGATATGCATTCTTTTCAGTTCCCGAAAGTGAAGAAATATTCCAAGTAGTTTTCATCAGAATCCCACTAGGGAACCACGAAAATTGAAAGTCGATTTTGACATAAAATCTGTTTGCTTTCCTATCGCCTGCAAACATCGTACCTGCCTCGTTTTCATGACAGTTTTATTAATTCTCTTCATCTTTGAATTAAGGCAAATTCCCTAAATGATTGAGGTACATAAACAGCGAGAAAACGGAACCATCAAACCGAATTGAAATTTCCACTAAGGTGGTTTATGTTCACTTGGTCCCAATGCCATTTGTAAAGTCATGATTCCATTCCTCCCTGAGCTATTACCAGATATATTGGGAAAATGTCATCACTGGCATGGTACGATGTTTAGCTGGAAAAATGTGAGTGCTCATTTAACGAAAACACTTCTTCCATGAATATATCGTATGTCCAGGCATAATTGATTGGGTCTCATCAGTATCATTATACATTGCTTTATAAGCAAACGAGTTTTGATATTTATATACCACTGATATTTTTAACTAAAAAAAACTTATGGTAAATAAGAAACCAGTTAAATTTTTGTTTGGTGTGGTTGCATTGAAGCAAAATGTCGAAGTCATTGTCTTCAGAGGTAGAAGAAGGTTTACCAATATCATTATTATATTCTTATCAATAACTTCAATGCTAAGCGTGGATTTTGGTTGTAAATTCATCGATAAATACGCCAACGTCATTACAATCTGAAATATTGCAAAATGAACAATTTTTAGCACCAGCAGAAAACCACTGAAATAACAAATAGAAACAAAACATATGGGTTTAATGATTCGGAATATTAATATTCAAATATTTCATCTTTGCCAGCACAAACTATTTAAGAGGGGAAAGAAAAAGTTACAAGATTAATACGGTGAGTGTCAAAAATATCCAACATATTGCAAAAGATTTTCTAAAATTTTTCTACGACTTTTGAGGGAGTCTCGAGCTAAGATCGATATTGACACAATAAATACAAAATTGAAAAAGATAATGAAATTGAGCAAGCAGAGAAAAGACAATGCAAACCCAAATCAGTTTTTGGTCAATTCAGGATCCGTAAAAGTATGGTAAAATATACATTTTTTCACCTAATTAACGGTACCCTCTCTTCTATATTGAAAAAAAAAAAAACACTCAAGAAAAAGAACAGATCCTCTTCAAAACCTGCAACGTAACATATGGCATCATTTGGCAGTACCTGTCAACATCTATTTCTGTAATAATTCATTGATTCATGATTCATTGACAAATGAGAAAGTTCCTACCCTTTTGGGGTTTCTTCAGGAAAATGATTCGAATTATTGGGATTCCTAATTAGGATGTCATTGGGGGTACCTGTTTTTCTGGCTGGAAAACCTTTGTCTCATTTTATTTACGTTTCTTTTCCAAGAATAAATTTTGATCCCTGCTTGTATTTTATCTTCCATAGGAGGAATGGTTTCTTAGCTAGTTGTTATGAATTACTTCATGTTTCAGATCTATTTTTTAAAATCAGTTTTATCAATCAATCAGCTCTTTGTGGTATGTATCCTCTCAGGGTGTATCTCTTCCTACTTTTGTCTGCCCCTATGGTGCTATGGTTCACTTTTACATGATCTTCGTTGTTCATGTTTAATTCTTTCTATATTCTTGGTAGATATGCATCTATATATATTTAAGATAATTATTAGAAGGTAATTAAATTGTTCCTAATGTGGCTGGGGGTATAATAATACTTATAAAACACTCATAAAAGTGTTAAGAATAATACCGCAACTACTATTACTAATAATAACCAGAAGAATAAGATAGCTATAGTGGTGGACATTTATATGCTTGTATGAGGGATATAAAAAATGTTCCTGAATAGTATTTTTTAGTTTTTACTATTAAGCAAGTCTGTTTTTGTAAAGATGAGCATCTTCAATATCTCATTTAGGCTTAGTCGTATGGGTTTTCAATGTATATATATATTTGTGTGTGTGTGTATGAGTGATATGTATACATCAGTGATAAGCACTGTTCCGTCTGTTTGCTGTGTTTTTTCCTTCTTCCTATCTTGTATTTTACTTATTTATCTCGACAGTTGATTTCCAAAAGAGGAGTATTACGTACCATGACGTAAGAAAGAAATATTTACGTGTTCTCTCCCTCCATTTAATTATCTCCCTCTAATAAAAAAAAACAGCGTTCTTTCTTTGGTAAGAACGCTGTCCATCTCACTTCAACAACTCTCTATTTAGGTCACTTAATTCTTTACGAACGCTGTTAAACTCTTCAAACTTGGTCTTAACATGAAATACTGTCGTTCTTAAAATAGTCGACTTACATTGTAGTTAAAAAGCATATGCAAAATTCCAAATTCAATCACACAAAGACAGTCATCCACTTAATATACATCGATGACTTTGAAAATCGCAATATAACTTGAGATGGTATTCGAAAGTTCTGCTAGTGAACACTAATCAAGCATTAACTGTAAAGATGGAACAACTGAACCATGGAATAGATATTTCAACGAAATTTGATTTTAACATTGATTTTCTTGATATAATACATTGTATTCGATGACTATTACGTAAATTTCAAGACTTGCCTTATGAAGAAATATTTCATAAGTTTTAACTAACAATTCTAGAAAAAAGAAGAATTAGAGGAGATGCATTAAAAACAGGTATAGATAACACCCAAACTGATAAAATATTTACAATAGGTAAGAAAAAAAAACTGTCTTGTAGAGAATTACCCAAGTTTTTTGGAAACAAAAACAGTAATTAACTCCTGAAACAAATAAGACGATTTCACGACACATACCAAAATTAAAGCCTGTTTATAAGAATTACTGAAAAGGTGAGACAGAAGCATGGATATGAACACCAATTTTCACTCGTTTAAGTTCCATTCGGTTATTTTGAACCAGGATCCTTAAGTGATTTTAATCTTTGATCATAAATTTTTGACTAGTATGTTTTTAACCTCCTCCCGGTGTATTTTGCATCTACCAAGAATTTAAAAAATCTTTGAATCACTCATCTTCTTGGCAAATGTTTGCTAACGTTCGTCACCGTTATTGGCTGACGGCGCTGGATATACAGGTTATCGTAGAATCACCAAAGATAAGCAACGTTGAGCCTAGTCACTGCCTATATGGGTTACCACTAGGTATACCATGTACTATAAGCTGCTGGGGATCATGGAGAGAGCTTCTTGCGGAGATCCTGCTAATCGTACTAAGTAGGGAGCTGATCTCAACATTTCGCTCAATAACGCAATCTGGCTGCAAGTGATAAAAAATGAATGAATGACTTTCGTCAACACGGAGTTGAATTCTTGACCTCGTGGCTTACAACATGTATTTCTAGAGATCATATATGAAATTGTGTCCGGCAGAAAATCAGATGGCGTTACGAACTAAACAAGTTTAGAAATACCTGGCTCCACTGGAACCCACGATCGAAAGGTCTGGTGGATCTTTGAGAAGATGTATGTCCAACAATGTTGGTTGCGGTGGATGATGACAATGGTGTCGATGGAAGATTCAGGCTGCTATTGTTGTTTTTCCGTTACGATTGAAAGATCGTTGCTCAGATCTGTTAATCATTCTACATTAGAATTGGGGAAAGTTAACAAAAGACTTTCAAGAACAAGAACATCCTAAAAGTCCTGAAAAGAAGGGTATACGGCCAATGTATCCTATCGATATTCACATATTGAGCTGAGACATGGAACATAACCAACAGATTTACCCTCAAACTTAGAACTTTGTTGCTTAAAAAAGAATCACACTCATGGAGAGATCAAAAACATCACAGTATATCAGAAAAATAACAGGAGTCCCAAACATAGAAACTGTTAGAAAATTTATATTGAAGGGCTGGTTATTTTGCAAGAATGTCAGGCAACTGCTGGACATCACGACTCACATTGTGGATTCCAAGAGATCATACGTGGAACTGTAGCCGAAAGGAAATAAAATCGTGTGACAAGCTAGATAAATTCAGAAAGTACTGGCCCCGCGATGCCTATGATAGAGAGGTCCTGCAACTCTTGGGGAAAGTCTATATCCAACGACGGACACTAACGGGTGGTATACTTCTCACCAAACGTGCATTCACCTACAGACAAAAGCATGTTTGGAAGAACGGACACACAAACGCCTATATTTCTATATAAGGCCATAGAAAAGGAATATCATTTAAACAGTTATACGTAACAGTTCTCAAAAAATGATTGGGAACAAAATATTCAATTATGGATGTCAATCTTTCTTTATTGAAGAAAAATTGAATCTGACCATCTTTGATAAGTTTACATCGTTAAAAGTCAATACTAATGTCATCTACACATTTTCTTGCACCATATAAGATTGGGTCCTCAATGGTACACACACACACACACATATTGGTCGTATAATAACCCCTTCAAACGAAAGACTACGTTCCCACATGTCCAGACAAAATTTTTATCCACGTTCAAATTGATAAAGGTAGACTGAATTCATTAGAAATAAACTGACATCAAAATCTTAAAGTTAAAGAGCAGAAAAAAAGATGTTGGTAAGAGGGCATAATGTTTTATTCATAGCAACTATTATGCCATAAGAGGTATGATGTCATTAAAGAACATCTTTTCTGGTCATTTTTTACTAGCTGCTATGATAACGTAATGTCTGAGGTCTACATTTCTGTATTAAAAAGCGCCAGATGGTTCCAAACACGCCTATGTGACTAAAAAACGCCTAAAATGGCCATTTACGATACTTCCATATTGCAATATTTCACAAGCATTAGAATCAACTTAGTCAGAGGGAGTCTTCTTTCTCTACTTTCTCCTCCCTCTTCCTTTTACAACTACTGTTACCTCAGACGCATCATTGAACACGATTCTTATTTCTCCAACGATTGAAATCTTCGGTGTTGAAAATGACAAAAGAGATCGCAGAAAGCGCTCAATCAAAAACTAACAAACATATCTTCTTATACTCCTGACCCACGCTTACCTGTACACAAACAAAAACGATTGAGTAAAACTTTGAAAAAGAAAAACTCCTTCTGCGGCTTTTAACCAAACAGGCATGAATAAAAGATTGAGGCTCAAATACACACACATATGTTTTTATTTAATTATGTTTGTTTCCAAAGTATTGTTTATCCCATAGAGCAACGTACTTGCGTTAGGTTATGTACGGGTGCACGAGATTCACTCATATGTATTAAACCTAATTGATATTAAACCTAAAGAACTTTCCTAACGAAAAGGTAAGGACAATGCCCCATTAGACGTAGCTGTTTTGGACAACTGATTTTAGATATTGATCTGGAATAATTGTGAGGTATGCTATATACTATTCGCAGAGTTGAACTCTTTCTATGTATTGTTCTATAACAAGTCGGGGAATATCTGGTCCGAATCTCTAATTTCTTATCGAATTATATTCTTCAGTTATTTTTCTGGGATATGCCCAAAGGGAAAAGATCAAGAGCTGTCAAAACCAGCAAATGTTGCTGGCATTTAATCTTTGATTCATGTGAAATCACGTGATATTAATCTACCAAGCTGGAAAAAACAAAACAAAACAGGCATTTGCAGGTTGACATACCCCTTGTTTTGCTAAGAGTAATTTCCAAATTCCCCAAAAAAGAAGATATACTTATGATGATTTATTTTATAGAACAAGTTTTAAAACCCTTTTCTCCTCCATCAGGTTTTAATCTGCATCCAATGGTAAAGACAATTGTAAAGTTTCGTATCAATGAACTTATTTAACCTATTTTTCGTATTAAAGATTGTTGTTTTGAAATGAAAAGTGACTTTTACTCTACCCTGTATGAAACTGACCGTGCTTTTTTTTCGTGTTTCAGAGAGAATGAACAGTTCGGCAACAACTCAGGGTTATACATCGATCCGAACTAACTTTTGTCAAGTTGTCACCGGCTTCGAAACTTTTTAAAATAGAGACACTATTAAAAAATATCTTTCATTTTGAACACGTCATTTGATTTTGATGGATGTGTGATTCTACTGAGACCTTGTTAAACTCACATTTCCGGACAATTTGAAATCTATTCACTGTAGAGATTTCTCATACAACAGATTTTTTCATGCATATAAGATTATGAGACAATCTTTACCGGTACATCCATACATAATATATACATGCTTACGTGAGAACATAGGCACACACACACACATGTATGCATACATACATACATAATTATTGATACGTGCACACACACAAACATATTTATAAAAAATATCTATATTCATTAAATAAAGGATGTTTATACTCGTACAAAAACGACAAATAATTACTAAAAGATTCATAATGAAAGATGTAGTAAAGAAAATATGCTGCATATATATATATATATATATATATATATATATATATATATATATATATATATGTGTGTGTGTGTGTGTGTGTGTATTGGGGGATATTTTGAATATATATGTGTGTGTGTATGTGTGCGTGTGTGTTTATATAATAGTAAGTTTATATATCATGTGTGAGTATGTATGTAATTTATACACGGGCAAGGATTATATATATATATATATATATATATATATATATATATATATATATATATATATATATATATATATACTGGGAAGGATATTTTTGAAAAAATACATGTGTATGTATATATATATAAATAAATATATGTATATGTATATATATATATATATATATATATATATATATATATATATATATATATATATATATATAGTGCAATTAGAGATATGATAGACACATTTGTATATTCGAAGATATATACGTATATTTTATGTTTAGGCATACATTTATATTGATGTTTTACATTTTATGTGATATATATATATATATATATATATGTTTTTCATTTCAATGATTATTTTTCTTTACTCTTGTTTTTCAGTTAAATCTCTGTTGGGTGTTGGAATAACGTATCAATTTCATATTTTATTTATATCGTATGATTATATACGTGGAATATGATTTATCAAGTTTTGCTTTATTTCATATATTTCCTTTTTCACAACTGTGTAAGTTATACAAATGTTTCTAAAAGGATACACTACTTTTACTAAATCATTTAGTTTCATATTTAATTATTGCTAACCATGCTGGGGAAACTGGGACATCATGGATCACAGGGAAGAGTGAATCACCATGATTGTTTTCCTACAAATGTGAATACACATCAAGACGGTAGTACTTAATTTTCAGAAGTTGACCCATCTGCCATCGAGTGAAAGACCTGCCCGATTGCTGTACGAGGAGCAAGCTAAGGAACATATCTTCAAGCTGGTAGTAATATTCAGAAGTGCTTTCACTTTAAGTACAGAGCAACATTCATTCAGAATTATTTAATTGCTTTATATGTGGTGAAATTAATCCTAGTATGAACTGCTATCTTTACTCTTTTTAGGGAGATGTATGGAGTTGAAATATGGAACCTAACGAAAAGACTGACCCTAGGACAAGAGAGAATCATGCTGAACATCACACAGAGATGCTACAAAATAGCACAATATATCAGAGGAAAAACGGGAGCCCAAGAAATCATAGAAGCCATTAAGAAACTCAAATGGGCTGGTCATATTGCAAGAGTGGCATACAACTGATGGACATCAGAAGTCATAACATGGATCCTCAGAGATCAAATGCAGAAGTGGGGCTAGCAGAATTTGAGATGGCAAGACGAACTATAAAAGTTCAAGAAATATTGGCTCCGCGACGCCCACAATAGATAGTTGTAGCGAATCTTGGGGAAAGTGTATGTCTAACGACGGTCGATAAAAAAAATGACATGATGATAATGATGATGATGAAAGATACATTTCTCAATGGTATGCAAGGGGTCCAGTAAAATTGATCCTATCAACCCATTACATTTAATTACAGGAAACTAAAAAAACAAAACGTTTAAGTCTTACTTTTGTGTCAATCTTCCCTCCTCTTGAATTGCTCTGAAGCTGCCTTTCTTTGACCGTGCTTAACGTTAGATGTTCGAAAGATGTTTTATGATCACCTTCTGTATCACAGTCTACAATTCAACATTATGTTAATAAATCTTATCGTTGGTTTTTCTCGGGGACTTTTTTTTCGAACCAATCAACCCTATGTTGATTCACTCTTTCCCAGGTGATGATTTTCTGTGTACGAATGCAAGGGTATCATCATCGTTGACATCAGTCTTTTAACATCTGTCATTGGACATAGACTTTCCCAAGGTTTTGCCACTCTTCTCTATCATAGGCATCGCGGAGCCAGTACTTTCTGAATTTTGTCTAGCTCGTCTCTCCATCTGATATTCTGCAGGCCTTGGTTGTGCATGTGATCTTGGGGGATCCATGTTGTGAGTTGCAATGTCAATCGGTTGTTTACCATTCTTTCAACCAACTGCCATTTGAGATTTTTAATCGAATCTATATCATTGACTCTTTTCCTGGATGTACTTTGCTGTCTTGTGGTTTGTACATGTGAGGCCCAGCATAATTCTTTCATGAGCCCGTTGCATGGTTCTCAATTCGTGGATCTGTCTCATGATTAGGTTCCATGTTTCAGCTCCATAAGTGACTATTGGGGGGATGCATTGGTTATACACCCTTCTTTTTAGGATTAAAGGGATCTTCTTATTTTTGAAGGTTGAGCTTGCTCTGCCAGAGACTTGCCAGCCTACTATGATTCTTCGCTTGATTCTATCTTCTTTTGAGGGTCTCATGGAGATTCGTTGTCCTGGGTAGATGTAGTGATCTACTTTTTCCAGTTTTGTGTCCTCAATTTTGATCTTAGTGTTTTCATCTGCGATGTGGTCGTTGCACATGATCTTCGTCTTGCTGAAGTTCATGTGTGGGCCAATTCTCTTGCTCTTTTTATTTAGTTAATCCATCATTAATTGGAGGTCGTTTAGGTTCTCTGCGAAAAGGGCAATGTTGTCTGCAAATATGAGGTTGCTCAGATACTTACCATCTATTCTGATTCCTGTACTCTCTCAGTCTAGTCTTGAGATCCTCTCGAGGCAGGCTGTGGAGAGTTTGAGTGAGCTGGTATCACCTTGTCTTACTCCTTTCTGGAATTGAAAGGAGACCGAATCTTCATGTAGCCTGATAAAGGGTCTGCTGTGATTGTATATATGTTTCAGCACTTAGACATCTACTGGATCTACACCTTGACGAGTGATGGCCTCCATGACCTTAGGGATAGTGGATCTCAAATAGAAATACACAGCAGCCTGCAAGCTGCCATCTTAGAGGGAGAGAGAGATTTTTTTCTTATCTCAACATATTTCACAATCAAGTGAGTTGATCTTTTTTTTCACCAGAATACGTCAATGAAATTGGCTTCTAATTTTCATCCGTCCATCCATCCATCTATCTATCTATCTATCTATCTATCTATCTATCTATCTATCTATCTATCTATCTATCTATCCATCTATCTATCTATCTATCTATCTAGTAGTGACTGTTTATGTAATCTGTGTTATTAAATATAGGATTATTAGAACCAACTTACTTTAATGATTACATTGTTCACTGGTTGCTGATGCTATAACTAAAACTAGTATGGCTGCTACTATTGCTGATGTGTAGATTTCATTTGTATCCGAAGTAAATACAAAATTCCCATCAAACTGTCTAAGTTATTGTGTAAGCAAACTAAGACAAAAAAAAACTGCTTCAGGTATTTCATTGGCAAAGCAACGAGTATTTACTGGTTATTAATTGAAAAACAAAATGGCAAATTAAATAAGTGCATTGATATCTAGATGTGAATAAACAATGTCAGATCGATATATAGACAAATCGAAACGAACAGATCGATTGATAAATAGACCGATAGATCATTAACACATACATATAAGAGACTGTTTCTTTTATTTTTTTAAATTTTGTTTTCATTACGTTTATCGGAATCCAACACCTATACTTGAGAATAGTTTGTCGTTTTCTTCCTAAACTAAGAACAGAATAAAGATAATTACCTGCCTATACATCGAACCGTGGAATTTTTCTATTTCTCTGCCCGTAACAAAAGACAAATGGGCGCAGGCAAACAGTTTACAGATAAAAAAAAATTATCGTATCCACCATATGGAACAATGGAAACTTCCAGTGAAATGATTCAAGCAGTTTATTTCGAAAAACAAACAAACAAACAAACAAACGAACAAAAAAATCCAACGAAACAAAACAAACAACATCACATGGCAACTGATATTCATGAATCATTTTCACAGGAATTAACTCTTAATAGAATGATATCTTGTAAAGTACGGTATATTTGCCATACAAAGTAAAGTAAAATATCCTTCCATCCCAAGTCTAACTTGGCTGAACCTACTGAGCTTAGTAAATGTTTGATGATAATATAAACGACAAAACATAAAGAGCCATAAGTTCAACCATACATCCACTTCCTGTGCCAGCAGTAGCAAGAAGTCTCCATCCAAGTCAATTGATTATCATACTTATAATATATTGCGGTATGGAAATATTCTGCTGATAAAAACTTTCAATAAAAATCGTACATAGTCATTCTTTTTCGTTCTTGACGGTCATTCTTGGCGCTCTCAAAGACGAAAATATGGACCTCGTACATTCTATCAGGATATTATTATTATTGATATAAATGATCCAAGTAGATGTTTCTTCCATGCCGTCGCACCTGTTCCCTCTTCTTTCTGTTGAGTAATATAACCAGAACTGACCGATAGACCGACCGACTGGTCTGCTGAAAAGTGTTTTTATTGAGATGTGAAGACACACCTGAAAACACTGAGTCAGTTTTTAAAAAATAGTTTTGAAAATAATGAGAAAATGTGAGTGTTGATTTGAACACCAAAACTATTCAAATATGATGCTTCAACTCGCGACTCAAAACGTCAAGTAAAAATCCTAAATCATCATTCAACAATTCGAGCGGTAGATAAATAATGTTACACACAAATAGAACACAAAGACAGGTCAAGTTGGCCACTCTGTAGAAACCGTCACCCAACGAACGTCTTTTGGCAGCTCACCGTGACGGGGGAGTAATGAATTAGAAAAAAGTGAAATAGGGGTGATCAATGAATAAATCACTCACCTCAATTTTTATTTGCCTGTGATCAAGAAGAAGAATTTTCAAAAAGCCTGCAGGTATAAAGTATAGGGATCGATTTAGCATAAACTTACATTGCAAGTTGAAACCTGCTATAAACTATTCAAGGGGATTTTGAAAAAAGAAAAGGGGAACGTTTTCTAGACCTAGAAGAATGAAGCGTTCAAATTTTCAGCCTTCTAGCTTCATGCGACCTATACGATTGACACATACATACATACATACATACATACATACATAGGTAGACCAACTTGAAAACTGAAAGAAACTCACGTTGACAATCTTGGCGACAGTTTTTGTTGACGGTTTCTAATAAGCAGTTGAAAGAGAAATAAAAACTATCCTGGTCTAATAGAATCATTCATAAAAGTCACTTTGAATAGAAAAAAGATCTATCAGAAAACGGATGTCGCTGTTAATGATTGAACAATGAATTTCTGACCTAAATTACGTCTCTATTATTTCTAAGCACTCAATGTTAACCCATTAACTGCAGAAGGCGGTAACGAGTGATGCTTATACATTGTAAGATGAAAGCCCCTTCCCATTGCAAGATAATCCGTCACTAGATTATCCATAAGATAAAGGCCCAGACTCACAAATAGAACTGAGTTGCCATCAATCACAGTAAAACGGAAATTCTATTCTGTTGATCATTCAACTGCAATGAAATAAATTTCCGTCATTCGATTTTATTTGGTTGGTCATGGAACAAAACAAGGTGGGTTGGGATGAGAGAATTATCAATTGTCCAGAATTAATCCAAACTTCACCAACAGATAAAATAGGACTATTATTTGTATGATTATGGACTCGTTTTAGTTTTTATATCCGTAGTATATGATAGCTGTTATTGGAGACCAAGTGACCAGTCTCAGAAATACTATAATGCACGTCTCACTATTCTCACTGGTTCAGTAATGCTGTCATCTGGATGGCTTCAATTCTTAATCAGGCTTCCAAATTATCTAAATCGTATTGTAAGTCTCCTCAGGTTATTTGAATCGCACATAAACTAAATCAAACTAAAACAATTACATTTACAAGGTGGCAATACGGAGAACAGTACGGAGAATGGACAAGGCTAGCTGAGTTCAATCTCCACCAAGGGGTATTCACTTTGCACCAATGATCTACCAATAAAATCGGAGTGAGTGACGACTACTTGTTGCCTTTAAAACGTAAACTGCATGTAGCAAACTGGTTGATTAATAATTTATGTGATATGTGAAACATCGACCTGCGTAAGGGCGGTGTTCACCTTCTTTATCAACTCCAAACACAAGATAAAATAAAATAGAATAAAATAAATAAAAAAGGGGAATAGGTCTGATTAGTGACTAAATCGAACGTGCCTTATGGCCAACATTTTTGGGGCAACATGTTGCATTGGGGTGATCAATTAAACATTGGGAAATGTGTGCTAAATGAATAAGTTACTTCACTCACCTTGCTTGGTAATGATCAGTAACAATTGGAACTTGCGAACGCAAACAAAGGGATCAATTTAGCATAAATTAGATTGTAAACAGAACCCTTCCCCCTTGAATAAGATTTATTTGAGGGGTGGAATTCCAAAAAAAACTAAACAAAACGAGGACACAATACTGAGTAAATGTTGAAAATTTTGGCCATCTTGTACGATTGATGCAGCCTGAGAGTTTATTACTTACACATATGTAGCCAGCGAGACCAACGTGAAAACTAAAGAAAACCTATGTTGACACTTTCGGTGACATTTGTGGTTGACGGTTTCTAATAACAGCTTCAAATAAATAAATACACAAGTGCAAGACAAAGAATAGATAAGGAAAGCTATCACATTCTTATAAAATCATAAAAGTCAATTCAAATGAAAAAACGTGAGAAATACCCATTAAAACATTGATAACAAAAAGAAAACACGAATACAGGGAAAGAAAGGAGAATAAATTGAAAAGATAAAAGATAAGAAAGAGTGAAAAAAAATTCTATCAATTACTTTTAAATACTATTGATTTTTAAATTACTCTCGTTCAAAACTTACAGTTTGTTGCCTTTTAGTTGCATTTTTGTAATAGAATAATTTTCTGCTTTTATTTCTCCGTTTTCGTCTTTTGTTTTGGGTTGTATTTAGCAATTGATACCATCGCTGCTTCCTGAGAATAAGCGTTTTTCAGTTTCTTGTTTCCTTTGATATTTGTACTTTGGTATGAAAATGAGTTTCAACAAAGAGAAACCGAACATTAAAGCATAACAAAGAATCTGACCATTGCTATGAATCCACGCTCTAGATTAATGTCTACACTTTTCACATGCCATCTGTACAAAGACACACTCAAGTACAAGTACAGGCAACTTTATCTATCTATCAATTTATCTATCTATCTATCTATCTATCCAAAGAAAATGCTCAATTTTGGAGAAAACATTCAAATACCTTCAGGATTAGTATTTCTTTCATCTTATCTTTATAACATCTCCCAGGCAGGGGAGCCAATTCAGATGTCATCTATTTTGTTTTTTTTCTCCAAATTTATTGGTCAAATGTTAACAATATTCAGATAGAAAAAAAATCATTTTTGGATGTCCAATGTAGGCACTCGAAATATATATTTGTTTTTATTTTTCGGATTTTTGATTGTCTTCCAGATTCGGAAAACTGAAAAATCTCTTCTAAATTAGTCGACCTCCTACCAGGTCATTCTTCTACGATCATTAAATAAGCAGCGCTGTTCAGAAATATCGAGTTGAGCTCCAGCCAGATTTAATCTTGCTTCCCTTGTCTTTGGAGGCTATGTTACTGTGGCAGCATTTAACCTATCAAGATAAGAAAGCCAAGCAATAGCAGTCAGTCATATTCAGCCATATAGCTATATTCTTTAAATCTCTAGATATTATACGACGCTGTCTTTTTTGTTTACATGTATACGATAATAATACCAGAGGATTGATATTTGCATTTTTATGACGAAGCATTATCAATTAAACAACAGAAGCCTCCAAAGATGACAAAGGGTTTTATCCTTTTTTTCTTATATGTGTGCCTGTATTAGTTCGTGTGTTCCGATATCTATTTGTTTGTTTGTTCCAGCGCTCCTGGACATACCGTTTTGTAATCACACAAGGGAATTGGTAATCACTAAACCTTTCCTAAAATATCTTTTTTATTTCAGGAAAACATGTTTTCACCTTTCAGAGGACTTATTCGAACGGTTTTTAAAACTTGTTTTTGTGTTCCAGCGCTCCTGGCCTTACTGTTTTATGTACAGACTTGAAAATTAACATCAGTGCTCTAGTAGATCTCTGTTATAAATGATTTTATTTCTATTTTCGGAAAAGAAGCTTTTTTTTATATGTGGTTGGGGGGTATTCTTACGGTTTTTTTTTAACAACATCCTGATTCTCCAGAATGTAAATATTTCTAGATATTTTTAACACTATTTCAGACGTTTTCATGTGAAAATAGGATAAAAAATCTAGATATTTCTGAATGTTTATTCTACATTGTTTCAGATGTTTTCCAGTCAGATGCTTATTCTAATTGTATTGTTGATGAGAATTTGTCATACATTTAATAGCGAGAGGACTTAGCATACAATGAGGCCGGGAAGAATTTCAGTAAATGATTTGTGCTGGAAACAAAATAAGGACAATAGTTTGGATAAGACATGGAAAAATCATGGTTTATCACAGGACATCAGAAAACACACACACAGCTTGTTCATGCTTCTTATTTCTTTCATTTAGTTCAGATGTGTTTTATTGGCCAGCCAATTTAGATTTTGTCATAATTGATAAGTAGTTAACATAGATACACATTGAAAGATTCAAACCAAACATACACGTTCGCACACTTGCACACATATACATACACACGCACACACACACACACACACACACACACATATATATATATATATATATATATATATATATATATAGTTTTCATTGACGAAACCACACATACATGCACATGCATACATTGAACAATACTGACATTTTTATCAATTCAATTTGATGAAGGTTTTTCTAATAAAAAGGAAATTGCTGCCAAAATACACACACACGCACACACACTCTCTCACACACACATACACACATACGCATATATATTTATACATATTTCTGTATGTGTACGTGTTGCGTTCCCTGACAAATAAGCCTTTTATAAAATTAATAAGAGAAAACATCCGCACTTTTTTCTTAACTATGATATTCATGGAGCTATCAAAAAGGAATCCTGAAGGGATACGTACATCCATAGCTTCATTATCAAGTAATCATAGTTTCATCCCAATGCTTGAGCAATCTTATTCCACATTTCAGATTAACTGATTATTCCATCACAAAATGCTTTCGGTTCCTATTCGGTGAATTCTTTGAAGAACCTTTCAATATCTTGAAACCACTATCTATACCAGGAATATTGAATGGAACGAAATGAAAAGTGATACTCTCAAATAGAATTGTCTGGTGAGTAAAAAGCACATTCTCATCGTAAGTCCATCATCGTAGCTCCCTGATCGCATGCATGTCACACGGCAAAATATACAGTTAGCTCCCTTTCCCCAAAATGTTCTCCTAGCGCGTCATTCAAACGAGCCATTTGAACTCTGCATTTGGTAGTAACATTTTGTCGATGCTCTGGCAGTACGTGACTGTTGATTATAGAGGAATTTTGTCAGCCTATAGATTACATTGGAGTTGAGATTATGAAGGGCTTTTCCTGAATCTAGGCATGAATAATTGATGAATCCATTTTTCATCGCCAGGGACTATTTTGTCAAAATTGACATTGTTCTGGTTCAACCAAGAAGACAAAGACAGGTGTTTAAACGCTAACTGTTCGTTTTCGTAAGTTCATGTGGAATTCATTTTTCAAACTTTTGATTTTTCTTAAGGCTTGAAAATGACATTTTACCTTTTGCCTGATCGCAGAAGCAATAAAGAACTTCCTATATACTGCAAAAGATGAAATTTGGAACTTCTACATCAATCTATATATATATATATATATATATATATATATATATATATAACGCTATACAACTTTAAACACTGAATATAAAAAGATTTTTCAATATATAAAATCATTCATTCATATATATATATATATATATATATATATATATATATATGTATGTATGTAATATCATTGTGTCATCCATAGACTGCTGTTTAAATGTATTACATCTCTTAAGCGTGGTTATAGACTTTCCATTATCCCATTGAAACCTTCACTTCAGACCCGGAGGCCGATATCCAACTTCTGGACTACGGAACCGGACGCTCAGTAAGGCTAAATTTAAGCGATACATTTATTTACACAGAAATTCCTTATCCACTCTATTCCTATTTATCTATTTGGATAATAACCGTTAAGGTATGGAATAGACTGTTTTAGAATAAATCCTTTAAGAAAATTAATATATATACATGTGTGTATGTGTGTCTGTCTGTGTAAGTGTATGGGTAGAGAGAGATAGAGACACAGAGGAAGGCAGAGAAACAAAGAAACAAAGAGAGAAATATGTTACAAATCGAGTGATGATTATAAAAAAGATAATTAGAGAACCACTATAATTTCGCTATATTATGAGTTTATACAGGCTCAGGCTCACACGAGTTTTCATTTTACCATACTTTCACGGATTCTTGCGAGATAGAACGATAATAAGATACCTAATCTTAGCACAAAAGATTATAGTGCTTATGAATCCATAACAATTGCCATTCTAATTACTACACAGAAACAAAAGCTATCGATTATAACATATCAAATCCAATTAGGTGATTTTGAAAGTTTCTCAACGTTTATTTAAAGATTCCCCTGTCTCATCTATATCTGTTCTGACCCTTTTTCAATGTCATCGGAAGATTGATTATTGTTACAGATTGCTTTAGGGTGTTTTCAAACTGTTCGAAACAATCGAACACAAAATCAAGAAAATATGATAAAATGAACGTACGAAGGGGAAGAGGGAATTTGCAGTGAATGTGGGAAATAATAGAAAAAGTGACGACGATTAAAAGGGAGAGAGAGGAGAGAAGAAAGGAAGAAGGAGAAACTACACAAAAACAAGAAGGAGAAAAAGAAAGGAATGGGAGATTTTCGGAGGGAAAGGGAAGAAGAGAGAAGGACAGATATCAATGAGTGAAAAGAAAAAAAAAAGAAAAAGCAGAAAATTAATTATTAAGACACGTAAGAACATTAATAGAAAAAGTAAGAAAACGAGAGGGAAAAACATTTGGATAAAATAGGAGAGAAAGAATGAAATGAAAACAAAGACGGGAAGATAACTGATAAAAAATTGAAATAAGTAGATGAGAAGAAAAATGAAATGAGAACGGAAAGAATTAGAGGTTTTAGAAAGAGTTAAGATGGATAAAAAAATAAAGATGAGAGAAAGAAGTAAGTGAAAAAAAAAAAAGAAAATATTTTAAGAAACAAGAAAGCAGAAAAATAATCCAATCTTGGAACGGGAAAGTAAATTCACAATCAAATCCAGAAGACTAAGACAATAATGCTTGGAGTAAAGAAATAAAGAGAAGAGGGTAACCAATAACTTTTGAAAGTAGTATAAACTCGTCAGCACTTTCAATAATTTAACAACCGTAGCGTCAAAATTTAAAATCATGGAAAAAATCCAATCGATAAATAAATATGGTCAGAATAAATTCCATTTATAACGTGACAGGCGTTTTCCGCCGGAAAACATCTTAAACGGATATTTTTCTGGAGAATGGAGATGTTATCACTAAATTCGTCAAAATTAAAACCCCCCAAAGTTCTTTCACGAAAATAAAAACATATGTATACTGCAGTAGATACCAATTTTCAAGTCTTCTGACAAGACGGTATGGCCAGGAGCGCTAGAACACACAAACAAATACACAAACCCACGCGCGTATGAAAAGGGAAGGACGCTTAGCCACTCTTGGTCGTTACTATTTTTCCAAAAAAAAAGAAGAAAGATAGGAAGAAAAAAAGAATGGAAAGAAAAGAGATAAAGAAAGAATTAAACAAAGAAAGTGGAAGAAAAGACAGAAAGATGAAAAAAGAGGGAAAAGGAAGAGGAAGAAATGGGAACAGGAAGGAAGAAAGAAAGAAAGAAAGAAAGAGAAAAAAAAGAAAGAAAGAAAGAAAGAGAAAAAAGAGAGAAAGAAACAGCGTTGATTACAAAACAAACCCAAACACATAGGAATTGTTCTAAGTAAAGAAATGCATGATGGTAGTTGGATGAGTTAAGTAGAGACGGACAACTATGGAAGGATAGAATGACATAACATCAGAACGATGATGGTAGGGGAAATTCGAGCAATCGATTCAAATAACAAGAGGGACAATAAAATATGAAAGTCCACCGTTCAATGAAAATTTTGGGATCATTCATATTCGTTAATTCTGAAACAACAGCAACAAAACTGTCCGTATTTGTCAGTTGGGAACAATTAAGTTTTATACTTAAGAGAGAGAATTAAAAACTCTTATTAAAAATCAAAGCATATCCTTTCCTTTTTTTTCAACTAGAAAAGGGACGACTAAACGGAATTGCCATGCTTATTTTTTCTAACGAATTAAAATATCCTTCATTTAGCTTTTGAAATCTGTATTGTTTCATGTTTCAGCATATCGTGCTTCATTGATCAGACCATAAAAATGCTGTGCTATCATCCAAGCTCGCTGTTTTTCCAGTTTCCACTTCAAATGCATCGATGCATATCAAGCCAGTGGCAGATCAATCAGAATCAAAATTGATAATTCTGAAAATTTATAAACACAAATTACAATACGCTGAAGGAAGATTGTGAATTGGTAAGTTAAAAGAGTGGTAGCTTTTCGGATACAAAGTATCCTTGTCTTTGACCGAGGAGGACATTTAGCACTTCCACATGAAACTGACATAAAATCACCATTTAAACTGATCAAGTTGGGTTTACGACATAGGGTCATTTAAAGGCGAGATAGCACCTAAATACCTGTAACAATGAATTCGAGGGTAGATCAATATATCCACAGGCTAACGCAATTATTAGCTGGATTTTGACTTGAAATATCCACTCTATGATGTTCAGTCTATGTAATTGATGGAGAAGCGCTTAGTTAAACACATAGAGGAAAATGGATGGATTTTTGGGGGACTGGTGTCTTCGTTTTGGTTGTTTTAGTTACAACGTTTTGTTAGTTGTATCCCCCAGCCTTCTTCCGTAGTTGGTAACCATCTAGGAAATTCGAACAGGATCTTCAAATCAATCCCGATTCTGCCGAGCTTGTCTTCAATTACATGTATTCAAATGAATTAATAAGATTTTGCATAACACTTTACTTAGCGAACGTTGCGTCATAAAAGTAAGAACGATAATTCTGTTCAGCTGATGTTGATTAAATTCAGCTTAGACTAGCTAAGACAGAGAAAATTGCAGGGCCCAGTGAAGACTGAATTTCCTATATTACCGAATATTTTGCTAGATTCGCTAACCATCATTTCACAGCAGGCAACTCTATAAAGTTATGTATGGTTCTTAGTATATCTTATAAGGTAATGAGATCAGATGATTTACTCCTACCAATGAAGGCGGGAGGTAATTGTATTCAGACGGCTTTCCCAATCTTCCTATCTGTTTTCCGCCCGTCTATAGGTCTGTTTGTCCACACAATATCTCCGAAAGTGCTCTATAAATTTCGATGAAGTTGTGTTCAGTCGTAGGCGATGAAGATAAAGATCGTTTTTTTTTTAAATTTTGGTGTTGATTCAGGATTCTTTTTTGACTGAGGGATATCTCTCCGTTTTCGATCCAATACAATTATATATAAACGCTCCTGACTATCCGATTAGTATCTCCAAAAGTTCTCATTTAATTTCAATGAAAATTTGTAGCAGTGTGAGAAATAGGCCACTTCCGGAGCGTATCAATGCAAAATTACTCCCCTCTATCATAGATATATGCAGAGCTGGAAAAATTTGCAACTGCTGCAACAGACGGTTACAGCCTCGAAGTTGCTTATGCAATCCTTGCAGGCACTAATTGTGTGAGAAGGGACGGCTGCACATAAAGCATTTTTCTCATTTTTCCTACTGATAATGGTATGCTTACACAGGTCTGAAATCCCTGGTTGTGACAAAGTTGTCCGAGCTGCCATGGCTGATTACTGGCAAAAAGAGTAAAAGTAAGACAACCTTTTGCATTTTGCACGAAAAGCTGGAAAATTTCATTTTGAAGGGGTCTCCTCTACGATAAGCTGCGCAATGAAACCCATAGCTTTCATTGTTGACAGTTGATTGTATGTGACATGACTGAATTATGATGTATAATGATTTGTGATGTTAAATTCAATGACAGCTTGTACCAAAATTCATAAATTCTAAACGTTATTCATGTTATATTGTATTTTATCGCTAATTCTACATCACTTTGTTTTCATGTATTCAAAGATTAGCTGCGTTCATGTTGCAGGCACATTTTCTTGGATAAATCTGCGGTTGCAGGCACAGAATTATTTTTCAATCTCTGGTCATATGTCCGCACCACGTAATATCGCCAAAGGTTTGTGCCCGTCTACATTATATCTCCAAATGTCCGTAACAAATTTCACTGAAATTTCATGGAAGTGTGGGCAGTGAGCCAAAAAAAAAAAAAAAAGAAAAGAAAAGTGATTACATTTCAAGATGGATCCTTGCAAGATCACTCCTCTACCTGAAATCACGTTAGCAGAGGTATGCTCTCTGGGTGCTTCAGATTTCGATTTTTCCCCTCCAAATTTATTAAGAAAAAAAATCCACCAGGCACATCTGTTCTGAGACAGACTCTGCCTTCAAAAGAACAAAGCAGTATCTATTAGTGAACGCTTGATATCACAGAAGCACAATCAACATGAATTCAGCAAAGGGCTTTGCAATCTCTGAAGCATTAAACGGGCTCAGTCATTAATTACTCGTCGCTTTCAGCTAAAGACTTCAAGTGAGATATACGTAGAGGTGAGTTGGGCCTTTGGTCTGCATTGTTTAGCTTGGTATAGCGATCGGTCCCATTCCTAAGGGTATTCGGGGGCATCACCACGGGAGTCACCACATTATACTGGCTGCACCTGGTATTTCCAAACGGTCACCCATCTCGATTATGACCAAGTTTGACGTTGCTTAACTTGGAGGATGGTTGGAGAATTTGTGTATCAAACGCGATTCGGCCGTAACGGTGAACTGTTTCCACACATTCGTATTTGGTCTATTTTAGTCACATAGTAGGCAGTAGAAATTACAGGGACATTTAAAGCAAGAAACAACAATATATTTATCTGATTACAACTGAATATATATATATATATATATATATATATATATATATATATATATATATATATATATATATATATATATATATATATATAATAAATTGATGACAGGAAGCAGGAAATTTCTATTTTTGGGCTCTGGACACGACAACTGCAATAAAATTAGAATAATCGGAAACCATTTTCTTGAGCGAATCATCATATGACCTAAATGGTAGGATAAATTTCCTTTCAATTTTTTCTATGGACGTCACCCATTATAATGTGGGTGTTTGGGTCCAAGACAATGGCAATATAACCAAGTTAGGATCATTTTAACCATTTTAGAGTTGAATCTAGCTATTCGGGAGCTAGATTTATATCCTAGGGTCCACTGTCCATCCCTGTTTTAATGCAACTTTGTTCTAACGAAGTGCATTATAATGGGTTTGGCATGTATCTTTTTCTTGGTTTTATTTTGTCTTTCCTACTCAACCCTTTTTGTTAATCTCCTCCCTGCTTTCTTCTTCACCCGTCCTCCTTTGTTGCCCATCTTTTTCTTCACCATTCTTCCTTCTTCGAACCCTTATTTTCAATATTGAAAACTTTTTTCATTTTCTTAATCGTCGTAGGCTATCTACCCCTCTCAAATGAATTTCAGCAACATTCAGAGAGTTTTTCGGCCGATTAAACTCGTTGTTGTTTGTACTATCGATCTAATCACATCCGATCTAATCACATCCGATCTAATCTACGGCTTTCTACAGGTGTACTATCCAAATATGATGGTAGCAGACATATTTTTTCAATAGTAGCAATACTATACCTTTCTATACCTATTCCAGCGATATATTTTTCTTCCCTTGTTTAACCTAGGTTTTCATACTTTGTCTGTTTGGTAGCCGCAGCCACATCGGGTTGAACTCTGCACTTTTCTGACTCATACACTCAGTCATATTTGTGGATGCAACTGGTCACTTTGGTTTTTCTCAGTTTCCAACAACGTTCCCTGTCTATAATCCGGACTTCTTCCGAGAGAGGATAGGATTTGCCTTTCTCTCTCCAGCCTTCCCGGCTCTTTCTATCCGGCCTTTGCCTTCAGTTTTTTTTTATCAAGTTTTGTACATTCTTGTGTTAGTAGAAATGACAGAACTACATCGGATTGCGCTCCCGATTAACTGCAAATGATGCGAATATCTGCTGTGCATGTTCTGTCTAACTAAACAAAAATTTCAGTTTTATTGCATGGCGCCCCCTATTCTTTTACTTAGGAAGTAAGTACGAAACTCTTCTCTCAGCTAGATATCCAAAACGTCACTTCCTCCGACGACCTCTATAAACCCCCTGCACGCACTGGGGTCCAATGCTCATTGATGTCAGGAACCCTTGCTGATCAAGTAGCCGGCTGCAAAGGCCAGGGCCAGAGGCGCCAATGAGCATTGAACCATGTGCGTCCAGGGGTTTTATAAAGGTCGTCGTCAGAAGTGATGTTTTGGATAGCTAGAGTTTTGTACTTAATTCCTAACTAAAAGAATAGGGGGCGCTACAATTCTAACGATGGTAACTCAGTGGAACACAGTTTTCATTTTGCAATGCATGGATACTTTTAATATTGCAATGGATAAATATTACCCTTGACCTGCTTCAGCAGTTAACAGATTAATACGTCATATATCAAAGGTAGTTCTTGCATTTCCTCTAGATTAATAGGCAACCGACTACGTTTGTGGCAGTCACGGCTACCTTGCTTTGATAATCGAATCCTCCATCGTCCATAGTGGGAAAAAGAAAAGGAATACACAGGAAAAGAGGGGAGAAAGAAAGATGTCTGGCGGAATTAATGAGACAAGCCTAAAGCTACGTCACAACAGACGCTACGGTCTTTGTGATACGAACATGAACAAAAAAGATAAAATGGCAGAGGAAAGGGAGAAAGAGAGTGTGTATCATTAGACTGTTTTTTTTTTTACAGCTTTTATCTTCCACATTCCTCAATTAACAACGATTCAAATCACCCCTCCCCTCTCTCTCTCTCTCTCTCTGCGTATCTCTCTCTCTGTCTTTCGCTCCCTCTTCCTCTCCCTTACAACCCTGTTATCATTCTTTTTTGTCCATTCCTCGCTGCATTACGTTTTTAGATCTGTCTGCACATCTCCATAAGGAGGCATGAGACATTTTTTGGTTGGTCGGTCTGTCGGTCTGCCTGGTCTAAGTGGAACAAGATAAATAGGGAGAAGGGAACGTATGACCTCATAAAAAAATGTGAAGTCATTAAAGAAACATGTACACAGGACATTTTTACCTGTTGCTAATGATGACATGATAGGTTGTCCGAACTCTGCATTTCTGCATTTGAAAATAAAATGACAATAATAAAAAAAAAAAAAAGCTGAAAATCACCTCAAAACGCTGAAAATCGCCATTTAAGATTTTTTATTGACAATAATCTTTGCAGGCTATTTCACAATCCCAAATAAAATGCAAGGTGGGAAATTCTTAGAGGAGTATTCAAAACGTCATCTTGGAGAGATTTCAACATGGTGATGTCATAAATCTAAATCATCCAAGGAAGGTGTAATGGGTGTCCGAGATGATTCAGTTTGCATCCTAATCTCAGTCCTTGTGATTGGGGTGCATCGTTTTAGTGTCTAATTACATATTTTTGAGATGATCAATCGAAAATGTGCGTGCTGCTTGTTTGTTGGGAAAAAAGGTTTGTAGTGATGTGTTTTAACCCACCGAACTACAATTGGTTTTCACATACACACATACATACACGAATAAAATGTGTGTTTGTTTCTAAAAATAGTCAACTGCTTTAGATATGGATGACCAAAAGAGTGTCTATCAGTACCTAATTCCATGTCAACTAATGAATGTATGAACAGATAATGGTGAATATACATATGATACGTAGTTTTCAGCCATTTGGTTGATCCAAACAAGGAGGCTAGTTCTGATACGAAAAAGATTCACTAAAATGAAAAAGAAACATGGGAGAAAAAAGATTTCAATATTAGTTATTGAAGAAATGATAATGACGTGATTATAATTTGGCATTTGAGTACAGACATGCATGTAGATGAGAATAAACCTTCGGGAACAATATTATCTGAAACCAAATGACGAAAAAGAGGAACACACATACGTGCACACACACACACACACACACACACACACGTATATGTTAGTGGTGTAAACATTTCATATGGTAATGATGGAAAAGGAAACACTTTTTAGTCAAGTTTTATATATAGTCCCGAATATCCACGACCGTGTCTCTTGCAGGCTACTTTTAATCTGATCCGTCTTATTTCAACTTGTCTTATGACCATTTATTATATAAGTTTAGATTCTCATTTCATGAAATTTAGTTTTACTTGTATCCGAATTCCTAATTTTATTTTTCATTATTGAGTTCGTCAGCTTTTTTCACCGTAGCCCTGTTTCGGGAGTATTAAAAACCAGGTCTGATTTCTTGCAATGGCACTGCGAACATATTCATCAATATCTCCATGACTATAAATACTCCATAGTTTTAACTTGTTCATTTGGGAAAAAATCTTTTTTCGTTATTATTTTGCCAGTATGTATATCCTCCTCCTCCTCCTCCTCCTCCTCCTCATCATCATCATCATCATTAGTCTTTTAACGTCCGTTGTTGGACCTAGACCTTTCCCAGGATACGCCAAAATTCTCTAACATGGGCGTCACGGAGCCAGTATTTTCTGAATTTGTCTAGTTCATCTCTCTTGTATTCTGTAGGCCTCAGTTTCGCATATAATCTCTGGGGATCCATACAGGAGTCGAGATGTCCATCGGTTGTCCGTCATTCTTGCAACTTGGCCTGCCTATTGCCATTTAAGTTTTTTTATAGTCTCTATGATGTCTTGGACCCTTCTTCTCTTCCTGATATACTTCGATGTCTTGTGATCTCTCCATGTAAGGTTGAGCATGATTTTCTCATGTCAGCGTTGCATACTTCTCACTTTGCAGTTCTGTCTCTTGGTTAGGTTCCATTTTTCAGCTCCATTTTACTTGTATTTATTCTATATGCGTTAAAGATAGAATTAATTTGGATTAAATTTTTCATTAATCTTTATATTTATATGACCCGGTGTTTTAGTATTTGCAAACGCTCATTTATTAGACTATATATCTGCCTGGACGAGCTCGGTTAATCACTGTCAAATTGTTTTTACAATTTATTTACACTGGTAGAAAAAAAATGGTTGTTTTGGGTGTAAAAAAGAAAGCTGACTTATGTGAAAAATGATAGAAAGTTTGAAAGAAGGGGCATGATGTTAAAATTGGTGGCAGAATTGTCAGGAAAATGGGGTGGGGTTAAAAAAAGGGGACTATTGTTTGAAAAGAGTGTGGTGTTAAAAAGGGAATTGATGTTAAAAATTTCAAACATTAGGAGTAAACATTTGGTAAATGATGGGTTTTATGCTAAATAGGGGAAAAGATTCCGATGAAGAAAAATCCACTTGATTTTGACTCTTGAAAATTAAAATCTACGTTTCAGACCCCTATTTGTTAACAAAATCCCCATCTTCGATTTTTACCCTTGAAATAAAGAGAAAAAATACATTGGATTCTGACAGCTAAAATTGAAAAAGATTCTTTCCCTCCGATTTCTAAACCTGAGGTAGGAAAATACCTATCAATTTCAACTGCTAAGCGAACAAGATTGAAATTCCCCCTCAGTTTTTTGAACCAAAGTTGGAAAAAAACCTTCGACATGAATCCTTAAACAAAAAAAACCCTTCGATTTTGAACTCTAATTGTAGGGAAAAAATTCCCCTCGATTCTGACATCTAAAAGTGAAAAAAAAATTCCCTATCGATTTTGACACCTAAATGTATAGATAAAAATTTCTTTTGATTTTGACACCTAAAAGAAAGAAGAAAATCTGTTCGATTTCAACCCCTAACAGTGAAGAGAGAAGGTCCAAAATTTCAATCCTCAAAAGTGAAAAATGAAGATCAGTCACTAATTTTGCCCTAAAATAGACCCCTAAAAGTAAGGAGTAATCCTTTTGATTTCAACACCTATGAGCGAGAAAAATCTGTTCGATTTCGACCCCTGAAAGTGAAATAGGAAAATCCCAAATTCCATGTGGTAAATAGTGATAGCAAAAATCATTTTGTCATACTTTTTATGAATTGAATAATTCTCTCTCATTGTTGGTCAACTAAACTCTCCAATGGAAAAATGTACCATAAACGTACTGCATCAAAACTTGAACTAATGAAAACACCACTCTTCAAAGTATCCATATACAACCAATAAGCATGTTGATATGAGATATATTAAAGAAATATTTTTGTTTCTCTCTTATTTAAGAATTAAAGAGCACAATTCTATCTCCGACAATTGAGTTGATTTTTCTTAACTTTAGAGGGATGGAAGCTTTTATGATTTATGTTTTGTATTATGGTTGAGTTTAAACAAGTTGGCGTGATGATAATCTACTTGAAAAAACGGTCCTTTATTCAATGATCATTCAAGATGGCTTTCATCAACTTTATGGGAGTTTTTTTAAAGGGATCAGAATTAGGGAGATAGATTTTTTTCTATTTTAGGACAAAAAACTGAAAGGCATCTTTCATTTTTTTACTTTTTGGGTTGAATTCTTTTATTACGTCCTTAAAAAGTATTTTTTATCACTGATGAATAATCATATTAATAGACCCGTCTGATTTGAGAACCCTTAGAAACATATTTTGGAGGTTGTTTTTCAAAAACTAATTGGTTCAAAACACTTTCCAGAGATCGAATCCGTACCCATAGGAAATTTTATGGATTTATATCAAGTAGTTTTCGTGATGGTCAAATAAATACATATAGGCAAACAAATTATGATCTCACTATTCTGTTTGTCAATATCGCTTGCATTTATTATCAACCTTGCCATTCTTTGTATTAATTTTCAATCTACAACGTGCAGATTGGGTGGTAAGTTTTGTCCAAACATATTTTAGGCAAAATTGTAGAAAACGGTAGTGAATCAAATTGCACTTTTGAGCCCATATGTTATAATGGTGCTTTTCAATATGTTGTTGCCCTGTGGAAGACCTTCACAGATTGTTCTGACAGGACAGTATAAGTATGAGTAATTCAGAGTGACAAATAATGGATTCCTCTGTGAGGAGTACCAACTGGACATTTCCCATCTGTTTGCTATACATTGGAAATCAAGATATTTTCCAATTTTTTAGCAGAAGATGAATCAAAATATTCAACTTTTTGAATTCGGATGATATTTGCTCATATACTAAAAGTTCATGGGAATTTGGAAATTTTGTACATGTCTTTCCGACTGCTTGTCTGTCTGTGTGTAAGTAGTTGCTGTCTCACTTTACATGAAGTCACTAAGGTTACAGCTATGTAGTTCTTACGTACAGATATTATAATTCCCATGCGAGCTGTAATGTATGTAACCGCTTTAGCTCCATTAGTGTATGATAAAAGTGAAGTAACTTCGGGAGAGTGGTTGTTTATATACTCAATCAACTGCGATACCATCGAGTGGTGTCAATTTCAAAACAAGATAGTTGGTGTTGAAACGAAAAGAAGAGAGAGCTGGATTCTTGGGACTAAAATTCGAACAAGGAACCGTTTTCCAACCAGATTATCATTATGCCACTTTGTCGCATTTCCACTATGAGGTAAAATATAAATTAAAAAAGCTTTCTTTCTTTCTTTCTTTCTATCAATCTATCTATGTGCGTGTGTGAGCTCACCAAAATGTAAAATATAAGAACCAAAAAGTACAAAATACGTCTCCGTTCGTTAATACTTCTGTATGCGTACATATTTACTTGGACGTGTATTGTGTGTATGCATCCCAGTGTGTTCATTGGAGCGTGTAAATATTTAATAAATATCCACTCGACTGGCAAAAGCTCTTCCCCTCGTCAAGTCCTATAACTATTTTCCTTCCCTCACCCTTTCTATTGCTGAAAGCGGGATTCTAATCTAAGAAATAATTAGAGTAGCCAAGTCGTTCATTTGCTGGGAGCGTTGGCCGTTTTCCCCCGGCCGCAACAACAACTATTAACATGTGTATTATATCGATCGGCCATCTAATTATGATTTTCTTTCGACAATTGGGGACCCACCGATTGCGAGAGTATGCAATCAGGTTGATTAAGATGCAGACTCGAATTATTTCTATGGTCACTCATTTCATTGAAGGTTTAAAGATGGCTTCCCTTTTTTGATTGACTTTGTATGCACAGCGTTATAAGTAGAAGTACTGCTGTTTTTTACGCATATATAAGCAATCATTTGTGAGAACTTGCTTACTGTAAACTCGTTATATCGATACTCGTTCTAACAGCAATATTTGATGAACACATTCTGAGACCATGTTTGTGTTTATATTCTCTCAGGATTAATGTTTGAGATTTCACCTTTCCTGAGAATTAAGAAAGTGAACAATTTACTCGCTATATTTCAGAATCAGCACACCTCATATTTTAATTCATTTTGAACGGAAAATTCGTTGTGACAGTACGGTCCAGTCATGCTGTAATAACGGGAGATTACTGTATTTGTTGTTTATTGTTATTTGATAATTGTTCTTTTTTATTTACCACAACCAGATTTTGCATATTGTTCAAAAATTTTCTGTGTATATCTTTTCGTTAATAAGAAGAAACAGTGCAAAAAGAAAACTCTTAGAAGATGATTTGACAATTAACACACAGATCATAGTAATAATGACAATTTTCAGGTGTATAATACTAGAATATACCTATAAGAAATGGCAGGGTTATTTATGTATGGATCGGCTCCAAGGAGTCTAAAGCTATTTCATTAAGTAATTCGTTCTCGATGATTCAAGGATCCTAATTTCAAGTTTTTCTCGTGTCTCAACTCATGTAAAGCTGTTTTAATGTACGATGATCGGACTTGGAATCTCACAACTTTCTATCACCAAGTTTTTTTTGTATATAAGTTTATTATATGGTTAGATCACCAAATTATGAATTCATGGTATTGATTTTCATCCACTCTAAATTTGTCATGTTCTTTCTAATATAATTCTGGCTATTTACCTTCATAACAGAACAGTCAAAGAATCATTTCCCATAGATACCCCCGCACCTTAATGCATAATTATTATCAATATTTAAAGTATAAAGAAACGACAATACTGCATACACAATGGAATTTCAGACTAATCAGTATTTTGAGGAGTAAGCAGAGTGTATTCATCTAACAAAGAGATTCCATGATGTTTTTTAAAAACTTTTGACGCCACTCTCCGTAGTAATTATTTCATGTTTTCATTCAAGTTCTACATGATACAACTTGGCTTGTTCCATTAACATCCAACCGGACGAGTCCACTCCATCAATCTGGAATTATCAAGATTATTCAACCATCATTCTATCGAGCTCAGTGCACTTACTGTTGCAGCAGACCTTTCATAGCGGTAGTCAACCTGAACAGATCTTGGTAGCCAAGTATGAATCAAACCGGTCAGAAGTAAAAGAATTACCACATGAACTGCAATCGCACACCCTCTGAACAAATGTAGCATTTGGTTACTCCGCGTACAAAGGTAACACAAGATACAAGTAAGCTACAGGGCTTATAGTAAACACAAACGTGTTAATGTGACGTAGCTTTAGGAGTTGTAAGAATTAACTCTCAGCGAGAAAGAAGTAAAAGATGAAAGAGTGAAATTTTCAGACGGGGAAAATAAGTACAGTCAGAAAAGTGAACTTATAGAGATATAACAATATATGAAGGAAAAATGAAAAAATGATATGGAGGTTTACAAACGGAGACATCATATCTGGAAAGGTAGCAGGAACTTTTCTTTGGAAAACAATGATGGATGTGGTTGGCTTCCCATACTTTTGAGACATTGGTAGACAACTGGAAGTGGTCTTGGTGGACCAACTGACTTGTAATATATACAAACATATCAATGTGTCATTTACCAGATTCAGTATTTTCCCAAACTTATTTGATGCTTAGAAATAATCTCAGTAAAGAATTTCTCATTTTGCTTTTAAAAAAATCATATTGAGTTGATGACCAAAAAGTATTCATCTCACAACCTCTTTAAAAAGAACTTGTTGCATTTTTTTTCTGAACAATCCTACCCGTCCTTGTATTGATAAGGATTTGTGTTTGTACTCAACACGACCAATGCATTATGCGCTCTGATTGGGGGGGGGGCATTACTAGGGTAATCAAAAGCGATTTACGCAGAGGATTTTACAAAACCAATGGAGCTGTACTAACTACTGTAGTATAAACAATACTTATTTTTGTAAATAGTTGCTTTCCAGTCAATGTCTAGATTTTATGAATATGAATATGAATATGCACAAATATATCAATATATATCATTGCATATATGAGCTTATACATACACGTATAACCCTAAACCAAGTATAGACATTTGTACTGCCCTGCACTCTCGTGAACGTATCTCACCGTTAATGTACAGATTAGTGATTGCTTATTTCACAAGGATATAAGGCGATGCAAACAAAGGCTTATTGGGGGCGAATAGGCAGAAGCGCAACTCAAGTAGAATTCCATCTAATGAAAGTTTCCATGAGTATTTAAGGAAAGGTGGTTGCTTCAATGTGGTGATTGTTCCATCTGAGTCAAGGGTTTCAAAACTTCGAAAAACTTCTTTTATGAAGGACATATTCTAAACGACTCATTCTAGCATAAAGCTTTTAGATTACAATGATCTACAATTATGGACAATTTTTTACCTTTAAAAATCTATTCTAAATAGCTTAGGTTTATTTGAATTCTAATATATGATACTGGTCTGTGTACAATGCTCAAGTTTTCTTATAGTTGTGCAATCGATGATGTTATTTCTCTGTCCAAAGATTTGCAGTGCCAGGTTCAGAGGGAAGGGTTCTGTGGGCCCCAAGCATTATTTTACGGGTTCCTAGATTTAAACGAGGGCCACTGCTCTGAGCTGTTCCTATATGCACGCGCAAATACATTTTGCTACTAATACACGAATGAAATTGTGCACACAGAATATCAGTGACCTAAAGTAATGGAATAATGAATGAGTTGAATGAGCTTCGATTTGATTGTTTACAACAACTGAGTTGGTGTTCTATCAAAATAATGCACAGTTCCATACAGCAAATATCACATCTGGAAAGATTCAACAGCTCGACTGAGAAAGACTTTCTCGTCGTCTTTATTCTCTTGATCATATACATCAGATTACTACTAATTCAGATGTTTACAGACCCATTCTTGATGGAAATGTTCTTGAAGAAACATTGACAGTTGGCAACTAACTGCTCAACATTCTTTCATCTTAGCCAAACGACTTGCACAAAAGCAATAGTCTGCTGTTTGTGAATCGCGATAATACATTCTACAATAGAAGACAAAAAGTTGATTTTCAAATCTTGAGTAAGACTATTCCCAAAACGAGGTCACTGACGACAAAAATTCAACCACTGCCATAATGCAAGGGGGCTCTGCTTGGTGTAGACAGACCATCGTCTTCTCACACCATCGTTCACCAGAAGCGCTGAAGATGTCCGAATTTCAGACGGAACGTTAGCTATAATGATCAATAAAAGATTTGAGATGTACTTATCAGCCATAAGTCTATACTTTTTAAAATTGTCGACTTTCTTTACATCATCTTGTCGCTTTTATAACCATTTTTCTAACACACATACACACAACCTGAACACACACACACACACACACACGTATATATATATACAATACTTTATGATAATACCCAATATAAAGAGCATACATGTAGTATGGCGCACTTTTAAAAATAAATAAGTAAAGCTATGTATTAAGATCATACCTTAAGGGGAAGTGGTATTAGATAAACACTGTTGAAGAGCCATATTAATGTAAATGTTTTGTTTTACATTCCCCAAACGGTTACATGGAAAACAACTGATGATCCTGATGAGAAAAAATCACACATAATGGTATAATAGTACCATAATATCAAATTCCATGTAAAACATAAAAAGAAAAACAACAAAAACATTGAACAGAATTACAAAGACTACATTAACCGATAATGGGAAATAACTGACTAAAATGACATAAATCCTTGGAACAAGTTTTTGAATATTCAAGGGTAGCATCCTAGACTTTGCACCCCCACATATATATATATATATATATATATATATATATATATATATATATATATATATATATATTACATTGAAAATATTATTTGAAATGATATCCGTGATTCACGGTGAACATATCATTTGACCTGCAAATAGAATTAACAATTAGAGGAAAAAAGTGTTGCTGCATCAGTGTTTCGGTAACAAAACTGCTGCGTTAGAAGAAGTAAATAAAGCAGATATATTCAGGCAGCTGTTTAACTCAGTGGTAAGAGCAGCGCTACGTTGAAGCAGCTTCCCCAGCCTTCATTCCTGCAGCAGCAGCCCCATTTTCTTTAATTAAAAATAATTCTATTAACGTTATCCAGGCTAAAATGATACATTAATCGTGTATTAACGGGAGATCATTTCAAATAAGAGTTTCAATGTAATGCATTGCAATTCATTATCATTCTGTCAGGTCATATATCCATTTTTGATTATAATAACAATAACAATAACAACAATAATGATAATAAAATTAATAATAAAAA
>OY735206.1:31865968-31888468 GCA_963457665.1 Thysanoteuthis rhombus
TGGAGGAGATATTCCTAGCATTGCTCTTACAATCGTACTTCGTTTAGTTCTACGCAACAGGAACGCATATGAATACATAAAATGTTTTCTGAATAAGGAAAAATCTACAAAAAGAAAAAAACAATGAATTTAAAACAAGGAGAAAATTGAAAAAGAAATGATTTGCAATATGAAATAACCGAAAAAATAAACACAGATCAAAATATGCAACACAAGGTAAGTATAAATGATAAGCAAATATAATATAAATAAAATAAAAGAGCAATCAAATATTTCATTATATGCATACATAGAAACGAAAACAAATCTAAGTGACTTGGTAATGCAACGAGGAATTCGAATGATAGCTGTAAAAAGCGTAAATAGGCATAAAACAGACAGAAAACAGAACAGGTTTGGTTAGTCACTCAATAGAAGCCATCATGAGACGAATGTCTTCTGACAGCATGCCATCGGGGGGATCAATTAAAAGATATACAAAGGGATGATCAATACAAGAAGTTACTTCTCTTGCATTTGTTAGAACTTGAAGAAAATCCAATTTTCATGAGGCATGCATAAGCACTGCTGAAGACAAATTAAGGTTCCGAATTTGTACAACTTACACTGTTAAGTGAACCCCTCATGGAAAGGGATTATCGGGGTTGGGTTGAAAACACACACATATACACACACACATACACACAAAACACTTTTTCTATTCATATCTAGGATCAAATGTTGAAATGTTTTGTCCCTTCTCTGCTGGCGTGGTGTTCACGCATGAAACATGCAAAACAGCCAGCCAGCCAGCCAGCCAGCCAGCCAGCCAGAATCCCCGAAAAACTGCAGAATCTTTGGTTGACAGTTTTGTTGGCGGTTGGTTGACGTTTTTAAAAGCATAAAAGTCAAATAAAGACGGAAGTAACCATCGTAATATCCAAGAAAAAAACATCAAGAAAAGAAATTATAGTCAAAGCGATGGTTGCTAGTGAAATGACAATAATAACAGGATGGAAATAACGTCCACAAAATAAAAGAGGAAGCTATAAGGATGAAATAAAATGAGCAAAAAATTAAAAAAAAAAAGAAATATAATGATCAGACACACACACACACACACACACACACACACACACACACTCACACACACACATATATATATGTATATATATACATATGTGTGTGTGTGTGTGTGTTAAGTTTTGGAAAAGTTGCATAAGTATTTAAAGAGTTCATGATAAGTTGTTTTGAAATGCAATGGATATACATTTCATTCACTTTTTTTTGTAAATCTAATTTAGCAAAATAGATAAAGAAGATAGAATATCGTTCGATTTTTCATTTTAATTATATGATTATTAACGAACATGGGCTTCTGTAATCAGACAACCAATGAAAATGAAACTCACTACCCCAGCAATAGTATGATTGCAACACCCTACTTGTATTTGGTCTGGGGGGTAGAAAGAGTAGAAATCTTAATGGCTTAAGGATTTTTATGAGCTTTTATATTTCAATTGCATTTTTAAAATCATTTCACAAGCTTCCTTCAGTTGTATTGCCCTCATCTCGATTTGTGTGATCTTGTCTCTATTCTCTTGCACTTCTCCCTATTTCTGTGCTCTTCTCTCCACTCTGTTGGTATTCTATACATTAGATTCTTCTTTTAAACATTATTTTGTTCTTTTCTACATTCTATTGCTCACCTCTACATTCTTTTTATTTTCTCTCAATTTTCTTGTTCTTCTCTACATTCTATTACCCATCCCTCTATTTTTTTGACTCATTTCTATTCTTTTGCTTTTCTCAACATTATCTTGCCCTCCTCTCATTTATATTGTTCTCCTCTACAGTTTCTTGTTCTCTGTGTGCTATTATTCTACTTTCCATCTTGCCCCTCTGGGCATTTTTGTCCTGTTCTCTCCATTCTATTGATATCATAAATATAATCTTGCTCATTCAAAGATTCTCGTATTCTTTTTATTTTCTTGCTCTTCTCTACATTCTCTGTTCTTCTCTCTATTACCTGTTATTTTCCTGTTATCCAGTACTGATCAAGACTTACACACACACACACACACACATATATATATATATATATATATATATATATATGTATATATATATATATATATATGTGTGTGTGTGTGTGTGTGTGTGTGTATATATTAAGTTTTGAAAAAAGTTGCATAAGTGTCTAAAGAGTTCATGATAAGTTGTTTTGAAATGCAATGGATATACATTTCATTCACTTTTTTTTGTAAATCTAATTTAGCAAAATAGATAAAGAAGATAGAATATCGTTCGATTTTTCATTTTAATTATATGATTATTAACGAACATGGGCTTCTGTAATCAGACAACCAATGAAAATGAAACTCACTACCCCAGCAATAGTATGATTGCAACACCCTACTTGTATTTGGTCTGGGGGGTAGAAAGAGTAGAAATCTTAATGGCTTAAGGATTTTTATGAGCTTTTATATTTCAATTGCATTTTTAAAATCATTTCACAAGCTTCCTTCAGTTGTATTGCCCTCATCTCGATTTGTGTGATCTTGTCTCTATTCTCTTGCACTTCTCCCTATTTCTGTGCTCTTCTCTCCACTCTGTTGGTATTCTATACATTAGATTCTTCTTTTAAACATTATTTTGTTCTTTTCTACATTCTATTGCTCACCTCTACATTCTTTTTATGAATTCTATTTTATGAATTAGAATGAGTAAGAATATTGACACCAAGGTCGATAGAGAAATGACTTGATAGAATATCATGCACAATATAAAGCAAATAAACACCCTAGTGATAAACAGGATAGATTAATGCATAGAAATGTATTGGGAATTAATTAGAAAATGTGTTGGACACAAAAAATTGCCACAACTCATAGCGTCCTTCACAGACTTATGTTTACAAGATTGCTATCTACGAACTGTCGATGACATGGTACAGACTTCCATTGGGAAAGAATTTCTCCTCTACTCGAGTGACCACACCAAGGAATGCTTCTAGTAATGAGACTTTTTCCTCCATATCAATCAATGCATTCCAAAATAATTCAACAGAGAAAATAAGAGACTTTAAGTACGAGAATGGATACCAAAGTCGATAAAAAAATGACACAGTAGAATAGCATGCATAATACAAAGCAAATACATTCTCTAATGATAAACAAGATAGATAAATGCATATAAAAGTTCAAGTATCAATTTTCATATTAAGACCTGCTTGGGCAAGATTGATTGGTGAACAGCGTATGGTTTCATAACACTATTTAGCTGACATTAACTCTTATTCAAAGGTATTCAAGAAAAAAGCCATGGTTGCAAATGTTATTGTTTATTCTCTCTGGTTATCATTATCATTTGTTCTTGTGTTATAATATTTTTTGGCCGTCTCCCTTCATTCTAATGAACTCTCTGATTTCATTGAAGTGGGTCTAGCTGGCTGGTTGGCTATCTATGTATCATCTCTCGAGTATCGGCCGTACCAATGGAACTAGTGGGCTGAAAAGTTGAAGATGTGATTTTCATTATGTCTAGAGAGAAAAACATATTTCTCTGATGAAAGAAATACCCTCAAAATTATTTATTTAGTGTAGAACGAGGGTCAATTTACACATTAAGGTTTATGCTAAATCAATCTCATAGTTCATGTCTGTCAGCATTCACGATTGTTCTCTGAAAAATAGCACCTTTTTCTTCTAGTGATCACTGCCAAACACGAGTCGAGAGGAGTAATTTATTCACCAATCACCTCTCTAGGGAATTTTTAATTGATCACAACCAACATGGTATGTTTCCAGAATATACTGGTGATTTGACGGTTTCTATTGAATGACTAACCAGACTTGTTTTCGTTTTTCTTTTTTTCACCTATCTCTTATTTACTGTTTCTACAAATGCATGTGACTATCGCATCGGATTGCACCAAAGGGTCGCATAATTATAAAGATATTTGTGGACGCTCGGGAGGAGGTAAAATTAGAATGATGACCAAAGGGGAAAAAAAAAGAGAAAGACGAGCGAGAAAGGCTTAAACCCGATACAGAGATAAGAAAAGGGAGGGAAGGAAGGAGAGAGAAGATAAAGGCAACAGGGTGGGGTAGATAAAGGGGGATCGGGGATAGATAAGGGGTGGAGGAATGGATCGATGCTTTGGGATGGGGCAACGAAAATTACATCAACCCAATTGGATAGGGAAAATATAACGACAATAACACGGACTTACATGCACGAATACTAACAAATAGTCCTGGTATATTTTGTTGTTAGTAAGAAATACACTATCTTTCTGTCTCTGTCTCGATCTCTCTGTTTCCCAATCTCTCTCTCAGTTACATCTATCTATTTATCTATTTTTCTACTAGTATATTTAAAAAAAAAAATATATATATATATATATATTTAACAATCGTGATGAGTAAGCAGATAGATAGATAGACCGAGGTATCAGTTTTCTTTGGATATCTTCATTGTTGATGATATAATTCGCGTTCAAGTCTATCTGTTGATACTCATATATCCCTAATCCTGTACACATTGTTGTTCTTTCTTTTTTTTTTTTTTTTGCTGTTGTCTGTTTCGATGGTAGATCTCTAAAAACTGATATAACTAAAAAGATTTATGTCTATCTAAGGCAGATACGAAGGATAGAACGTGTAACTGACAAAGCTATGCCTATTAAGGTGGGACTCGTACAAAACATTACGGATAACGTGCAATGGATTATTTTGCAATTAACAAAAGAATTTTACATTGCAATGAATAACCATTACTCTTCTCCACCTTCAGGAGTTATTTGGCTAAAATATATCGATAAATACGATTGTTTTTCTGGGCTTGTATTAATAGGCCTTATTTGTACATTAATTAGTTTACCTGCCAACTCCGAAAACAAGTTTCACAAAGGCTGTGTATTCTATATAGCTCGCTGACATTCACCCAGATAACCCAGTTTAGCATTCAAAGCGTACTAACAGCACAGTGGAAGTAGGGGAATCCCTCTTTTCTTTTCTTTTTACCGAATATACATTTATATTCAAACGTATTCAACTCCTACATTAGTTCCTTTTCATTCCAATTAATCATTCTGATGATTTGATAACATTTATCGACTCAATTAACGACAGTAAAAAGGTTTACTACGTGAATTGATAATAAATAAAAGAGTATACACATATCAATTATTTTCTAGATGGATGGAAAATTTTGTACGTTCAAAAACCTGTACAAGGATACAAAAAAATCGAACTAAAAAAGAGATTGTTAGTTAAATCTAAAATAATCTATTGATATATATATATATATATATATATATATATATATATATACATATATATATATATATATATATATATATATATATATATATATTAAAATTTTTAACTTTCGAAAGTACCAAGTAGGTATTACAATTTGTTTGTAACATATCAATTATTGTTTGATTAAACAAAATCAACTTCTATTTGAACCATCCAATGTGAAGTAGTATCTTCAACAAACCACAATGTATACTAAAATTTGAATAAGCTACTGGTAAATATTCTTTCCAATAGTACATAACAGATTATACATTCTGTCTCACTTGAGAAAAATTTTCAATGGACCTTCCATTTGAAAATCTTTTAAAAGTGAAACAGAATGTAAAATATGTAATGAATCATTGAAAAAAATTATATATATATATATATATATATATATATATATATATATATATATATATATATATATATATTTATATATATATATATATTTATATATATATATACAAAGAGAGAGAGAGAGAGAGAGAGAGAGAGAGAGAAAGAGCGAGAGAGATAAATAGATAGATTGATTGATACAATCACGTACACAACTGTATACATCTTGTATACTTATATGAATTATTAAACTTTATCAAATGCATGTCTTTATCCTCTATCTAAAACCATTCCTTCCTTAACTCGAATCGTTCATCGATCATTATGTAAACCGGACACTTGTATTGTTCAGATAAAAAGCGATTAATCTTATTCAAATGAGATGTAATCCGATCGTATTTGTCACCGGATTAATTCGGATGAAGCCGTACAAGAGGGCGATTATTATTACTCCATTGTGTTTTTACATGCGTTATTGGGGAAGCAGACGATCTAGAAAACGATGTCCATCGAATAGCCTATCATGTAAGGCCTTCATTCATCTCAAAGTTTCTGGATTAGTTTAATTCCATATGACAATCAGTAGAGGTTTCTTATCACAGATTGGCATTAAAAAGAAGCAAAATCTAGATGAAACTAGAAAAGTACTCACAGACGCATATCCCTGTCATTAAAAAAAACTGAATGAAAATCTGCTCATATGTAGCTGTAATGCAGGGGGAGTAATTGTAATGAATTCCGGGATCTTCCCCCCAAATTCAATCATTTGATCCATTGCTCGATGAATTGTGACTGGAATTCACAGAGAACCTCTGGAAATGGTGTGCAGACAAAAATTAGTGAACATAAGAATTTAAAAAAAAAATTTCTCAATCGAGAAGAAATTCTGAAGATACCTTTTAACTCAATCAACCCTTTCTCATCCCATGTCATAATTTTCAAGAAATATTCATTAGAATTCATGGAGAGTTGTTAGAGATTTATGGCTACGATTCAAGGGAGGCAAATGTAAAGATATCCCTAGATCCACTACCAAATATTATCACTTCATTCAACGGTCAACCCTTCAACGAAATACAATTGGAATTAATTGAGAACTTTGGGGGATCTATGGACAGAGACGAACACGAGTGATAATATGTAGCTTCTCCAATGATTTGAAAGATACAGAATAGCTTTTTGTTGGTCTCTGCTAACAAAGACTTGAATGAAGAACGAATACTCCAGTAATGCACGACTAGGAATTCAAATATCGTTTAACGGAAGATTTTTTCATTGGGTCTTATTTGTAGAAGAAAAAAAGGATGAAAATCGCTCCCAACGGCTTGAAATACAAACATCAAACACTGAGTTAAAATGAATTTCATTATAGGCATGTTTAAACAAAATGAACGTAACATCAACGTGTCTAGAAAACCATTTGATGATCAAAATCAGGTCTTGATAAATAAGTATTTACACCACTGTCCTAGCATACGTGTGTTCATGGTAAAGGAGCACTGAAAACACAGTATCTTTGCACAGTCTTGAATTTAAACATCATGTATGTACAAGTGATAGATAATTAGATAGGATAGATAGGTGGAAAGCGAGAAACATAGACAGAGAAAGACATGTTAACAAAAAATATTTTGTGTGGCGGATTCTGGTTCTTGGCTGTTTTGGCTATTTTGTCTCGATCGGCGCATTGCACGACCCGATGTATACACCCGAACAACCGTAGCCACCAAAGATAGTTAAGGGCTTTAGCTTTTTATATGTGAGAGTGTTAATATGTTTGTTTTTTGTTTTAATTCTCCTGGCCGTACTGATTCGTTTATAAAAACTTGAAAAGTTGACATCGGTACTTTACAAGACCCCTTCTAATAACATTTTATTTTATTTTTGAAAAAAAAACAAAAAAAAAAACTTCTTGTTACATTGCTCCTGCCCGTTCCATTTTGTCGATGAACTTGGAAATTGGCGCCGGGACTAAATTTAAACCTTTTTAGGGCCTTATTTTTTCGTTGTTTATTTGTTCTAGCCATAATGTTTTGTCTACTGACTTGAAAATTGGCATCAGTACTCGGCTAGGTACCTTATAAAAGCATTTTTTAAAACAATTTGGAATCAAAGCTTTTTCTTACCTTTTGAGTAGCCTTATCCTGTCGGGTTTAATGATAACATCTGATTTCTGAAGATTTTCCTTTGACTTTATTCTAGATGTTTTTCAGTAGAATACGCCAGTGATGTCATAAACAGATCTTATTCAGACCATATTCATTCTTTGATAGAATTCCTCTTTACATGACCCTGAACTTTGACGCTACGTTTGTTCTGTCATTGACAGTGATGTCGAGTATTTAACAATCTTTTAACAGATTCCATTTTCTTGTTTACACTTTCTGATTACCTTTCTCGCTGCAAATCACATACCCAAGTAGCCAGAATTGTACGCATTGAATTGTATATCACGCTTTGAAATTGTCTCCTTGTCAATGAGAATGCATTGGCAGGAACGTTGTGATGGAATCGAAAAAGATGCTGAGAGTAGCCCATATAACCATGACGATATTTCATCTCATATTCACATTAACATACACATGACACACTCTGCAGTCTTCCAAAGACTGTCCATGATTTTGTCTTTGAGTATCAACCGCGTTGGAAATTCAACATTTGAATTTATTATGAACATATATTTGGAAAAGAAAGCTCTATCGCTGATCAGCGCTTATCGGGCTCAGGTTAAGCAGCGTATTGCTGTATAAAGCAGAAAAACGAACAAACAAACAGGTGATATGACACACTTCAAAGAGACAATTATTTGCAGGTGGGGAAAACGCAATTTGAATCGGAAATAATTTTTCCTAGCATGATGCTGGAGTTGGTCCTGTGAGATATCAATACAACAAGCAAGAGACATGTCGAGTTAGTCACACAATAGAAACTGTCTTGTGACCAACCTTTTTTCGTAGCATGCTGCAAATTGGATGATCAATTAAAAAAATTGAAAAAAGGGGTGATCAATAAATAAGTGAGTGCTCTCGCTTTTTTGTAATGGGCAATGATCACTGAAAAGTCCAATTTCTAAAAGAGAACACCGTTGGATGTAAATTGAGGGGTCAATTCAGCGTAAACATACATTGTAAATTGAATCTCCTCACCAAAGAAATATTTGAAGAAAACATTCAAAAATTAAAAAGGAAGTTTTTTTCTACATATATTGAAGAATGAATATTTGATTTGCCAGCTCTCTAGCTTCATGATGACAACCTCTACACCCGATACGTATATGGACAGCCAGTTTGCCAGCCAGCCAGCCAGCGAGACCTACTTGAAAACTGATGAAACTTATGTTCGCAGTTCTGGTGACAGTTTTGTTTGACGAATTATCATTCCAGGTAAGAGATAAAAATATTTCTATCATTCGTAAAATCACTCATTCAGTCATTTCTTATCGCTTGTAGCCAGACCAGTCAGTGGGTTTGTCGGGTAAGAATGTGGTGGTTTCGGCTTGCATTGATGTGTGTAGTGTAGAGATCAGACTTCTCCTTAAGTGGATTGACAGAATCACAACGTGGGGACCTCTGCATGATACTGAGCAGAGGTTCGCCGATTTTGATAGTGTAAGGCTAGATGTTGCTTTCAACTTGACTGATCGTGCAAGGACCCATGTTTCCCATGCAGTTTAGCCTTGACATGTAGAATGCAAACAAAGAAAATAATGTGTCCAAATAGAGATATAGAAAGATAGAAAAAAATAGGGAAATCGGATGATTGTGTTTAGCGGTATGGCCTCTATATGAGTGAGTTTATACAGAGAGATAATGGAAAAGAGAAAGAGAAATTATGACAAAAAAAAAGTAAAAAGAAGAAAAAGAGACTAAAACTGGAACAAGGAGAAAGAGTTAGGTTTTAGAGGATAGAGAGAAGAGAGACTTGATTAAAGAATGGCGAATTAAAGAAAAAACTACCCATAGTAGAATAGATATGGTCAGAATAATTTCTATTCATGACATCGTTGACGTTTTCTCTTTGGAAACCTTTTGAATAGAGTGATAAATATCTACAATTCTGGAAAATCGGGATGTTCTTTATAAACTTGTCAAAATAAGGCTCTCCGAAAGGTCGAAAAAGCTTTCTTTCCGATAATCTAAAACAGAATTTTTTGTATAAAATCTAGATAATTACCATTGCCAATTTTCAAAACTGTAGACAAAGCAGCATGACCAGGAGCACTGGAACAAACGAAAAAACAAACTAAAAAATAAACAAAATAAGTTTCCCCAAAAGTTAAAAAAAACATTTTTCCAAAGTTAAAAAAAACATTTTTCCAAAATTAAAAAAAATGAACGGGTTTAGTGAAGTGCTCTTACCAAATTTCGAGTCTATAGACAAAACAGTATGGCTAGGAGCGCTTGAAAAAGAAATCTCCTTCTCCCTCTCTTTTCCCTCTTTCTTTCCCACCCCTTTCTTTCTTTCTTTCTCTCTCTCTCTCTCTACACACACATACACACACACACACACACACACAAACACACACACACACACATATATATATATATATATATATATATATATATATATATATATATATATATATCCGTCTATCTATCTATCTATCTATCTATCTATCTATCTATCTATCAGTCCGTTTATTCAAATCCATCTATTTATCTATCTAATCACTCAGCTTAGCTTAATCTGACACAGGGTCAAATAGACTGGTATCCTAATGACTAAACAGTGAGATAAAAATGATAAGTATAGCCCCACAGAATGCGATTTCAGTCTCATCTAAGTGGAGCTGGGCTTTTAAAACCCTTTGCATTGCCGGCAAACTTTTCTAGAATGAAATGTTATGCGTCACATTACACATCAAGTGTTTATACCTAAGCAAATACAATGTCATTCCAGCTGTTCAACTAACCCAAGAAAATATCTTCAGAAGACATAAAGAAAACATACTTAGACATCTAGGTGTGTCATGAAATTGAGTGTGATTCTTCCAGAAATACGTTATCGGGGACACTTCAAAGTGTCAGCACACACAGTTTGGAAATCACTGATGTAGAGGATAATGGTAATTAGTTGCAGCAACGGACTGATATGACCAAATGTGGTTTACTGTTTCATTGCTACACTACAAGATTTCTCTAGGATTTCATGCTACCCTGTTTCATCAAGAACATTGATCATGGGTGATAATCGAATGAATTCAAGTAAAGAGTCATGAATGCATATTTTCGGCTCTTTTCTGGTTTCAGAAATCTTTACCGCGCAAATTCTCTTGAGTATTTGTGGAATTGTAGCATACGATTTCAGGTGAAATTTCGAAGAAATTTGAATTTTACTGTCACACGTCAACTTATGCACGACCGCCATGCTTCCAAGTGCTGGTACGCCTCTTAAGAGCCTAAAGCCAATAAATGCTGATTGAGAGGAGTTTTATAACTTGATACGAGTAATGAAAATCCCTGCCACATTCTTGTTGGTTTGCTAAAAAGAATGCAACATATACAAAATGTTCCTTACAGTTTTTCTTAACAGAGAAGACAAAAGGGAGAAAATAGAGGATCATAAACCTAGCTGGGTTGAGCTAATGACTTGGTGAAATGAACGTAATGGATGACATTTGTTCCTTTCTCTTGGGATAGTAAAAATCAAAAACAGCTCTTTATTTTCGAGATATGCTGCAATGTTGTCTCCGGTTTGCCCCATTGTGCGTCTCTTTCTGAACCTCATGATGGTCGACATACGCCCAGATTAAGTTGTGTCCACACTACTAGGACGTAACTCGGCTAAAAACGACTCGTGGTGTCACTGTCACAAGATTAATCGACCATGCCTTACTGTTTATCTCTTTTCTTTTTTTGATTTGTCACTTATCATATCAACTGAAAGGAAAGAGGAGGAGGGAGAATAACAAGCCTGATTGCTGCTGGGTTAAACTCTATATTCTACTTTTCAAACTGAAAATGATTACTGAATCTTTCCTATCTACATAGAGTAAAAGAAAAGAAAATTTTTCAGTTTAAATATATTTATCTATTAGGATAAAATAAGATCGTGCATCGGCATATCTGTAAGATAAATTTTGGAGGTAGGTAAGACTTGTCATTTTGGCTCAGTCGGCAAGAGAGCCTGCTGCCACTCACTTAGTCATCATTTCAAATCATGACAGGAAAATGTTATTTTTATGAACGTATTAATTAATCAGAATGGAATATAAGCCCTCGGATATTTATATCAAATTTTGGTTGGTGACGCCACCCCTGTGTGTAACACCACCACCGACCGGTGTCAACTACCCTTCACCGGTTGGTGAAGTGCGACGTTGGTCAGGCTGAAGTTGACTGGTCGCCGTGTCCTGCTTCTAGTTGCTCTCACCTCGCTGATCCGAGGGAGTGCAGCTGTCGGCTAAAGATTCTATGGCATTGGAACAAAAACCTCCAGAGGTGTCACAAGTTGAAAATGGTTCAATACTGGATGTAAAATATTCAACAAGTTTGTGTCAGTAGATGACTGGTCAAAGTATATGCAGATGCAGATCAAAACACTATGGAATGAATATCAGTCTGTCTTTCGAGTACTTTGTGTCGCTTGGTATATTTATTTGTACAGCTTCAAAAAAGTTCTAGAGTCAAAATAATAAGTCTTTTGGGGTCAGGACTCTTTGTGTAGACGAAGGACCGTGGATTTTCTGCAGTATTCTGGCAGCTTCTCTCTGGTTACTCAAAAATGACTGGCTTATATGATGGAAAGCTTCCTCCTTGTATTGGGCTGATGGCTGAAAAGTTTATGATTGATCTTCCCGTCCAAGCTGGTAAATTTGAAATTGTGCTTGACTTGAGTAATTTTCTCTCCCGTTTTCACCAAATTCGGGAATCCATAAATCTCCTTTAAGAATATGCGTGGGCAATAGACGGGGTCAGTTCCCTCCAGGTGGGCCCAATTCTCTCCTAGTGGGGCCAATTTTACTTGATATCTGGTTATCAGGATATCATCATCATTATTATTATCTCAAACTAAGCAAGCATCTGGGTTACTTTGAGAACCCTTGACCCAGGAAGTTGAAATGGTTGATTCCCTCCGAGGAAATTCTTCAAATTAGGGAATTGATAAATCTTTCTTAGAAATGTGATCAATCATATATTTTTACTGTGTCCAGGCTTCGCCTGCCCGATATTTTTGTACTTTACCCCCTGGATTCAATATATTTGCTTTAACTGTTTAGATTGTATCTGGTCTCCGTTTAGGTCTGGGTTATTTCGAGAATCCCTGGGTAACCTTCCCGATTTTATAAACAAGCCCTTCACCTGGTTTTGTAAACAATCCTTAATCTTGGAAAGTGGCGACCAGGCTCTTATCTCTGATTTAGCTATTTTAGTTTTTACTTTTAATTTTTCTTTAATCAACCCTTCACTTCCATAGTGTCACCCTAGTGAATTTATCCAAGTTGGTAATTGATATGACTGCCAATCAGTTCATTTTTACACCCGTGAATTTGGCGAGGATTGTTCATGTGGTTCTCGTCTTTTTTTTTTCTGTTTGATGCAGTTGAAAATCACAGTTAACTCAAGCTTTGGAATTGGAGATGACAAAAATGTTATTCTTTTCATGTAGAAACTTTGTCGAAGTCAATATTAAGCCTTTCCATGTACACTTGAATGTCTCTCTCTCATCAATTTTCAACCTACGGTGATATCATGTGACCTGTCTGAAGTCTGCGCAGGTGCAAGAAACAAATAAAACGTCGTTTGTGTTGTTCTTGCCCAAACTCCAGAGTTAATTGAGATTGGATTTGTGCATGGGGTTTGTTGAATACAGAAGCACTGGGTTTGAAACTTTAGGATGAGAGCAATTAAGGTGTACGGGAGACGCTAATTAATTTGTCACCTTCGGCGAAAAAACAACAAACGCACATCCAGTTCCTTCAAAATTTATTATTCTTATCACTTCTATCATGATTAATGATAATGAAATGATATGATTATATTAAATTTGACTGTCATCAAGATTGCCTGTCATCAGTATATTGAAATTCCATGGTTATCTTGAAAACTCTAAGATTCTTGGAGGTTTGTAGAGAACCATGGAGTAAACAACTCCCTTAGAAATCGTATTTTTTCTTTGAAGCGTTTGATTTTTGAAAGATATTGGAAGGGGGTTGTCAAAATTATGAAAATGACAAAATATTTAAGAAGATAAGAATACAATTGAATTTGTCCTCAAAGGTTGATACAAAATAAACATGTCTTCCTTACCGAACCCAAACTTTCCCATTTCCTCCAATCCTTCCTTCTTCCTCGACATCATCTTGTTTTTTTTAACATAATCTCTGCTGCATCTTCCTCTAAACCATCCTCCTTCATTCCATCTTCTTTTTCTCGAACCCTGGCGATCCAAGATGTCCTCCTCCTACGAATCCAAGGGGTCCAACCCTCTCTTCGAACTCTCCTATCAAACTATCAGACTGTCTTTTCAGTCTTTCTTTTCCCCTTTCTCTTCCAAATCTTCTGTCATTAAAAAAAAAGAAAGATATCTGCCTTAATGCAACTTCCAAATGTTTTATCAGATAAGATGAATTAAGGCATCGTAAGCCATTGCTACCAACCCAACGTGCCCCGGCAGTTTCCCACGGAACCACAAAACTTTCAGTGAATCTCAGCCATGCAGCTTAAAGATATCAACCAGGTTTTAATTTTTGTGGAGAAATTTCCTCTCGACGGAATTATTCTTTTCAAAGATCTTAAAATATTTCTCTTAGCTGCGAGAGCAAGGCATTCAACTCCGATAGGAAATATGTTCAACTGCCGGTCCTCTCCTTCATAAACTTAATTCAAATCCCTGTACTTTCCTAGTTTTCACAGGCCCAACATAAGCTATCGGCCATATGTTCAATTCCTGTATGCACATTTTTTTCTTTAATCGTTTATTCTACTTACCTTGTCTAGATCAAAATGATACATTTACCGTGTTTTAACAGAAGATAATTTCAAATGAGAATTTCAGTATAATGTAACGCGTTTATAATCAAACATATATATATATATATATATATATATATATATATATATATATATATATATAATTGTTCATGATTACGCATTCAATATTAACTGATTATAGGATCACAAGATGATTTTGTGATAGCTTAGAGCAATATATTCAAAGAAACTCTCCAAGTTCTGAATGAAGAAGGACTGAGCCCATACGGGGATCAGACAGAGCAGTTGACGTTGCAAATTGACCTGTTAATATTGCACAAGCGATATGTGACGTTCGAAGTGACGTCCCACTGTTTAGACGCCGCTGAACTAACTCTATTTTTTAGAGTAGATCATAATTGAGTGAATGAATAAGATTTTCATAAAGTTGCTAAAATTTAGATGTCTGCGAATTTATGCTTATCATCATCATCATCATCATCATCATCATCAGTCTTTTAACGACCGTCGTTGGACGTAGACCTTCCCCAGGGTTTGCCATGCTTCTCTATCATGGGCGTTGCGGAGCAAGTACTTCCTGAACTTGTCTAGCTCGTCTCTCCAACTAATATTTTGCCGGCCTCGGTTGCGCATGTGATCTCGGAGGATCCATGTCTTGTGTCGTGATGTCCATCGGTTGTCTGCCAATCTTGCAGCATTGCCAGCCCGACGCCATTTGAGATTTTTAATGGATTCTATGATGTCCCTGACTCTTGTCTTTTCTCGGGTGTACTGTGCTGTCTTGTGGTCTCTCCATGTGGGGCCCAGCATTATTCTTTCATGTTCACGTTGCATGGTTCTCAATTTACGGGTCTGTTTCTTGGTTAGGTTTCATATTTCGGCTTCATAAGTGACTATTGGGAGGATACATTGGTTATACACCCTTCTCTTTAGGATAAATGGGATCTTCTTATTTTTGAAGGTTGAGCTAGCTCTGCCAAAGGCTTGCCATCCCAGTGTGATTCTTCGCTTGATTTCTTCTTTTTTTGAGGGTCTCATGAAGATTTGTTATCCTAGGTAGATGTAGTGGTCTACTTCCTCCAGTTCTGTGTCCTCGATTTTGATCTTAGTGTTCTTATCCCCGATGTGGTTGTTGCAAATGATCTTCGTCTTGCTGAAGTTCATATGTAGGCCGACTTTCTTGCTCTTTTTATTTGATTCATCTATCATTAGTTGGAGGTCGTGTAGGTTCTCTGCGGAAAGAGCAATGTTATGCTTATACTGTTACATAAAAGAACACATCTATCTATGTCATCAAGTTGATATGCAAACATCGCAATTCTTTGAAAACTTATTACTAGTCAGAGAGAGAGAGAGAGAGAGAGAGAGAGAGGGAGAGAGAGAGATTTCTAATTCAACTAATCTTGTATGAATTATTCTAGGGTAAGGTACAATCTCATTAATCAGATGTCATTAAAAATCATTGCAATAATTATGATATCTGATATAAAAAAACTCACACTCTTATGTTCGTATATAGACATATGTATATACATATGCACAGACACATAAACACACACACATATATATATATTCATATACAAGCAAGTATATATGTTCATATTGATTCTGATCGTGATATGAATTTTTAATTACAACAAAAATCATATCTATTTTCGAAGTTAGTCCTCTTTTCTCTTTTCAAAAAACATTACTTTTTCTTATATGAATTTTTACTTATCAATATCGTAACCGTTCAGATCATCTTCATAGTTACTGTTATTAGTAATTTTCTTTTCATTGATTACCTCTGACACCGTCATTAGTATTTTTCATTTTCATTTCACATCGTGATGATCATAATTATTACTAAAACTCAAGATTATATATCTTTATGCGTACTTCACTTCTATGTCTAGTGTTTTTCTAAAAACCAGAACGATGATATGTTTGAGTTACTACTACTCGTTTATTATTTCGATCAAATATTTCAACATATATATCATTGTCAATGAGGCGATCATATTTTTGTTCGTTGTTTGAAATAACACAATTATTACTATTATTAATCATACATCAAATGAATGTGATAATTATGATAATAATAATTATTATTGCTATTATTATTGCTATTTTAGAAGCGTCCCAAGTGAAGAGACCACGGCAAAAATATTGGACTGGCATACAATGTTTTCGGCACAATCTTGAGACTCAGATGGTGTAGAGAGAGTGGTTCTCCGTCTTACAACTAATGGAAATATGCAGAAAGCTTGGTTAAGAAGAAAGTCTTTAATAAGTTGAAATCTTTGTGGAAAATAAGCAGAAATGAATAAAAGTGCAGAACCATTAGTTGGTTACTCCAAACTTAACCCAAGAAGAAACCATCACTCAGGACTCGATACGGAAGAAAGTAAAGATTCAAGTTGAGAAACTTGATAAGCTTCTGAAAATTATACACAACATTAGCTAAGTGAACCATCCGGTATATGCGATTACCAAGTTATTGATAAAAATGGTGTTTGGGAATGAAATTCAAAAGGACCAAAGATAAACAAATTGGTTTGGAGGAGAGACTAGAACATCAAATAATTTCAAGGGGAATCAAAATCATTGAAAAAAAAAAACAACAAAAAACAAAACAGTAATATATATGAGGTATAAATCAACAGAAAAAGACGGATTACTATAAAGATACAAAGAAAAATCAAAACAATAGAAGCCTTCACGTCACCAATGTCCTTTAGCCGCAAGCCGTGTGGCGGAAGTCCAATATAAAAAATTGGTTAGAGTAGTGATCAATCGCTTTTTGGGGCCAATGATAACAGAAAAAAAAAGGTCTAAATTTTTCAAGACCAAGCAAAACAAAACAAAAAAAAAAGAAACAAAAACTCGAACGATACCGTACAAAAATAAATGATCAACTTTTATGTTTAAATTGAAAATGGAACCCCCATCAAAATTTTTGGGAGGGAGGCCGGGCATATTCGAAAGCAAGGAAAGGTTTATTTTCAAACACAACAAATAGTGAAAACTGACATTTCCAAGCCTGTAGTTTTATTCATGCAGCCCGTACATGTTAAAAACATACATACATAGCCTTGAAAATTGACTACACATATATCGACAATTATGATGACAGTTTTAGTTATCGATTCTAGAAGAACTAGAAGGGATAAGCAAGAAAGTGTTTCTAACATAATAAGAAGCAAATGCTGAAAAGTCCAGCCCTATGCTTTAATTGATTAAATCTGCATTCATGATACATATATACTTACATAACGAGCCAGCCAGCCAGCCACCCAGTCAGCCAGACCAAATTGAAAACTTAGGACACCTATGTTGACAATGTTGATGACAGTTTTGGTCGTCGTTTCCAAAATAATAAAAAAATAGGGGAGATAAACAAAAATTCCCAGCTAAGCAAGAAAGACTCAAGGGTCCCAAGAGACACATAATCCATCAATGCAGGCAAAATAGAAACATTTTCAAGAGAATGAAAGCAAGTCCAATAGATAAGTAAATAGAAAAACCAATGAGGAAAATAGATAATCAGATACTAAGGAAACAAAAACACAAAAGGAGCGTAACAGAAAAGCTGATTGACTCACAGACCAACATGCAAAATAAATAACTAGAGATCGAAAAAGGACCTGGAATTGTCATAAATCCACTGAGACCAGAAGAAAAAAATCCTAAGAAAAATCGCTGATCGCTGGAAAACACGAGGGTACAATTTGATCCACGGTTTCAGGTTCAAAATATACGTTACTATACCTGAGAGACTACACAACAGCTAAGCAAAAGCCCAATGGAAGTTTAAATCCCTTAATGGATGACAAAAATGAAAATTGATCCAGGAAGAGTCCCAATATAAAACAAATCATCATAACTATGATTGTTACAAGAAAAAAGAACAGGAACCAATAATCCAAAATTTAAATTGGTATAGGAATTTGAATAAAAATTCTAAGTTAAAGTCATGGAGAGGGCACAGCCAGGTGTATAGAAATAAATGAATTGGGATCTTTCATGACATCGAGATTGAAACGTAAATAGGGAAAATTCAAACGAAGAATCATCTTGGGATGGTAAGTTTTCACCAGTGCAACTTTAAATAGCAAGAAAAATCATTAGCATATGAAAGAAAGGTCTTCTTGATAGTTGCCATTGAACTGAGACATGGGACTTAACCAAAAAACTGGTTCTCAAACTGAGGACCATGGAAGCAGTAACAGAGAAGATAATGCATATCATATGAATTGATCACAATACAGCATGTTGAATTATAAAGAAACAGGAATCAAAGATATAAAATCAATTAAAAATCTAATATCGCGATGAGCAGGCCATGTAGCAAGAATTTCAGAAAGTTGTAGCTGTTGCTGCTGATGATTGAAAAGTGATTCTATTAAACAAACAAATTTAAAAAAAGAAAGAAACAAATAAATAAACGATATATAACAAAATAAAAGAAAATTTTGCAAATAAATTCCTAATGCAATCGTCAACAATTATTTCCCATCAGGCATTTGCTGCGATGTATTTTTATAGTTTGTGCTGCTGATTCATAAAATTTAACCAGTTTTACTGTTTCATATCTAGTTTTCATGAGATAAAATCTTTATTTTAGATATAGCCCCTTGAGAGCAACACAGGGGTTCATAGCTCAACGAATATTATTATGTTCTTTCTTTGTCATTTACATAGTTATTACGATCTTCTGCTTTGTAAAGTTCTGATACATTCAACCCTTGCCTATATTGAACCATATTCATTAGAACTAAAAATGCATTAGGGATTTTTAGTCAGCATCGAAAATTGATCCAAACAGATTATACTGCAGCCATGATATGCAAAAAGAAATCCAAAATGATTATGGTTGTTGACTATTAAACACCCGACAAGAAACGAAAGCTCTATCATAATCTGACTAAAATTGAAGTACAACACGGGACGAAGATTAATTCAGGAGATGAATATGAGACATTATGAACAAAACACACTGGACATGGCAGCGGAAAGGACATCTCACGCGATGAAGAAGAACCGGTTGTAAAAGCAGCTCAGGACTATAATATTGAACAAAGTACGTCAAAGGAAACAGATAAATAAAAATGTAAATGATACTCGTGTGGAAAAAGGGAAACAAAACAGTGACACGTTATTAGCGAATGTTACTAACTGATTCCCCCAAATAAACAGTAAGACATGAGTGGTAGAGGAAACAGTTTAGTTGGAACAGTGCAAAGAATTAAGGATTTTGGTAACTTTTTTTTTCTTGCTTTTCATGTTTATTTACTAAGCTTCGCTTAGTCGTAATAGAAGACCACAATAACATGGCATCTATTGAGTACACGATTCATTTTTCAATTGTTTTGCAAGGCAGGGTTGTTAATCATCGTACTGAGGTCGGGTAGCTTTTTCTCCTGATTATGGTAGTTTGTGTAATTACGTTTGAGATCCACATGACTCCCTCTATGTGAGAAAATGTCTTGATGTTATTTTCTCATTGCACTTGGCTCCTGTGCTTACGATTCCTTCAGGGATTTAAGAGTGTCGTTATTAAAAATCTGCTGTTATAACAAATTTTTCGTCATAACAAGTGGATTTTATACAAAGGGTATTAATAATCAGGAACCAAAGAATACAGTAACAAATTATTTTAAGAATTTACTAATTTTACCTCTGAAATATTGTGCTGAAATCTCCACATGTTGTTGCAGCAAACTAATCCTCGACAATCGTATTGTGAGGATATAAAAAAAATGCAACCTGTTAAAACGCGTGTGCCAAATAGTCCCGATAGAATAAGTGCCGTTACAACGAGAGTTTACTTTGTTATCTCTATCGATGATATTGATTTCTCATATCGGATCAGACATAAATAATCAATAGTAGTTTTTTTCCCTTTCCTCCAAGCATTATTGAAAATAATAAGAACTAACGCTTAATGAACAATAATCTAATTTCTCAGTCTAAAGCTAAACAATTTGAGAAGTTTTAAAAAGTCTATAATTGAATTCCCGCTGATTAGAAGACAATTTTTCAGACACAATGAAGATAAATAATTTCAGATTTGCACTTTTCATGCCTTGAATATATGGAATAGACTAATTGTAGTTGATGAATAAATACAGATTAGATATCACAGAATATTATGTGCATTTTCTAACAATTCAAGAATTCTTATGGTTATACAATAGGAGCATCTACATTTTGAATTTGAAAAAAATGTTATTTCCATTGATATTCGGACCATCCTCATCTTAGTTGTTTTTCATACTACGTTTAAGCCGTTGCACTCTACGGCCTTCGTCAGGTAGAGTGCAACGGCCGAAACGTTGTATGAAAAACAACCAAGATGAGGATGGTCCGAATATCAATAGAAATTATAATAATACCACATCTCAAAAATTCAGAGATATACTAAAAAAAAATGTGACAAAAATTTTTTTTATAAACTTCTAAAAAACAATTGAGCATAAATTTTTATTGTTGTCTTTTAAATTCCTATAATATATATGAAACATGAGAGGATATCTATTCGATTTTTGTATTCGTGGCGTTACATGCATTACTAAAAAAAAGTATACATCATTGAGAGAAACAAACCCTCGTATCAATGAATATCACCAACAGCATGTATAAAAGCCAGACCAGTTCAAGCTAAACTTACGTAGATATAAAAGAATTGTCCAAACAGAAACCCGAAAATCCCCTCTTGGCAGGATGGGTCAAAGATTATATAGTGTTGACTGGTATCAGTGTGCCAGGCGATTGGTAAAAAATTGATCCAAGCCAGAACAATTGATATATCCACTGATTTGGATGCAATTAGTTAGAAACAGACGTCTGAAGTCATGACAGAAGAAACTGTCTATCCAAATAACATAGTTTGTCGAATCTCCATCTGTTAGGGAAACCTGAAAAAGTATTTGATTGTAAGTACATAGCAGAAAACCTTTAGAAAAGATATTTCTACTGAAAATATTCGATTCTATACTAAATTGACATCTTCACACACGTTAAAGTTATATCTCCCAAAATGAACCTTTGAAATATTAGAAATTACCTTCAATATTTACTCGTATTTCATATTTACAAACATTAATTGTATTCGTTATTTTCAGTTTCACTGCGATTACAATTACAGTTATGATCGATTGCGATTGTTGCCACAACGACTAACGAAGTATTGTATATGAAGGAAATAAAAGCACAAGTCTGAGATCTTATTATACGGTCCTTCACATGTCAAGTGTATGATGATGAACGAAACAAGCATTCGTATTTGGGGGTCCTCGCAGTAATTGTTGTACTAGTGTTGATCTTCATTTAAATTTTCATCAATTCTGAAGAGGTACTAGGTTGTAAGAATAAACATTGTGCCATATCAATCACCATTCAATCTATTCGTCTATCTATTTCTCAATCTATCTACGATGTGAATAAATGATTTTGGATATAAGGATATGATACACACATCTTTTAGAATTGTTACATATTATTACGAGTGGTATCATAATTGCTTGTGTTATATCATATTTCTTAGTTAATATGCCCCAGATTTGTTATACACACACACACACTCTCTCACACACAAACACATATGTATGTGTGTGTAAAGAGTTCATATTGTTTCAGTAATTAGTAAACTTACAGGGAAGAAATTATTCTACATAACTTTTCTTGAGATCAAAACGAACATACTTTAAACATCATTAGTTTTCAAAACAATTAACTCTAATTGGATGATTCAAAAATCCGTTATCTAAATATCTTGATTTTTGTTTCACAATCACAATAACAAAACATACTGCCGGTGCTAAGAAATATATAAGGCATCCACCGGGGTATTTTCTTTGTAAATCTGATTAACACACACACACACACACACTCACACACACACACACACACACACACACACACACACATATATATATATATATATATATATATATATA
>OY735206.1:31893468-31915968 GCA_963457665.1 Thysanoteuthis rhombus
TATCAGTCTGTTCCAAGTGCTACAATGAAAATGGATTCGATTGTCACAGTTTCTATTCCGTAGATTCGTAGTTTTGTGACCAAGTCAGAATCCAGATTTAATTTTAGTGGGAACCCGAATGATGAATCATTGGGGAACTTTACGCAGAGTGAGCTTAACATTCGAGATTAAAAAGATGCCAATAGTTTGGAAAAAATGTTTGATCATTGCGTTCTCCCGATTGTCACCCATGGAGCTGAAACATAGAAGCTAACAAAAAAAAAAAACGGTTCTCAAACTGAGAACCATGTAACGTGCACATGAAACGATTATACTGTACGTCACAAGATGAGATCACAAAACAGCATAGCTTATTAGAAAAAAAAAACAGGAACCAGGGATACAAAAACAATTGGAAACTCAAATGGCAATAAGCAGACCATGTTCCAAGAATGTTAGACAACCGCTGGACACTACAACTCACAATGTGGATCCCCAGAGATCATGAGCAAAATCATTACTAACAGATATTGAGATAGCGTGACGAACTTTATAGGTTCCTACGAAATTGGTACCGCGACGCCCACGATCGATAGTTCTAGCAATATTTTGGGAAAGTCTATGTCAAACAAAAAAACCGATGATGATTAATTTCACTCGATGGTCCACTGACATCCAGATTTTTTTTATTTATCTCTCTTTCCAACTGGATCGTACCCCATCAAGTGGTAAGGTACACGGTTTGAATTTGAGACTTATAAAATCTTTCACTTTTCATATTTTCTAAAAAAGATTCTGGTTCGTTGCTTATACCATTTGTCTGCATTGTGAATTCTGAATCGTTCGCACATTCCCAGTGGAGAGAAGATTAAAGAAGAGCAGATTCTTTTATTGATTAAAATCGCACTGAGGAAAATCGATCTTTATCCATTTAACTTTCCATATTGTGTTTGTAGTAATCAACCGTCCGAAAATTTACTGAACTTGATTATTCAAGTAATTAAGCTTCAAAATCAGTTTTAACAACCAAAGTGATTGGTAATAAGTGTATTCGGCTATTAAAGGCTACAAAGATCGAAATTATTCTATGCAGTCAAGAATTAAGTTCGAAATAAAACCCTGCTATAATATTACCCCTTTGGCGCCCAAGATACAGATAAAATGCAGCACTAAATAAAAGAGAGCTATTTTGGGCTAAAGTAGCATAAATAGCTTATTTGAAGCACCTCTCTTTGCCTTACTGCTGTGTTGTCCAGCACTGCCATTATCATTATTTAAAAATATATGATATTGTTGTTGAGCTTCAGCAAGATGGGATCGATTAGTGTTTTGTATTTCATATCGTTAGTACTTTCTGGAGCTGAAGGAATGCATCAAGTTGTCAATGTATATCGATATAAATGATCGACTGTGATATATATATATATATATATGCATGCATTTATTTTCATACTCACAAAGCATAGAGTACAGTGTAAAGTTATATCGGAGACTGTCCATGACAATATCTTTTATCATTATTCATTACAGAGATTCAACATTACTGAATTTATTAGGAAAAACATCGTAACTAAAGTAAGGCTAAGTACTCTATAGTGGATCAGCGTTAAACGGGGTTGTGGTAAGTTTCCGTCTTCACTAGTAGCGTCAGTCACTTAAATCAGGCGAGGGATGTGACGCCGGAAATCGTAATGCAGCTGAGGGCTACGCAATAGAACACTACTGTCAACCTAGGATGTTCGTTGGTAATTTGCGTTGTTATTTTCTGAGTTTGCCTACTTATCGCATTAAGTAGTTTGACTACTCGAGGAAAAGAAGAAAGAAAGAGAGTTTGGCTAGCCGCAATTGTTACTCAAGTTGACTGTCGATGGTAATGTTTTCCGGGATGCGACAGAGGTAACGAACGAGGGCTTACAATAATGAAATTTTCTTTATTGATCCTCTTGGCTTTAACCGTCTTTAAATGAATAAGTGATCTTTTAGGCAAGCCTTCAACTTTTGTGGTCGAGAAAAGTTGTCGACACTTACTAAGCTTAGTTTTATACGACGTGATATCGATAGGGATATGGCGTTTGTATTGACCCGATCTCCTAAACCTGCTTGCATAGAAAATCTGCATTCAAAAACAATGGCTTTTACCTTCCCTCGAACACTGATCCTTAGAATCACTCTAGCCATGTATCTGTACTGTCTTTCTCTTGTGGTCTTGATTAATTTGATTGGAAAAAGAAATGTGAATTTTGTTTTTTAGTTCGATGGAACAACTAACTAATTAAGCTGACGTTAGCGTCGGCTCTAAATCATTCGAGAATATTTGGTGGCCGAGAAACCACAGCACACAAAACAGAATTGGAGGACAAAATTCGAACTCCAACCGAGATCTAGTTTCGGTTCCCATTGATGTCTTCGGGGAAAAGCATGTATCAAACTTTTCTACCCGCACCAATTGGTAAAAAAGCGTGATATGAATGACACTGCATCAGGTACTCGCTAGGTCTTTGTCTATTTAACAAATTGAAAGCTGAGACAAGAGAAAATTGTGATATGTAGAGCCCAAATAGGATCAGCTGAAGCTGAAGCCAGCGTAAGGGCTCTATTAACAGTACTATTAAGCTTCAGTTTTATTACCTGTGATCGCGCAGAAAAGAGATATTTTTTTCGTGTCATTGAAACAAACATACTCTCGACCCCGGAATTCGAATGATGCTCTATTCCTTCTGATCACAAAAATCGAAGGATACTTAATCTACAAACCAGGTTCTTATGAACGGCTTAAGTAGTAACCACAGACTTCAACCTCTTGTAGCTTTGTCTCTTTCATTCATTTATATGTAATTCCTTTGGTTTCAATGTTATGTTTCTTCTTTTCTTTTTTGTTTTGTTTCATTCTATATCTCTAGCTCTTTCCTAACTGATCATCGATTTTTCTCTCTTACTATTCAGCTACTTTCTTTTTTTTCTCTTTGCTTCCTTTTCTTCTTCACTTCATTTTTCATAGTTTCATTTTTGCCACCTGATTTCATTCATCTCTATTTTTCTTTCCTTTTGAAGCTCTCTGAAAACTTACAGCTGCGAAGATGTTACGGACCGTTGAAATAAGAAATGGAAAAGAAGTAAAAGGAACCAGGAAAGTCGAACGGGGAAGAGGGAAACAGGTAGATAGATTGATAGAAAGGAGAAGAGAGTTCGGCTTCGCGCCATTATCAGGACAGCGCGCGAAAAATTTTATGCCCTTTGGCGGAACGTCACTGACTGTCATTGCATGGTTCCAAATCGAGGAAGAGAGATGATGGCTACCAAACTAATCAAGCGGTAAACAGAATGGCTACTTTGCAACTCGATTCCCGGTTGGCCTGCAGCGGATTTCTACTTTGGAATCGCAGTCATGTGTTCTTTGTTTCACTTTCACTTTCCCTTATTTCTTTGTTTTCACTTTCGCTTTGCTTGTTTGATATGTGTTTCAGTGTTTTGCCTTCGGTGGGTCAGAGCAAAACACAGTTCGTGTAGAGATGAAAGAGGAACGAGGCGTGTGTTGTGGTGGGGGAGTTTGGGAGTAACGTGGAGGAGGAGGAGGAGTAGGAGGGGGAGCAGGTGATTGTAGGAGATGAAGGAGTTGAGTGAAGGATGACGAAATGCTCAAGTGGGGGAGAAATGGGGGAGTAACGATGGGACTGCAAGTGCATGTAGACATTGATGAGAAAAGAGAGTGAGAGGCGTCTATGAAAGACAAGAATGAAGGAGAAAAAAACAAAAAGAAAGTTGAACGTGAAAGAAAAATCTACGATGAAAAAGAAAAGAATCTGATAACAGCTGAGAATTCAAAAGTTTGAAAGACAGAAAAGAGAAAGAAAAAAAAAACACATTACGTTGTTGTATAGTAAATGATATAAGCAGAAGCTAAAACTTAATATTTAACAGAAACGTGATCCATTTGAAACAATATCGTTTAATGATTCTGTAATAATGGTGTTCTCTCTCTTCTCTTCATAAAATTATTTAGGTTCAATGATCACTTATTCGGTAAAAGTACGAATATTTGGTTCCTTATTATTGGATCTTCTATCGTGGATATACGGTTTTTATTTTTTTTTAATTACAATTATATACCAATGAGTAAACCCAGAATTCACATTTAATTGGTATTTGTTGATTATCAATAAACCGTGTCCAGCGATTCACGAAGCTCGTGATTTCGTTTAGAAACATTCTTTTGGTCTGGAGGAAAAGTTGCGAATAGGGTGTTTTTAACCATCCTGTGTATTTTAAATACAAGTCCCTCAAGATTGTTCTACAAATTTGCAGTGGCTTGTAATAAGATGGAAAGAGTTTTAAAATATTTTCATATGTGATCAGTTGTGTATGGGGCCATATATATAATGATACACATCACACCTTTGTGATTGATCAAACTGATATTCCTTTACTTCCAAACAGTGATTAGTTTTTGTAGCCGTTGACGATAGATGTTTTTTTTTTGTAATTCTAGCAGTGACTGGTGGTAACACAAACTGGACCACACCAACATAATCACACTAAAATTTACCGAAAATTTCCATCGAATGGAGATACATTTTCAGTTATGTTTCAGCCTGGTCGCCATTGTTGGTGTTGTTCCATTTTCACTCAGAATATCCATTTTTAGTTCCGTACACGGATCTGTTCAATTCATGGTGAGATAGTTAACGGGGAAGTAAAGGAATGGAAGTGTCCTCTTTCGCTTTATATTTGGCTCCTGTCAAATCATCGAGAATCTCATTTCAGGTGGTTGTATATAACGGTAAATCGTAGAATGACTCAAATTCAGTCTTTTTTTTAGCTGTAACAGCACCATATCCATTGAGTTCAGACAAAAGTAGACATTGTTAAACTGAACAGGACGACCTTTTTGTGGCTCACCTTCCCTGAAACTTCCCCACACCTTCAGCAAATTATCCTGTTTAAAAATCTACTCCATGAATACAATAAATATTTTTGGTTATTTTTGTAGCATTGTTGATTTCTCAAAACTCACACAGAATTTCATGTTCCATGTGCTCTGTAGACACGTCCATCTTTTGGTGAATCAAGTTAATATCTAAGTTCAAGTTGACTCGCACTTTAACAGCATAATTCGCTTTCTGGACGTGTACTAGCATGTATTATTATCATTCAGACATTATTGTATAGCTGAAAGTCGTCTGACCTATTACAACTAGATTTCAAATATTTTTTATGGGATGATCCGCATGTGGTTGAATCAATAAGTCCACAACCTAGTGATGGAAAGGGATTTACACAAAATTTAAAAAAAATAATCTCTATCTTTGATAATGCATTTGATTAGTTGGTGTATAATACTCACGCAGATCCAATATTATACAGTGGGATTTTATTATCTTTCAATGGTTACAACTTGATCACGCTAGATACACTGATTTTTGTGTGATCATCGTAGTTGAGTAACCTGAATATTAGTCAAAACTTAGAGAGATGGCTGTAAGCAGTGGGCAGTTTTCCGTTAATCCCAGAAAAGAATATCTACTTTCGAATTGCAGTCATGCATTCCTTGTTTCACTTTCGCTTTCCCTTATTGCTTTGTTTCACTTTCACTTTGCTTATTTGATATGTATTTCAGTGTTTTGCCTCCTGTAGGTCAGATTTTAATGTGAGACAAAGTAGCCCGGCTCATCCACATTCACCCCCCTGTTGACTGGCCTGGTTATGAACGACAAGAAATATATGAATACCTTCCAATGAAGACGTAGCAAAGCCTCACCCCACTCCATAGTCAATATTGACAGGATCCAATCATTTATATCATTTTCCCCCGTTTTTCTCCTTTCAATTCTCTAATTAATATGATTTATGACCACTGTATCAACTCTGAACTCTAATTTCCCACCAACATTACACACCCTAACTCACTGCACGAAACCCACAGCCACCAACTTTAAACTAGAAACCCCGTGGCGTATATAGGTATCATGGAGTTGTGATCAGTAATGTAATTTCAATTTTAAGTGAAAGGATGTAAAAATGTGAATATAATTAGGGAAATGATTCTTACGTTCAGGAGAAGTACAAGGACGCCACAAATTGGAATTAAAAATGGAAAACAGCAGACGCAGAACTATTCATCAGAATTAGACACTCAGAACACGATTATGTTACTTTTGTTTTTGATACACACACACACATATACAAATACATATACATATATATATACATATATATATATATATGTATAGAGAGAGGAGAGAGAAAGAGAGAGAGAGAGAGAGAGAGGAAATTAATTCTAAAAGTACGCACAATGAAAACATACACCTTCCATCCGTTCTGCCTTTACCCCTCTCTCTATCCATCTATCTATAATACAGTCATCAATCCCACATTATCCAAGTATATGGTTAGCGTAAGGAAAAGGAAGTGGTGTTTTGGAAGTTTCCATGTCGAAGTATTTTGATTTTGAATTAAGTATTAGACACACGGCATGTTCACTTTTATCGGCACATTGATTGCCGACGCTAAATGAAAATTCTCTATCAATCTCAACGCAAATATGTACATGAAATGGGAGAATAATTTCACCCATTAACAGCAAAGGGTACCAAGAGGAATGATTATCCATTGTAAGATGAAATGACTTGTTCATTGCAAGATAAACCATTGTGAGTTATCCTTTGTGAAAAAAATAAGATCTTGTTTATTGCAAGATAAACCATTGTGAGTTATCCTTTGTGAAAAAAAAAAGATCTTGTTTATTGCAATATAATCCATTGCAAATTATCGATTATACGATCAAAACTCTGCTCCATTGCAGGATAAGCATAGCAAGTTGACTATTGTAAGATAAAAGCTCTTATTCTTTGCAAGATAATCAACTGCTAGTAATCCATTGTAAGATGAAATCAATTGTTCATTGTTAGATAATCCATTGTCAGTTATCCACTGTAAGATGAAAACTGTCGTGCATTGCAGGATAATCCATCGGAAATCATTCATTGTGAAATGAAAGCTTTTTTTAATTGTAAGAGATTCCATAGATATATATCAATTGTAAGATAAAATCTTTCGTACATTGCAAGATAATATATGTGTAGTTATCGATTGCAAGATAAAATCTCTTATTCATGGCAAGATAAGCCATTGCAAGTTATCCATTGTGAAATAAACGCTCTCTTTCATTGCAAGATAATCCATTACAAGTGATCCATTGTAAGATAGATGCTCTTGTTCATTGGAAGATAAACCAACTCAAAATATCCATTCTCAGATGAAAGCTCATGTTCATTGCAAAATAATCCATTGCAAGTTATCATTGTAAATAGAAGTTTTTCTTCACAGGAGGATGATCCATTGCCTGCTATCCATTGTAACATAAAAGCCGTTGTTTATTGCAAGATAATCCATTGCAAGATAAACATTTTGGCTCAAAGATGGAAGTGACTTGCCATCAATTACGATTAAATAGAAATTACATCGAATAAAGGATACAATTGAAATTTCCGTCATTCGCAGTGATTGCTTCAAAGAGTTTTTTAGTTGCATATAGTGACAAATAAGTGATAATGCAATATAACATATGATGACGGTCATGATGATCCCACAAATTATAGAGATAAGTTCCCCCATCATTGTTGTTTTGACCCCAAAGTCTCAGATGATGTAGTATTTGAATACCAGGAAAATGTCTCCACAAAAATTTTTCGTTGCATCCTCATTTTTGATACTGTCAACTAAAACTGCCATAAAAACCGTCAAAATAGTTTTTTTCCCGATTTCTAAGTTGTTCTGACTGGCTAGCTATGTATGGATAACTCATGCATGTCGCACTGAAGGAGCAGGAGGGCTGGAATTTTCAACATTCACTCCTTATTATGTCTTTTTTCCCAAGATCCCTGCGATAGAATCTAGTTGACACAGTTTTTGGGGGCTCAAGTCTGTAATTGATTTCATTGGTATAACAGAATAATTAAAAAAAAACAAAACAAAACAGATAAACAAATATATAGTGTGGACTCGCTCAGGAGTTCCAAATGCAAAATAATTCTAATAAACACCGAAACATACAGTGGCCGGAATATAGCGGTTTAAGGAACTAAAAAAGGCTAGAAGTCAAAAAAACTGATGGAATTATCGGATGATATTTCTACAGAACTTCAGGCAATTCTGCAAAGGACTGAAATTACATTGGCCAGAACTTATGGAGCTAAAAAACGAAGATAAGCTTAGTAGTCAATACAATTGATGGATGTATAGCCGTATTCTGTCACAGAACTTCAAATAATATTTAGAAGGACGAAAAGTACATCGACGGAACCGTAGAAATCTAAACTTTAAAGATAGTGTTACTTGTCCGAGTAATTGATGGAATGATAGCATTATTTAATCAATGTATTCAAAAAATATAAGGGAGGCCAGAAAATGCAGCGGCTGGAATGTAAAGATCTGAGCAAAAAAAATGGGTTAGCAGTCGAATCAATTAATGAAAATATAGAACTATTCCATCACTGACCTTCAGTCAATACTAGGAAGGACAGAAAGTATCGACCAAAAATTATAGTCCAAAACAAGAATGCTATTATAAATTGATGACAAAGACAAGGAAATCAGAATAAGAGTTCTTGTCTCAGTCATTACATGATCACAAAATTTCATTTCAGAATATTAGACGGAAACGGGATTGCTGTAAACTGTAAAAGACACTATTTAAAAGTTTGTAGCTTAACCAATAAAAAGAAATAGAAGGTGCTATTCAATATTCCGAGGGATTTAACCACAATAAAGAAAAAAACTCACTAAAACACATACTTTCCACCGTCTTATCCACAGGGCATTGCTCACAAACGGTAGCGACCCGAATCTGGAATACTTTAGATAGGAGAGCCCTGTTCAAATTTCGCGAAAATATTTTGATAGCACCTTGTATATATATATATATATATTTATATAGACACACATACACATGCACACACACACACACATATATATACATATATATATATATATATATATATATATATATATATATATATATATATATATATATGTGTGTATATAATTAGCAGAATAATGGCAAGACCCCATCTCAGAATACCTGCAATAGTGAGAATGCTGAAGATAATGGTCTTAATGATGGAATATGTACTAACAAATCTATATTCATTCCATCGCTTTAACTTTCCCGCTTCTCGTTATTATTGCCAGTTTCACAGGCATGCATTCATCCCCATCATCATCATCATCATCATCATCATCATCATTCCTGTCATTTCATGCAATTGTGTTTTACGCCAGAGTGAACAATTTCATTACCAGCGTCCCTATTGGCGACAGCAATACCACCAAACCATAACCAGTGCCATCTCTGTCAATACCACTCAATCATCGACGCTATTGTATCAGCCACTGCAACGAGAAAACCATGACAATCATCATCATCATCATCATCGTCGCTGTCGTTGTCGTCGTGACTACCCTCTTCATGGTTTGCACTGTCATCTTTGCATCAATTAGAAACCACCATTCAACTCCCAGATCTGAAACCATGCGTTCTTTTTTTTCAAGTTCCAATCCTTGAATGTCATAAATTTCTTTCGTTGAGATATTTTCCCCAAAATAAATGAATAAATAATACATATTCCTAGCTTTTAATTGCTTCTTGAAATTTATTTTCATGTTTCAAATCTTTTTCTCTTCTTTTTTTTCCAGCTGCCTTTTCAAGTCTTTTTGTATCGGTTCCACGAGTCCTTACAAGCTGCACACAGCACACGCATTTGATTTATGCCTTGTCGTTGACATCTTGGTTTCCAATTGCATCAGCATCAAATAGCCTTCGTTGTGATTCTTGTATTTCCTTCAAACAAAATATTTCCTTCTCTAAAATGAAACCATCAGTAATTGCTGCATAACTCTTTGAAAAAAAAAATGAACGAAGAAATATTTACAAAACCTTGCATTTTCTTTTAATTGAAGAATTTTGTAATGGAAACCATTGTTTATAGGCTGGATAAAAAAAATACTGGTTAGGTAAAATATGGATGCAATTATGTTATCGTTTTCATCCATTTATTTCTCTTTCATAATTTTTATGCATTTTATCTTTCAAACCACAATGAGTTGATCGCTCTCAAAAGTGTTTAATCGAATTGTATTTTGGTGCTCCTTCGTTGCTGTTCAGACAGAAAACGGGAACCTCTTCGTCGTCAAAACCCTTTTTTGTTATGAAACCAAACTTAGAGTGCATTACACTTGCTGATTACACGGGGCAACGCAATTCGTGTATCAGGGTAATGCGTGTTATTCTCTTATTGCTTATGTGTAGAAAATCATTGAAGATGGCAATTATTCCATATAAATTTAGCTTTTGTGACTAAAATGGCGATTTTCATACGTAGCTGTTTTGCTTACATCGTGTGATTGAAAAATGAGCTAATTCAGCCGTTATTCTATTGGAAATAAGTTGATTTCAAATTGTTATCATCCAAGTCATAAAAGGCAATGTTTGAAGAGAATGATTGGCAATTTCTATGTTTTATAGACATAACCAATTCCAAAATAACATTTTTTTTTTTACCGCAGAACAGAAAAAGTAAAGCTGTACAATGTTATAAGTTGTGTTAATATTTTCATGCAGTGGTTTGAATTAACGGCTTTTCAGTTTTGAACCAATGTAGACACCTTTTTCCTTCATTGTCTTCTTGCTCGGACAAGACGAATACGGAGGAATGATTTGGAAAAAAAAAAGATAACTGATGATCTGGACTGCAGATTTAGACACTCCATATTCCGGCGTTTGAACAGATATATTTCTCTTAACAATATCGCTGAGCCGATTAAAAGAGTTTCCATAAGTCTCCAGGATTAAGTACAAGGTGTCCAGGTTCAATTCTGTGCAACTTGAGAGGGATTTCGACCAATCCGATTGTATGATAGATAACAAAGTCAAACTTCTTACAGCGAAATGCCACTACCATCACCATCATCACCGTCATCATTATCATCATCATGTTTTTGCGCATCCCTTAAATACTTCTCACTCTCATTGTGATATTTGTTCAGGGATACTATTCTCCAAAACTCTCCTTGAACCCCTTCACCCCTTTCAGCATTAAATTTTCATTTGAGTTTGGATGAGGGACAGATGTAGATATTCTGACGCACTGACGTAAACGTTAATTAGTTTCTTCCAGAACCCTCCTCGGTATTCGTGAGATCCCCAGTAATGTATCACTGTTGTTACCCTATCGAGTCTGTTTTTTTTAATACTAATTGTAGGCTAGTTGACCAGATTCACTTTTTATGCAGGTTACGGTCTCATGCCTTCATCTGCATATGAGATGTTTGCTGTTTGTTTTGGTTCGTCTATTTTTGCTGCAATATTAGTCCCTTCTCTTCAGGTTTTCTCTGCGTAGCCATGTCCATGATCTTGCATCTGCAACATTCTGTATCCGTCTTTTGAATTCTCCGTATTATTATTATTATTATTATTATTATTATTGTTATTATTATTATTATTATTATCATTATTATTATTATTATCAGCAATTTTACACCAATTGCCTGGTGGTTACCGCTGGAGGTTGAGTGATAGCAAGTCTCCCCAAGTCTCCAGCCCTCATCTCCACAATCTCATAGTCAACAGCAGTACTGTGTTTACTGTTCCACACCAGTTTCTTGTTGGTTATCGCTGAAGGCTGAGTGACAGTAAGTCTCCTCAGGGCTTCAGCCCACATCTCATCTCTCCTTCGCGTAATATATTAGCGCTGTGGATAACTCCGCCACCATTTGACGTTTTTTTCCTTGTTTTCCTCCTCTATTAGGCCAATGCTAACATTTAGGGTCGTAGACCTAATATTTCACGTACTTTCCTTAGTATCCGTGCAGTTTCTAGCAGTGCTGTGGTCTTTACAGTCACAAACCTTCCATCAATCCCAAGCTCCTCCAATCTCGTCCTCAGTGTCTTTGGGACAGTTCTGTGGACGCCTATTATTACTGTTGCTACTCTGACTTTCATGTCCCATATCTTTTTCAGTTTTCTTGCCAGATCTTGGTATTTCTCCAGTTTTTCATTCTCTTTCCTCTTTATTCCATGGTCTACAGGCTCAGGCCTGGATGAGGTTGTCTGTTTGGATGTCAAAGTCCCAAAGTAGTTTGTGGTTTCCATTCTCCAGTGCTGTCTTCGGTTTGTGCTAGTACCACTTTTCCGTATGGTTAAGTCCCATTCGTTTACTTAGTTCCCATTGTATCATCGTGGCTACTCTATCGTGTCTGTGCTTATACTCTTTCTGGGTTAGCTGACTACATTTACTAGTTATGGGGTTTACGGTCTCATCTCTTTCACTGCACAAGCGGCACTTGCCGTTTGTCTGTGTTCTGTCGATTTTTGTCTTGATATAATTTGCCCTGATTCATTTCTCTTGAGCTGCCATGATGAACAATTCCATTTCTCTCTTCAGGTTTCCTTTTCGAAGCAATGTCCATGTTACCTCATCGGTCACATCTTGTATTTGTCTTTTGAATTCTCCGTATATTTTTTTCTGTTCCCATTTTTCTTTCCTTGTTTGCTGTGCTGTTCCAATATTTTCCACTCTTTGTTCGTTGTGCTAATTTGGGCACTCTTTATGATATCTTCACTGTTTGCCTGCACAGACTTTTTTTTAGATCTGCTTTGGCTCTCTTGACACAGTCCTCTATGCTGATGATCCCCCTGCCACCATCTTTTCTCTTTACGTACAATCTATCCGGGTCATCTCTGGGGTGTAAGGCTTTATGCATTGTTCTAAGCTTCCTTATTAGCTTGTCCATTAATTGGATGTCTTCCTTTGTCCATCCAAGGAATGGTCTTGTGTATCTTACTACCGATACAGCCCAGGTGTTCATCCCCTTTCATAAGATTCCTGCTGTTCAATTTGGTTTCTAATATTTTCCTTTTCCTCCTAAGGTATTCTCTCTTTATTTTCTCCTTCATTTCTTCCCGTTTTACCGTGTCATATTCAAGAACTCTGAGGTATTTGTATCGGTCTTGTGTGGTCAATGCTCTAATATTCCTGATGTCCAGAAGTTCGATTCCTCCTGCCATTGTAAGCCTTCCTTTGTGCATTACCATAATTGCCCATTTTTTCTATTCCAAACTTCATCTCAATATCATCACTGTGTTCTTTCACTCTGTTGGACAGCGTCTCGAGCTCTCCCTTGCTTTTGACAAAATTTTTTATATCGTCCATGTACATCAGGTGGTTGAAATTTCCCTTTGTTTCGAAGAAATGGTTTTCTTTGCTGTTTTTCAGGGTGCTATTGAGCGTCATCATAGCTCAAACAAATTGTAGAGGAGACAGCAGGTCTTTCTGGAAGAATCCCCTCTTCATACTCATCTTTGTTAAATTCTCTCCAGTGGTTGTCATGTCCACTGATTATTATTTGTCATTTGCATTTCAACACCAGTTGCCTGGTGGTTACTGCTGGAGACTGAATCTCCTCAAGTCACTAGCCCTCCTCTCCACACTCTCATAGTCCACAGTAGTACTGTGGTTTACAGTGTAACATCAGCTGCCCGGTCGTTATTACTGAAGGCTGAGTGACAGTAAGTCTCCACATGTCTTCAGCCCTCATCTCATCTCATCCTCAGATATCATAGCAGTGCCGTTCTTTTTACTGCCACCACCGTATGAGAGTTTTTTCCTCCTCTGTTAGGCCACTGCTAACAGCCAGGGTCATTGATTTCATTTTTCCAGCACTTTCCTCAGTATTCGTATTGTCATTATTCTTATAGTTACTATTATTATTTTCTTTTTCTCGTAGTATCAAGTATCGGTCACAGAAAAAAATTCATCTTTTCATTTAAAAAAAAAATAATATTAGATAGGATGTTATTCCATGACTTCCGTACCTTGTCCCTGTTGAGCAGCGTTATCCACATCGAGTTGAACTACACATGGGTCTGACTTATATAATTGGCCGACATGATGATGTACGCTGCTTCTTCCAGTTTTCCCAAGTGACTTTCATCTACATGTCGTCCCTGTGAGGGATTTAATTCATTGCGGCTTTCACTGTTCTACAGAAAGAGATATTAGTGAAAAAAAAAAACAACTTCTGAACTATGCTACTGTATAAAATAATTTAAAAAAAAGATCGAAATCAAGATACGCTCAGAGAGCTCATACCTCTGCCTATTTAATTTACCATATAATCAGCTTTGTTGACCCGTAGAAATTCATTGAAAACTCTTGGAGATATCGTGTTGACAGTTTGGAGCGTATACATGAATGTGATTGAAAGTAACCTCTGAAAAATGTCTTTCAATTCGAAAAGAATTCTTGGATCTATCCACGAATTTCACCAACTCTTTTTCTTACTCTATTGTTCACCCTTTCATGAAATTTCCTTTGAATTCATTCAGAGATTTCATGTAGACGGACAAATGAACAGACGATGAGAGATTATCTATTACGTATATCTCTTTCCAATTTTGAAAAATGAAAAATTAGAATTCTATTTGCTACTGTTACTTGACATCACCGTAAGATGAGTAAACCCTTGGATAGCGCACCTGAAGAAGGCCGGTGAATAGATCAGCAGGAACGCTGCTTGAACTGCAAAACAATAAAGAATTCGATTGTCTGAAAAGTTCTTTGAATATTGATTAGCCCTTTCATGATTACGGATACTATGAAGAAAACAGTGGTACCAGTCATTATTAATATGCTTGGAGAAGCCATAAATAGTGTTACGAAAAAATAGAAAAATTAGAAATCTGAAGGATATCGAAAGAATATTGACAGGATCTATGTTTTATTATTTGAGAGATGTTGTCACTTGGTCTCATTTAAAGTCACCAGATACTGCCCAATGCGAAAGCTCAACAAGTACTCGATGATGTTGATTACCGAGTAGATAGTTACATAGCTGTGAACAGGTTAAAGTAGATTTACAACGATCCAAATTGAGGGGCTCCGACAGAATCCACAGGTGTCAGCGTGATATACTTGACTATCCCAGTCACTAAGCTGTTTTTTTTTTTATCAATGTTTTCCAAAATTGCGCAATTGAATGCATCCATACTTATTTGTGGAGGTGATTTTTTTCATTTACAAACGAATAATAACAATTGCCTCCGTTTGAAGGAAAGAAAAGAAGCCCACAGGCACAAACAAGTTCTCCAAAGATTTACGAGGCCAAAAATAAACAGAGAAGATTTGAATTAAATCAATCTTCTTCTTTCTCAATGTAAACAATTCCTTTTACAATTTCAAGAAAACGATTATCAAAAAGTAAACACAAAGAGGCACAAACAAGACAAAACATATAAAAGTTGATCAGTTTCAAATAAAAGACAGTTTATCTACTTGAAAAATTTGTAGCTTCGTTTCGATTGAATCTCACGGAATTCCAGCAGCAAGTTATTATTATTATTATTATTATTATTATTATTATTATTATTATTATTATTATTATTATTATTATTATTATTATTATTACTATTATTATTATTATTGAATCTCACACCAGTTGCCTGGTGGTAACCGCTGGAGTTTGAGTGACAGCAAGTCTCTTCAAGTCTCCAGCCCTCCTCTCCTAATACTCATAGGTCGCAGTAATTCTGCGATTTACAGTTTTACACCAGTTGCCCAGTGGTTATCGCTGAAGGCTGTGTCAATAAGTCTCCTCAGGTCCTCAGCTAACGTCTCCTCCCTCTTTCGCATATCATGACAGAGCTACTAATCGTTGCAGTCCTTATATCTCTAGCACCTTCCTCAGTATCCGTGCAGTTCCCAGTAGTGCTGTGGTCTGTACGGTCTCTATCCTTCCCCTAATCCCGATCTCCTCCAGTCTCTCCCTCAGCGTTTTGGGGACAGTTCCTAGTGCTCCCACTATGACCGGTACTATCCTGGTTTTCATGTTCCACATTTTCTTTAACTCCTTTGCTAGGTCCTGGTATTTTTCCCTTTTTTCACCCTCCTTCTTTTTTACTCTATGGTCTGCAGGTACAGCAACGTCTACTATTTGGCAGGCCTTCCTTTTTTTGTCTACTATTACTAAGTCCGGCCTTCTTGCCTGGATGAGGTGGTCAGTTTGGATGTCAAAGTCCCACAGTAGTTTGTGGTTGTCATTCTCCAAAACTGCCTCTGGCTTGTGCTGATACCACTTTTCCCCATGGTTGAATCCCATTTGTTTACTTAGTTCCCAGTGTATCATCGTTGCTACTCTATCGTGTCTATGCTTATATTCCTTCTGGGCGAGCTGACTACATTCACTAGTTATGTGGTTTACTGTCTGATCTCTTTCATCGCACATGCGGCATTTGCTGTTTGTCTGTGTTCTGTCGATCTTTGCTTTAATGTAGTTTGTCCTTATGCTTTTGTTTTTGGCTGCCATGATGAACGATTCTGTTTCTCTCTTAAGGTTTCCCTTTCGTAACCACGTTCATGATTTCTCGTCTGCTACATCTCGGATGTGCCTTTCAAACTCGCCATACAATTTTTTCTCTTCCCAGCAAGTCTCCTCAAGTCTCCAGCCCTTCTCTCCTAGTACTCATAGGTTGCAGTAATACTGCAATTTACAGTTTCACACTGGTTGCCCAGTGGTTATCGCTGAAGGCTGAGTGACAATAAGTCTCCTCAGGTCTTCAACCAGCATCTCTTCTCTCTTTCGCCTATGATGTTAGTGCTGCAATTAGCATTTCTGCTTTTATTTCCCTTTCTCTGCTGGGTCACTGTTGACAGTTAACGTTGCAGTCCTCATATTTTCAGCACTTTCCTCAGTATCCATGCAGTTCCCAGCAGTGCCGTGGTCTGTACAGTCTCAATCCTTCCCTTTATCCTGGTCTCCTCCAGTCTCACCCTCAGCATTTTTGGGAAGGTTCCTAGTGCACTCACTGTGACCGATACTACCCTGGTTTCCATGTTCCACATCTTTTTTCAATTCTCTTGCTTTGTCCTGGTATTTTTCCCGTTTTTCAATCTCCTTCCTCTTTACTCTATGGTCTGCAGATACAGACACGTCTACTATTTGGCAGGTCTTTCTTTTCTTATCTACAATTACCAAGTTCAGTCTTCTTGCCTAGATGAGGTGGTCAGTTTTGATGTCGAAGTCCTAGAGTAGTTTGTCATTCTCCAAGACTGCCTCTGCTTTGTGCTGATACCACTTTTCCCCATGGTTGAATCCCATTTGTTTACTTAGTTCCCAGTGTATCATCGTTGCTACTCTATCGTGTCTGTGCTTATACTCCTTCTGGGCGAGTTGACTACATTCACTAGTTATGTGGTTTACTGTCTGATCTCTTTCATCGCACATGCGGCATTTGCTGTTTGTCTGTGTTCCGTCGATTTTTGCTTTTATGTAGTTTGTCCTTATGCTTTTGTTTTTGGCTGCCATGATGAGCGATTCTGTTTTTCTCTTAAGGTTTCCCTTTCGTAACCACGTCCATGATTTCTCGTCTGCTATATCTTTTATCTGTCTTTTAAACTCGCCGTACAATTTTTTCCCTGCCCACTTTTCTTTCCTAGTTTGCTGTACTGTTCCATTGTTTTCTACTTTATTGTTTGTTGCACTATCCCTTGCGCTCTTTATGATTTCTTCACTATTTGTTTGCACATATCTATCTAGGACTACTTTAGCTCTCTGGACACAATCTTCTATGCTGATGAGCCCCCTGCCACCTTCTTTTCTCTTAACGTATAGTCTATCTGTATCATCTCTAGGGTGTAATGCTTTATGCATCGTCATAAGTTTCCTTGTTCGCCTATCCATTGATTGGAGCTCTTCCTTTGTCCATCCTAGGAATGGTCCTGTATACCTAACTACTGACACAGCCCAGGTGTTCAAACCTTTTATTAGATTTCTGCTATTTAATTTGGTTTCTAATATTTTCCTTATCCTTTTGAGGTATTCTCTCTTAATTTTCTCCTTCATCTCTTCCCGTTTTATCGTGTCACATTCAAGGACACCTAGGTACTTGTATCGGTCTTGTGCAGTCAATGCCCTAATCTTGTTGTTGTCCGGAAGTTCAATTCCCACAGTCATTGAAAGCCTTCCTTTGTGCATCACCATGATTGCGCATTTTTCTATCCCAAACTCTATTCCTATGTCCTTACTATATTCCCTTACTTCGTTGAACAGAGTCTCAAGCTCTCCCCTGCTTTTTGCTAACAATTTAATATCGTCCATGTACATTAAGTGGTTGACCTTTCCTTTTGTTTTAGAGAAGTGGTATCCTTTGCTGTTTTTCGGGATTCTGTTAAGCGGTATCATTGTTAGAACAAATGATAGAGGGGACAACGAGTCTCCTTGGAAGATCCCCCTTTTTATCCCTACCTCGGCTAGTTTGTTCCCTGCGGCTGTCAAATCTACTTTCCAGTCTTCCATTGAATTACCAATGAATTTAACCACCGGTTCGCTAATTTTGAACATTCTAAGGCTTTCGAGTATCCAGCTATGTGGAATCATATCGTATGCCTTTTTGTAATCCATCCATCCCATTGCGATATTCTTTCTCCTTTTCCTTACTTCTTTTAAGATCATCTGGTCTACGTAGAGTAAATCGTTTGCCCCTTCGGTTCCTATCCTACACCCTTTCTGTTCTTCTGGTAGTAGTCCCCTTCTATCCATTGACATGTATATTCTCACTGCTATTTGCCTGGTCAGGATTTTCCACATAAGGGGTAGGCACGTGATTGGTCTATAGTTGCTTGCTATGTTCCCCTTTCCCAGGTCTTTTTGGATGAGGGTGGTTCTGCCTTTAGTCATCCATTCTGGTGCTTTGCCTTCATTTAGACAATTTTGGAGTAGGTGAGTGAGTCTGCCGTGTAACGTGGTGAATTTTTTGAACCAATACCCATGGATCCCGTCGGGACCCGGTGCTTTCCAGTTGGCTACTTTCCTAAGAGTATGTTTCAATGTGGTTTAATTCAGTACTATTGGTTCTCCCTTGTCTATATCTTCTAGTTCTTTTCTCATGTTTCCTAACCATTGCAGTGTTACGTTGTGTCTTTTTGGGTGCCCCCATATGCTATTCCAATAGTTCTTGGCCTCTGTGGCATCTGGTTTCATGTCCTGCCTTCTTTCCCCATTTAAATTTTGCTAAAACTTTTTCTCATTGTTTTGGAATGTGCGGTTTTGTGTGTATTGGGCCGTTCTTAGTCTGTATCTTTTTAGTCTTGCCTCTTTGGCTAGTCTTTTCTGGTGTAACTCTTCGACTACAGTTGCGATGCCTTTTTGCGTTACCTTGTATTTGTTATAAAGTCTTACTCGTGGTCTGTCTGTGTGCGGTGTATTTCTAAGCAGTACTTCATCTCTCTGTAGTTGGGAGATCTGCCTTTGTAACCTTCTCTCCCAGTTGGGTTTCCCTTCCCTATTATTGCTCATGTTCCTATCTTGTGTTGTGAAGCTTTGTGCTACCATTTTCGCCCCAGCGTAAATTAGGTTGTTGAGTTCTAGGAGGGTGTTCGTTTCTATGTGCTGTAAGAGGCAGTTGACCTGTTCGGTCACTTCTCCAACTTTCTTTCTGTCTTTGTCTCTTAGGGAGGGGAGTGTTGTTTTCTCTCCTCGCATGATCTCTTTCAAAGCTTGTATTTTGGTTTTCTCTTCTTCCGTTGGTGCCTCGTCGTCACCCTCTGGTGCATAGTTTACTGTGGGGGTCTCATGGGGAATTCTTCTAGTTTTGTTATTGGTACTAGTTGTGCTGGGGGGGCATTCTTCAGATGTGTCACCTGAGTCTCTCTCTACATTAATGCGAATCTCTAGTAGTTCAGTCTCAGACAGCCATTTCTTCTTTTGGATTTGTTTTACTTGGTCAGCAAGGCGTTGGTTCGATACTTCCACATCAGATTTTTCCCTCCATATTTGGAGCATACGCTCCCTATAAGATTGCACTGAAGGCTTGCTTTTAAAGTAACAATACATAATTAGTCTATTCTCCTCCCTTGTCCATCTCTTTCTCTTGTTCTTTATAGCAGTCACTCCGTGAGGACCACGCCTTCCCTGGGTGTCATTAGTGGTATATGAGTCTTGGCCAACAGTAGCTATGTGACGACTGTGTCCCTCCTGAAGGCCATTAAGGGTACACGAGCCGGAGTTTTGGCCAGCAGTCACAGGATGACGATCGGGTCCCTCCTGGTGGCTAACAAGGGAACACCTGCCGGTTACGACACACAAATCTTGGATTTGTGCCCCGTTTTTTGCGGTAAAATGGTTTGGTTGTACTGTCATGATAGGGGTTTTTGGTTCTTTGAGGTAGCGCGAGACCTTGGTGGGTTGGTTAAGACCGATGTGGTTCAGAAATAACCGAAGAGCCCCACCAGCTCTTTTTGGTTCTTTTAAGGTAGCACCAGACCTTGGTGGGTTCGTTGAGGGCAATGAGCTCAGTGACACTCTCAGAGTCCCACCAGCTCTTACAACCCATGGTATAACCTTACATGGATAGGCCATTCTGCTGCACAGATATATCTATTTGGTGGTATGACCATCCCCTCCTAAATTCAGACCTAAAAATTAACACATTAAGCTTCGTCTGGGTGTAATTAACAACCTTGAAGGTCATACGTCTCCCTTAAATCTTCTAAGTCTTGACTTAGTATAAGTCTCGCAATCTGTGTTCTTTCGCAATGGTGGATTTCCCCCTGCCAACCTATATCTACTTAGCAGTTAGGGGTCCTAACAGTCAGTGGTGGACAGACTCCATTCATTCATACTCGGGGGTAGCTAGGCATTGCTGTCCTATCTCGACGGGGTGTGGAGAATAATTAATTTTAAACTATAAATTTTAAATTTAATTCCACTTACCCACGTGCCGCTCCAAGAAACAACAGACCACTCTCTCATATTATTATTATTATTATTATTATTATTATTATTATTATTATTATTATTTTGCAATCTCAGTTGCCTGGTTATTACTATCATCATCATTATTATTATTGTTGTTGTTGTTGTTGTTGTTGTTGTTATTGTTGTTGTTTTTATTTTCCCGCCTCTAGCGACTGATTGCTCTCAGTGGAGATCAAGAGACGGTTAGTCTCCTAAATACCGTTGGACTCTCTTCAATATTTTAGCTGTTTTCCAGACTGTTGTTGCCCAGATAATCTCAGTTCTTCCATGTTAGTACGTTGTTCAAGACTGTTCGAAAGAATTCAACCATTATTGGTTCAGCTGTTACTCTCATTTTCCAAGGCTCACCCAGTCTAGATACTTATCCGACTTTTCCCTTTTGAGCTTCAACCCCTGTATGCTCGGACAAATACATTATCTGGAACATTGTTTTCTCCTCTGATCATTATCCCAGCCATCATCATCATCATCATCATCATCATCATCATCATCATCATCATCATCATCAATAATCTTGCAACTCTTCCTTACCCTCTTATTATTTTTATGTATTTATTCTTCAATCTCTTTCTGTAACTTCTCGTTTCTTGTTCATTAGGAATGCCATAATTGTTTTCATCCTTATTTTATTTCTGTTTCCGCCTCCCTCTATCTCTTCCCTAATTTTCCCTCCCTTCTCTCTCTCTCTCCCTCTCTCTTCCTCTCTGTTTACCGATAAGAATAATATCGTTATTGTTTCCCTTTGTGACGTTGTTCCATCAGCGAATCAGTGTAAATGAAAGCGGGAAAGCAGAGAGAGAGAAAGAAAGAGAGAGAGAGAGAGAGATAGAGAGAGAGAGAGAGAGAGAGAGATAGGGAAAGAGAAAGAGAAAGAAAGGAAGAAAGAAAGAAAGAGAGAAAGAGATAAAAAAATCAAGTAGAAATAAGAACCAAAAATTCAAAAGAAATAAATGCCTCATTGAATCAGATCTTGGTATTGTCCGCCATGTTTATACACGAGTAGCAAAAACATTGCTGTGTGTACAAATTTGGATGGGATTCTGAATTGTCCGCCATAATTGCCGCGTAACCAAGAGTTGTGAGCCTCAACAACATCTCACCGGGAATGCTGGGCATCATGGGAGAATGTAATTTGATGAATATAATTGCAAATAATTTTGTAGTAGAAAAAGAGAGAAGGGGTCATCAAGGACGGAAAGAGAATAGAGAAAAACTCGTCAACATCAATCTTTGCAATATATACGTGTCTATAAGGTATATCAAAAGTATGTCTTCAGTCTTTAAGCGTGCCTGACTTGCTGGCTTATAAAAAAAAAACCCAAACTAACGATATCTTCAGAGATTCCATAAAAACAAAAAGAAAATGAAGCTCCTCCAGGATTAGACCAATGAAAATTTTAAAAAATCACCCTTGATTTTGAGCCCTAAAAGCATAATGAAACACAGGATCTCGGAACACATACGAAAGTATGCACGTTTGAATGTTTATATCTTTAATGCAAGTCATTAATTATGCACATTAAAATTAAACAATGAGAAAGAAAAAAACTTTGGGATCTAATCGAACATTATAGTAAAATCCATTTAAAAAGTTTTCATTGTATTAAAAAGAACACAAATTTCCGAACGAAGTTGTATGAGAAAATAATAGTGAGAAACATATAAGCATTCCCGCACTCTTTCATAAATAGAAACATTCTTATTTTGCTTCTCTCT
>OY735206.1:31925968-31958468 GCA_963457665.1 Thysanoteuthis rhombus
GCGATATGATCGGAAAACAAACTGACATTACTTTGTCCTGATGTAAAATGAACTGATCTGCATTCGAAATCCTCTCTTCACGTAAGTGGCATATAACGGTTACGTAACCATAAGGATATACTCAGATATGACTCAGATTTAAGAACACATGATATTGTATCTTCAAGGCAACATTCTGAATAGCATTCTAAACGGATTCTCTTCATAGAAATATTGTCAAAACCAAATCCAGATATTGGATTAAACGTATTTTGTTTCCTTATATAATACGCCACGTTGATGTTTATATGTTTAACATTTATCCATGAAGTTGACTATTGAATGCTCTCTGTAGAACAGTGTCTCTTAATCATAAATGTATTTATAAATACGTGAAAAATTAGGGATTCATTATAGTTCAACATGGACAAGAGAACACGGAGTAAGTAATGCAATTGCCAAATTATCAAAATGGTGTCGCCAATCTTTGATCGCGTAGCAGAATTAAAATTATAATACGAGATTCATACAGATAAATATATTTAATTTAATTAACGGTAATTGTTGTTTGAAACTAACACCGTGCATACTTATAGACATAACGAGAAATGAATCATGTATGTATATACATAAGTATATTGAATATTTCTCACGTGATACTTCTACAGATCAGCATAATATCTCAATGAATAAACATACAGATAACGATAATTACACACACACACACACACACACACACATATATATATATATATATATATATATATATATATATATTCGACTTTCTTCAACACGCACATATTGATGTCAGTCGAGAAGGTTATTTCTAAAAATGTGGCATAACCAGCATTAAATAAGTAATAAAAATTATTGACTTGGCAAATGAATAAAAAACTGAGCAGTTCTGAATCATGGTTCAGATTATCAAGAACACGCACACACGTGCATATATGTGCAAACTCACACGCTCACACACACTCACAAAGAAATACCCAAAGATGAACACATGCACACTCAGACATACACAGGCGCAAAGATATGCACGAAGACCCGCACATACATACACGCAAACAAATACATACGCACGCTCACATTTGCACACAAAGACGAGCATGTGTATGTGTATACGCACACGAACCCACATTTATATACGTGAGAAGATTTTGCTTGCTAAAGGTGTTTTCTTTCTTACGATTTTTTTACATATATATATATATATATTGTTTTTTACTATATTCATGGAATCGAATATAATGTTATATATATATATATATGTGTGTGCAATCTCTCATTATTTCTACATCCCCTGGTTTTGTTCTTTCGAGAAAAAAATCTGTCTTTAAAATGATTTATTAAAGCGCTGAAATGCATCAACCAACCGAAATAAAAAGAAGAAATGTTGATACCCAGGGACTGGATCGGTAAAAAAACATATCCTATGTGTCAAAATAGCATAAATAAAATACACGCATGTGTTGCGATGCGTACGTACGGGCGATAATCATAGCTGAAAAGGAATTCTGCAGCGCTTCCTCTCCTCCCTCTCTCTCTCTTTCTCTCTCTCTCTACACACACACACACATACACACACACACACACATACATATATATATATATATATATATATATATATATATATATATATTGTGTGTAGTATGATGTAACGCCCATGTAAAATACATTATAATAATACCCTAAATAAAATGACTACATGTATGACATAAGCTATATATTAAAATTATTGTTAAAAGGGGATTTTATTTGATCAGCACTACTGGGGTGCCATGTTGACGTTTTGTCTTAAAATCCCCGAAATAGTTACATGGGAAACAAATGAAGATCCCAATAAAAGATAATTCACACATTGTACCATGATTACAAAGTATATGTAAACAGGGAGAGAATTATTGAATAAAATCACATAAAATGCATTGGCAGATATTCGAGAATAAGTGACTGAAGTGACACTAAAATATTTGGGAAATTTTTTAATGTTTAGTTTTGAAAGATGTGAGGCTTTTTAGACGATATATATATATATATATATATATATATATATATATATATATATATATACTCATGGATTCCTCACTACAATTTAGTTTTGCGCTTTTCTGCATTTGTCAAGTCCTTATAAGGATCTTATATACATACCCATCTTCGTAAGTTTGACCGTTCCGAAGGTCAGGATAAGAATTTTAAAAATTCAAAAAGACTTGTGTTTCGGCCATTGAAAGAATATCTAGAAAATAGTAGTGGTATTTTATACTGTTAATGACTAAATTCATCGCTTCAAGGTTAAATGGTTTCACGTATTATGATGTGAAAGGAATATGAAATAACATTTATGTAAGAGAAAAATAAATAATGATGTATATTGTTTTGTCATTAAAGTTGTGGTTTAATTTATCAATATCCGCATACTTTGATAAAATATCCTTTTTTTGTTTGCATTTAGCTACTAAATCGTTTTTTTTGTTTAAAAAAAGTAGATTATCGTTTATGAAATCGATGATTTTTTTTTAATAAGATTTTTCTCTAGGCATAGGTAGCATTGTTTGGCTGCATCTTTGGAAATCGTATATTTGCTATGAGTTTCATTTCAATCGATGATGTCATTTTTTATCCTTTCGATTTCCAGACATATCATATCTTCTTTTTTTCTCTCTCTCTCACATACTTAGTCTCATTCTATCTCTCTATATATATTATAATTACTTAGAAATTTATATATAATCTGACAAAAATTATGATAAATGCAATATATTACTTTGAAACTAACTTCGATACGATCTCCTGTCAGTACACAAAGGATGTTCCAATTGGCCTAGACAGCGCAAATAGAATAAACGTTTGAGGAAAATATAGATGCTACAGGAATCAAATCTGCGACCGATAGGTATCTGCTTGAACATAGCTCTTACCACTTATAATCAGAAATAACTTTCCATCAAGTTTTCCTAAACATGCAAGAACAGAAACATTCATGCAACCAATGTATCCTCGTGAATCAAACTTGAAATTAAATTCAAGTTATGTATCGTGTTTTCTTGTAACTGTGGCATCATAAATCCACCAAAGTGATCTGTGGATCGAATACTTGCGTGGAAACACTGCCTTACTAGTATTTGAGACATTGTCCATGCATTATTACAATCACAGATCAGCATTTTGGAAAGAAAAAATGATCATGGCCAGATAGAGTCAATGCAAATTGCTTCTGAAAATAATGACGTTTTCAATCCGGTGGAATTGTATATAAAAAAAAAAACAAATCACGAATTTTGACTGTTATGGTCATTATTTTGATTCAACTAAAAACAACACTTGGGGGGGGGGCAAGTATATTCTCGATATTTACAAACTGATTCATATGTGGTTGTTCCAAGAGCATGTCCACACTTGGGAAGATGGAAAACAGTCAATTGAGAGACAATTTGATTCAGTTTCAAGAACATAGATATGATTATTGGCGATAGCGAAAACATACAATGAACGTGGTAATTTTATTTCTCGTTGAAAGTGCTGCTATAGTGACAATGCTCAATAGAATGAGATAGAACGTAAATAGATAGGTAGATATTTGCAAATGACTATGTGATACTTTTGAATAAGAACAAAATTGCTAATATACGTCCAACTATCTATGTATCTATGTCGGCTTTTTTCTCTCTCTCTCTTTCTATCTTTATATATCTATATCTATATATATATATATATATATATATATATATATTTATATATATATATATATATATATATATATATATATATATATATATATATGTAAGTATGACACATGAGAATATCTTTTCTGATAGAGAATGGTAGAGTTTAGTGCAATCAAAGTAAGCTTGAAGGGAGCTAAGGAAAGGCCTTTGTCCAGCAGGAATGGATGATTATGATAATGATATCATGTCCTATTGGAGCTGATAAAACTGATTTTATATACTTTATTCAGGGAAAATTGGAGTAATGCCGAGGAACTAAAATTATCCTTTATCTCTTTTCATTTTCCTGTTCGAATGTTCAACGAAATGCACACACACACACACACGTATATATATATATATATATATATATATATATATATATATATATGTGTGTATGTGTGTGTGTGCGAAATCAAACAAACTAGAAATAGAGCCGAATACTTGAGATATCAGGCATCATGATCTTTGCATATTCCTGGACTGTTTTTTTATGTCACAATCAACACCATTAACTTCATATCAATCGACTTGATTAAATTAATTAGCGTAATTTCGGGGATTTTGGCTGTTGATGAAGCGTTAATGATTTTACAAAGCAATCACATGAAGGCATCATCCAATGTAATGACATCATCGTTTCTTCATATCTACAAGGCTTAATTAGAACACTTTAACCTGTTTCTTCTCGCTCTTCACTCTTTGCAACTTTCCTAATCAGCAACAACATAGAATCCCCATCCCGTGGGGAGAAATTGTCCTTGATGTATTTCATGGATAGAGGTAAATAAAAAAATGTCACTTCATGTACTGTTAACTTTTTTTTGTATGGTACATTCGAATGATCTTTTTGTAGGATTATGGGTATCAAATAACTTTAAATAGATCATGTCAGAATTATTAACAGTACCCAAGAGCAGGCCAAAGTAAAAGATACAGAAGTAAATTAGCACCAAAAATGGAGATGGGCAAGACACACAGAAAGAAAGAACAATAAAAGATGGTGACAAAAGCTTCTGCCCATCAGTTAGCAACTGCAGTTGAAGATCAAATGATGGAGACATAAGATAGATCTGCCGGTGAGATTATGACACAGGTTAGCATAGTCATAGTCAGCATTGAATGAGCTGGGTAAAGCTTTTGTCCTGGAGTGAAGTCATGATTGATTATAATCTACGAGTCATCTCCCCTTTATTAGCTGAGATCTAACAGTGGAGCAGACATGTAACATTTTGGGGCTGATCTGTGAACTTCCTGAAGAAAACACCGAATTCTGCGTGGGTGAATAAGCTGATTTCAAAAATAGCAAGAACCAGTGAAATGGACACCAGCGAAAAATGTTTTTTTTTGTCATTATCTCCCTCCCGATCTTCGAATTGACCGATTTTGACCGATCCAGATCTAATCTTAAAGAGAGCATAATAGGCTGTCACATATTAACAATAGTCTTATTACGAATTACGGAATAGTCGACGTATCAAGCAAAAACACATGATCAAAAACGTTGCTAGGAGTATACATTTGGTTTGCTTTTTACTGTATCTTTAAATTTCAATAATTTTCATAACAATATTAAGAATATGAATTTCATAATTTCATAAAATATAGATAAGCGATGATACAAACTAGAAAAATTGGATGGGATAGAAGAAACAACCTGCCATCGGAATCTAATTTGATTATTTCCAGAAAGTGCGTGGAATCTGAGATTCTCCAAAGAAATAAAAATATTTTCCATACGCATCATTTTTTCGGATGGGTGAATTATTGACGCAAATGTATTTTTTTCTTGTTTATGATATTCTGATTGTTAAAGTAAGAGGTCTGGTTGGTCACTAAATAGAGACCGTCTCGCAACCAATGTTGTCTAACAGTTTGCTAGGTCCCGGTTGATCAATAACGAAGATTGAAAAACAAAAAGATTTGTGATCAATGAATAATCTACTTCTTCCACCTCTCGTTTCATCACTAAAACGTCTGGATTTCCCCCTTGATGATCTAACCAAAATGCCACCGGGCACAAACTTGGGGTCAATTTAACTGAAGCTTACATCGAAAATTAAAAAAAGAAAATTTTTTCGTAGACAGAAGACGGAAGTGAATGATTAAATTTTCAGACTTGTAGCTCCATTGCTGTAGCCTGTGCTCATGATAGATATATACATAGACAGCAAGCTTGGCCAACTCGAGAACTGAAAAAAAAAATCTATGGTGGCAATTTTGGTGACATTTTTGATTGACAGTTTCTTATAGATGAGGGAGACTACTTTATATTTGGCATTTAATAGTTATCTCCCACAAAAATCGAACAAAACTGTATGATATACGCTTTTCTTTTTTAAACCTTGTACAATTGCATTGTCGTTTCAATAAGTCTCTGAGATCTGACTTCTAGAAATGTTGCCCTTTAATTGATCATTCTGAGGTTGAGTAGGGTCAGGATTGATGAAGCCCCATAATCGCGCGTGTATTTTGTTATTATGGCTGTAGTGACTTTTTGTGGGCGTTTCCTTCTTTAGTTTTGTGTCCACCCACGCAATAAAGATATTATTATATTTTCTATCTCTCCTGGAAACAATTTCTGTCATAATTAACTTCGTCTCCGTCTACCAGAGAGACAATCACGCGTGCAGCCCCTACGTGTGCACTCTCTCTCCCCTCTCTCCCCCTCTCTCTCTCTAATGTACACACTCTAACACACACACACAGAGACACGCATACAAGGAGACAGATGCGCACACGAACATAAACACACTTAGACGACACATACTAATACACACTTATTAACACTCCTATACATATTTAGGCACTCAAAAACGCGCTCACACACGTGCACTCATACTAACACATGAAAAAAAAAACAACAACAAAAGAACATAACGAGAGAGATAGAAGGGAAACGCAGTTAATACGAACAGACACATAATGATTGTACTGACAAAAAGGAAACAAACACGCATATCAGTGCATGTGTGCGCGTTTGTTTAAATGTGCTCTTGTGTGTGTGTGTGTGTGTGTGTGTTTGAGAGAGAGAGAGAGAGGGGTTGAGAGAAAGTGGAAGTTAAAAGCTAAAACAAAAGGAAATGAGAGAGGAGAGAAAAGCGAGGAAAGGGATATTAAGAAGAAGAAGAAAAAGAAAACTTGTTTCCTGTTGCCTGCGATTGACAGATGATAAAACTATTGATTTAGTTTTGAGCAAGTGTTACGGGGACGATGTTATTGAATGGAGATCTTTATCCGGTTCAAACGTCCTTTTGCTGGTGGAACGTTATGATGAAAGTCACTCGATCCACTCTTTGATCTTTATTCCTAAAAAACAAACAAACAAACGCTCTATCACACGTAGGGAAAGTCGGTATGGTCCATCAAAAAATCACAGACTCTAATAAGACTTAATCTAGGCAAACTAACGGACTTCGCTGGAATACTAACCGGAAGGTACCTTACGAACAAACGTCAAAATCGTATCAAATTAGATTTCATCGTCAGAATCTTTGTAGCATTAGTAAGAAAAAAAAAAGATTTGAAAAAATCTGCAATAAAAAATCAAGAAGATTTAAAAGTAAAACAGTTTACCGTTTAGGGGACGGAAGCAGTTCATTATATGGGGGTGTATTATATGAAATATCTCAATCATCCTGTTCCGACAATGGGGGTCAAAAGGAAGTCACGCTAGTAACCTTTTGACCAAAAGTAATTGACGCAGTTACTTATACAAAGGTCAACAATTTTTATAAAAGCCTCAAGCTCGAAGCTCTATGTTAAATCTTTAGTAAAAACTTGAAGAAGTAAGGGAAATTTATAAACGATCCTCCACCGCTCACCCAATACTTTGAAGCTCCTGATTCAGAAGAAATGCTGCGGCCCTTTTTTGTCTGGTGAATTTGGAAAAAGAAAATTCCTAAAAATTGAATTTAGTTCTTTTTATTCAATTCAAAGAGGGACAAAGAATATTCTCAGCAAATCTATCATAGGAGAGAGGTATCAACTGCGCAGCAGAGCATGGCTCAACATTCCTCATTGTTTGCAAGATACAGGCCGTCCCTGCTGGGTCAGCGGAATCAAAAGGCCCAGTCGCGTCACTGGCTCTGGATTGGGGTGATGTGCTCCAAGGGGTAACTAACCAAGCACACCAAGAAAACGACCGTTCCTGCTTGGTCAGTAGTTTCTAAAGGCCCGAACACATCACTAGCTTTTGGGTGGGGAATATCTTCTCTAAGGGTGACTATCCAAATCCAACCCTAAAAGGAACATCATGCAAACAACTCTATACATCGGCATCTACAACGTCAGAATACTTTTTGCAAAGATTCAAAACCTAAAAAGTACAGTATCAGTATGAACGAAATGAAGAGATCCGAAGAATAACTAATCGAAGTAAAGAGCAAGTATCTTCTATACAACTACGGAAATAAAAAGAAAAAAAAGCGGAGTCGGGTTTCAAATTAGCCCCCTCCCCCCAAAAAACCCAACAACACCTGAATGACAACCTCATAGAATTCAAATCTATCTCAAATTGCCCAGCCTATGTCACTGTACATCTCTAAGAAAGGTACAAAATCATATAAGTATACACCCGCTTCACAGTCAACCAGAAGAAGGGGAGATGGGCAAGATCTACAATGACTTAAACTTTATGCTCTAAAATTTAAATTCACTTTCACATCGTTATGAGACTCTTGAGCGCTCAGATAGCAATAGGTAAAAAAAGCTGCAATGACGAATTCGAATAAAAAATACCGAACTATAAAGGTGGAGATCAAGTAAATTTTGCAACTGTAAACCATGAACACGTTCTCCATGGAAAATTGGCTAAATAATGAAACCAAGAGCAAAATCGTCTACGTCCTTGTAGACAAGAGTGATAATATCAAAGGCGTTCGGGTTCTCAAACAAATTAATGTAGGGAGTGACCACAGAATAGGGAAATCCAAGATGTGAATAAGAAACCAATGCAGGTAACTGCAAACCACCACTTAGTGTACAAAAAGATTTCACTCATCTTTTTAAGCTCAAACTGAAAAGCAAATATGAACTTCTCATCAAACCAGGAATGAACGTGTACAAGCTCAACAACAATATGATAACATCTCTAATTGAAGTTGCAAACATGTTTAAGCCAGAGAACAAACAAATCACCATTAGTAAACTCTCTGGAGAAACAAGGAATGTCATGAAAAGACAGAAAAATCTAAGGCCTCCGACTACAACAAAGAATAAACTGAAGCAACCTAGCAGGACAAAATCATTCCAAAAGACAATAAGAAGACAAAACCAGAAAAAAGACGAAGAGAAAACAAGTAAGATACAAGACAGCTGTCATCAAAAGTATTCTTTACAAAGGTAAGAGTGTGAAGACTTTTAAAATACTCTCAGTACAGGAAGAAGGCAAATAACACGTGTGATCGAGGAAAATGAAGATCATATAACGTAAAGAGACCGACTAGCAGAGCCTTCAAAAGATTCCAACAAAAAACTCGATTGCTCCTAACATGGAACACAGAACATCGAACATGATGTACAAGCAACGAGAAATCAGGTAGAAGAATTATAGGAAGCCACTTTGACGGGAATGAAGTGAGCCATTAAAAAAATAAAGAGATGGAAAGGCTGTAGACCAAAAAAATCATCAATTTACTAAAAAAAGCTGGAAATATTATTATTCGGAAACTAACAATTTTATTCAACTTATGTGTCCAACAAAGTGAAGTCCAAAATGATTGAAACACCACAAACACAATAATGTATAAAAAAAAGGGACCCTACTGATCTAGACAACTACAAGCTATTAATCCTACTCAACTGCATCTATAAACTTCTTACCAAAGTGGTCACCAACCGAATCACTAAAATGATAGATGAAAAAAAATCACGGGAACAAGTAAGCTTTGGGAGAAGCTTCTCGACCATCGACCATCTCTATTTAGTAAAACAATCAAAAGATATCCGGGAAGATATAAAATACCACTTGCTGTAGTATTTGTTGACTTCAGACAGGCCTTCGAGTCAGTAGGTAACCGCAGATTTATTGATGCTATCATACAACAAAGTGCAGACCCTGGATATATAAAAGTCTCGCAACATATCAACCGGCACAGCAGTTCTTTTATTAGGTTAAATAAAGACTAGAAGCTCTTTCAGCTAAAAAACGAAAAAAATAAGTCAGAATTGGAAACGCAGGACCGAAGAAAGTAGACCACAACATCTACCTAGGACACCGACAAATTTTGCTTCGCTTTTGTAAGAGCAGCTTTGGGGAAGAGGTACCTGAGCATTATTTAGGAATTTGAAAAAAACTGAAAAATAAAGTGAAATATTTGTCTATTTGGCAAATTGTTATCTTATTTTACTCACCTATATTTCATGGCCATTGTCAGTTAAAAGAAAAAATATTGACAAATTCATTTTCGTTGACTTTTTTTTATTATATCAATTGATTCAATTTTTTTCAATGTTATTCCTTGCTTTCATTTACTGCCAAAGGTCGGAATATATGTTATTTCAACGATGCAATCATGAATTATCAAAAGGGAATTTAAAATGACTGCTTCGGGGAATTTTTCATAATTTTTTCTTTGTTATTTTTAGTCAGACAATATTTTTTTACGGTTGACTTAAACTGATAAAGCTTTGACAGCTAAAGCTTGGTCCTTAGAAAAAAATCGTTTTTTCTCTGGTATTTCAACGATTCTTCTCCATAGAGATCGCCTTGTATTGTAGATATGGCCAGTCAATTACATATCGATTCCCGATGACTGATTATATCAACTTTTTCTGTGGAAAAAAGCATATTTCATTGTTTTTTATGGTGCATGTGACGATATTTCATCAAATTTCTGTTGAGTAATGATGAAGCTAACTTTTGTAAATAGAATTACATCCATTTCAAGTTGAAAATTCTTTTAGTGGATTTTGTTATTACCAAATTTCAATTTTTTTTTAGATTTATGACTTGTACACTAAATGTTTTCAAAATGATTGATTCATCATTAAAAAGTAAACATTTTGAAAAAAGATGAATTTTACATTGCAATCAATGAAAATAAGTTCGGATTTTTCTAATCAGAATTTGGAATTTTTTCTTCCTAACACGAATGAAAAACTTAAAGATGGATTCTTAAAAGTTTTAATTACGTTTTAAAATAAGGAGTCAAAGATTTCAAAAGTTCCGTTAACCTGAATCACACTAGATATTGTTATGATATAAGTGTTTTAATTTAAGCATATTTTGATGTTTGCATTATTATATTTGATAACATTTAGGATGCACTCTCATTCCAATAAGAAGTTTAAAAGTTTCCCACCTCCTGGGTCCAATGCACGAATCTGAGACTATACTGTGAATTGATAAACATGAAAAGCTTGAATATCTATTGAATGCAATTCTTTTTCAAAATCCTATTTGTTCTTAACATTAGCTCAAGAAGTATTGTACCTCTTGTGTAATTTTTTTACCGTCATCTTGATTTTTAGATGTCCGTATTAAGCTGTTGCCAGAGAAACGACCAGCCCAATCGATTTGTTGTATAGAAGCAAGTAAAATATGGATGAAAGTAGTTTATAAGTACATCTGATCTATTTCTTATAGAGCATAGCGATTGATTTTCTAAATATAACGTTACCTGAGACTCAGTTAATTGACATATGATTCCAGATGAGAATAATGGGATGCTGGCCGTCATCTGATCGCAATTGTTCTAGATACACTTAAAGATGAACGTTATCAGCCTTGTCAGGAAGAGCTTACGAATGGTTAGTTCGGCTCAAAAGAATCACAAGGGCTTTTATTCGATTCTAATTTAGTCGTGCGTGATCCAGAATATAGGACAGATAATAACATAATGACCAGTGACCAATGCTGGATTATATAATGGGAAGGATTAACTGATGGCAACATTTTGACAAATCCGCCACAAAAGGGATTAAAAACATATATATATATATATATATATATATATATATATATATATATATATATATATATGAACAGAACACCTGCTAAACAAGGTGTTAAGGTTAATCTATATTTTTTCTATAATAATAATAGTAATAATAATGTTAATAATAATAATTATCATTATTATTATTATTATTATTATTATTATTATTATTATTATTATTGTCGTTGTTGTTGCTGTTCTTTTTGTTGTCTAGTAGTATCCCTTGCGCATCAACTTCTGGTTTGAAACCTAGGGCAGGCAAAGATGTTATGACTTGAAAGGCATTGACATTTTTCTTTTTATCCCAGTCAATTTGGTTGTTCAATGCCATTCTGTGCATATTGCATTGTAACGATTGCTGGAGAGTGAATCCAAACGGCCAGGATTGGAGTCGTTCCGGTTCAGGGGATTTATCAAGGATCTTGGGGAGAATTTTCGCCCTGCTTCCCCTGGTCGGTTCCTCCCTGGGGGTCGGGATACTTGAATATCAACTTGACAGCCAATGCAGAATACTTTTTGTTCCCTATACTCGTATGGAAAAATGTCTCATCTTATTTTCACGACCAAGATGCGTTTTTATCGTGACACAATCACTTGTCAAGTTGCTTTCCAAGGACAATGGAGCTGTTCTCTTCTGTGTAACATAGTGGATAATTTCGGACTGATTGCGATCAGAATAACCACTGGGATCCACCTGCCCTTAACTGTTCTCTTTTGGTGTGAGAACGTGGGTGTACAAATCATCATCATCATCATCATCATGATTATTATTATTATTATTATTACTATTAGCAATCTCACACCAGGTGTCTGGTGGTTACCGCTGGAGTTTGAGTGACAGCAAGTCTCCTCAAGTCTCCAGCCCTTCTCTCCTAGTTCTCATAGGCCACAGTAATACTGCAGTTTACAGTTTCATACTAGTTGCCCAGTGGTCATTGCTGAAGGCTGATAGACAGTTTGTTCCCCTGGTCTTCAGCCGACATCTTTTCTCCGTTTTGCCTATCATGCCAATCCTATGGTTTACGTTTCCGCTTTCATTTCCAATCCTCTGTTAGGTCACTGTTAACAATTAGCGTTGCAGTCTTTATATTCCAAGCACTTTCCTTAGTATCTGTGCAGTTCCTAGTAGTGCTGGGGTCAGTACAGTTTCGATCCTTCCCTTTATCCTGATCTCCTCCAGTCTCGCCCTCAGTTCCTAGGGCGCCCACTATGACTGGCACGATCCTGGCTTTCATATTCTTCAGTTCTCTCGCTAGATCCTGATATTTATCCAGTTTTTCACTCTCCTTCCTCTTTATTCTATGATCCGTAGGTACAGCCACGTCTACTATTTAGCAGGTCTCCCTCTTCTTGTCTACGATTACCAAGTCCAGTCTTCTTGCTTGGATGAGGTAGTTAGTTTGGATGTCAAAGTCCCAGTATTATTATTATTATTATTATTATTATTATTATTATTATTATTATTATTGCCGTTGGTTTTTATTATCATCACGATTGATTCATCTTTGCTGGTTTTGTTTCCTATGTTTATCCTTGAAAGAAGAAGTTTTTTTGAATTTTATACGTTTTTACAGTTATTATTTCATATTGTTACCTATGTTAGATACAAACTCCTGCAATATATATATATATATATATATATATATATATATATATATATATATATATATATATACACTTATATATATATATATATATATATATATATATATATATATACGAAGAGAGTTGATGTTTGATCAACCCTACTAGGGAGCCATCTTAATATCAATGTTTTGTTTTTAAATCCCGAAATGGTTGCAGGATTAACAACTGATGAACCCCAAAAGAGGACAGTTAGACATAGTACCATAATGTAGCATTCTGTGTAAGGCATGAAAGAAAAAAAACAGGAGAAAATTACAAAAATTGCAATAACAGATGTTGGGAAATGAGTGACTGAAATGAAGCGAAAAAAAAAGCTCATTTTGATGTATTTTGTGCTCAAAACTGTAAAGCTTCCTAGAACAGAGTCAAAGGTAATGTTGAACGATAAAGCTTCACCAAAGAGGACAAAACTAAAGGTTGATAAATACAGCAAAGTTAGATGAGAACAATGAAATTGAAATAAATCATTTGGTATGTATAGAGACATTGAAGAGCACCTTGCCATGTGCTCAAAGCGTGAAATATGCAATCACTGCGTAGACGTGGGAGCCAACAGAACAAACTGAGAACCAACTTTGGATTACACGAAGAGCTATGGAAAGAGCAGTGCTAAGGTTACCCATGATAGATAAAAAAAAACGATCAACATGGATCGGGACTAAGATTAGAGTGAAGGATACCAAATGAATTATAAGCAACAAAAATAAGGGTTGGTGGGATACTTAGCAAAAAAGGATGATAGCAAAAACTGATTGATGGCATTGACTGTGTGAACACATTGGGAGAAGACCTGACACAAAATGGAACGATAAGATAGAGAGTTTTGCACAACGAAAGTAAGCGCTTTTGTGATGGTCACGGAAGGAAGGAGAGAACTACTGGGGATGTGACCATGTAAAATTACACACACACACATACACAGACAGACACACACACACACACATATATATATATATATATATATATTATAGATTTTATAGTGGCATAGCAACAGCAATTACTTCGAAAGGCATCAGCTGTATTCAGAGAATTAGAGTATCGTTTGCCAGTTAAAGAAAGGGATAGGTTTACTTTATACTTGCTGCTTCCAAAATAGTCATGGTATGTTATGCTTGTCATCTGAGAATGTTGAATAAATGTTAAACGAGCGACTAGTCTCATGATTTATCACAACACAATTGTCGGAGAACACAATTGATAAAAGCATATTCAAGCGTTTGACAATATTCCTGGTGAAGTAGACCGATTCGAATTCTTACCCTTCAAGGTCTCCATTCCACGCTACCGAACACTGCTACGACGAATGTAAATGGTGATTGAACTTGACGCTTTCGAGCAGAAAATCTCGTCTCTGACGATGAATTGAAGATCGCTTGATTCTGCATTAGCGTTGACCCGAACATGGCTATTCCGAAAACTTTTGCTTTGAGAGGCTTCTCAAAATCCCTGTTACAGTTTGTCAGCATGCTTGGTATCGCAAGTTCAAAAGCCGTTCCTCAGATTGGACAATGTAACAGACGTATCAGAGTTGCCCTCGAGAAATCTTTAACTTTCTGTTCATGAGCCAAGAGCTTATTTAGTCCTAACAAATGCTTTTGTTCTGTTTGTATCGGTAAGATTTAAGTTAGGATCTGGAAAAGATTAGAGTAGAACTGATCAGAAAATGATTGTGGTATTAAATGTATTTTCAAAAAAAGAAAAAAAAAGAAGAAACCCAAATCAAAAGTCACTAATAGAAAGATGAAAATTCTCTTTGGTCATCAATTCCCAAAACTTTCCGAGTCTTATATATTCATAAAATGAATAATCAAATGCATAATCGGCTAGTGTATTGCTGATTGAAGTCCTCATGGTAAACATTTGATCCCTCCTGACATGCAAATCAATAGAAATTGAGCTTAGATAACCGAGAATGGTGTGTACATCTCTATGTTCTTGCCCCAATGGTTGATTGTTGTGCTATTCCATTACATTCACCGACATAATTTAAAGATCATTGTTGAAGCAAATTTATTGTCCAACCTAATGCTGACGTTGGAAAATAAGCAGCAAAGTTTAAATGCCAGATTTGATGGCAGACACGTCTAAATAAGAAAATAAGAGAAAACTCGTCTTGTTATTCCTGATTTCTAAGAATCCAGTTAGAGATATAGGATTCGCTAAAGACTAACGCCCACTTTGGGAAAATTAGAACTTTCATCGGTTATTTGGACTGTGTCATCATATTTGTTCGATCAGCCGTCGTCCTGATATTGTCAAATAAAGTATTTATAATAATAATAAAGAGAATTTTTCTGTTTCTCTCACCGTAACAATATACTTTTCCTCTTGAAGGGGTTGTTTCCAGTGATGGAAATATCTCTGACGCATGATATTAATCAGTGGACTCTTCCGCTGAAACAAATTAGATAGTTTCAATTCTTAAAAGTAATCTCATACGAATTCAAGTATATCCGTGATTTTTTTTCACGGGGTTTTCAGAAGATATTGTTAATAATAGTCTGAATAATCAACAGAATAGGGGCAATGTTTCACCTCAGAATTTCGCTAAATATTCAACCTTTATCATTAATGGCTGCTTGCGTGTAGGCAACATGTCGCTAAACTGATGAAAGTAATGCGTAAATTAGAGTCAGCAACGTCTGATGTCCTTTATGAGCCTGATTCATAATATTTCTGATAGCAACGGTTAAATAGCATTTATTTTCAATTTCTGCATTTTTTATCAATCGAAAGCTTATGTTTAGGGATCAAATATTGTCTAACGCTCAAGATGAACATTCTCCTGAATTTCATCCTTTGGTGAAGCATTTTGAATTATTGTTGATCTGCTTAAAGGTATTTTTCTGATTCCAAATTTCAGTTGCTTTTCATTAGAACCGAGGCCATCGATTTTTGGCTGTTAATAAACAGCACAGACAGTAAAAGGGAATAAACTCTCGATGAGACATGAACGTTAACAAACATTCTTTTATCTCTTTGAGAGTCCTCCTTCGCTTGACAGCTGTTGTACAAACCTGTAACCTGACTTTCGATTTGAAATTTTTAAAAAGAAAAGAAATTTGGAGAAATCAAACAAGGGAGTGAAAGGAAGGAAGGAAGGAAGGAAGGGAGGGAGGAAGGAAGGAGGAGGATAGGAAGGAAGAAATAGGTAGAGGATTGAGAGAAAAGAATTTAGAGAAAGAAAGATTGAAAGAAAAATGATAAAAGGAAAGAATAGAGTAGAAAAAGATCAAAAAGCGAGAGAGGGAGAGAGAGAGAGAGAGAAAGAAAGAAAGGAAAGGATTGAAAGGGTAATAAAAAAGAATAAATGATGATAGGAAAAATGAGGATAGAAATGAAAGAGTAGAAAAGGAAAGAAAGAGAAATAACGGGGAGAAAGAAGGAAAGTAAGGAAGAAAAACAGAGAGAAAGGTAGTGATGGGTATAGGAATGAAGACGATAGAAAGAAATGCGTAGAAAAAGGAGAAGGAGGAAGAGAGGGCAAAGCACTGAAAGAAGAGAAGTAATTGAAGATGAAAACTGCAGGAAATTCTAAGAAAGAATTGTTGATTGATATTCCCACCATGTCGCCACGGTAATGGATTTCTACCCGACCGGGCAATACTTTTACGCTCGACCCGGTCATTTCATATCGTGCTGGGCTTTGGCATTCTGGCCCTGCAGTACTTTGCAAGGGCACCCAGAAACATGGGAAAGAGGAAGACCAGCAATGGCGTTTGGGATCAAAGGATAGTTTGTGATTGACCCCTAGGGTTGGATGAAGGGGAAATGTGTGTGTAGGGAAGGGAGATATCCTTATAACTGACCATGCATCGAGCTGTATGTATCTTTTGTTGTTGTTTTCCATTAAATAACGATGACCACTGCGGAAGTGAGTGACCACTTCAGCATCTCTACACGAATACAAAACAAAGCAAAGACAGTTTTCAGATCGTATATGAATATGCAAACTTCGATCCAAACAAATACATTCAAACACACATACATATATATATATATATATATATATATATATATATATGGGCACATCTTCATGTGCACATAATAGCATGTGTGCTTCAATGCATGTACGTGTCCATATACATGTATGTATATATGTATGTATCCATATATATGTATGCATGTACGTATGTACATATCCATATATATTCATCTATGTATGCATCTACACAAAAACATTATTTGGCATGTCTGCAGATGCAAAATACGTCACACATGGCCGTCTTTAACGTGGACAGTTATCGGGGTCCCTCGGTCTGGACTGTAGACAAAAGGACGTCCCTTGACCTTTATTCATTTAATATTATAGAAAGGTAGTCTCCTGTTGACGGCTTTGGGATTATTCCCGAATTCAAAGACGGATGATTGAAATATATTTAACTTTGCCAACTCTGAGTGAAATGTTTCATGCCATTTCGATAGTGAATATTCATCTTCCGTCATGTGATCATCATGATTCTTTTCCTTTTTTGCACGCATTTGTGCAATTTGAAACAAGTTTATTCAGCTATATAGCTACAATAAAACTGAATTTCATGCGATTGATTCGTATGGGGATTTGATATTGAAAATGTTTATTTTTCTTCTCTTGACGTAGTCGGTAACAGCTCGAACCATGTGATCAAAGACCGTTGTTTTGTCTCTGGTCGGGGCTGTTCAAGTTCTCTACTTACTAATGTTCTTGGGAAAGGCATGACACCGTTTCTTCTCCCTCCCAGCTATGGGGTGAAATTGGAAGGGAGGCAACCAGTCTAGGAGGAGGGTGACTGATTCCTCACCAGGGACTGAAGCCTATGTCCAATCTAATGTCCCTCTAGCTACCCATGCAGTCAGATGTATTACACTCCTCTTCCTTCTGTAGAAACAGAACGAAGGCCATAAATTTCCTTTTCTCGGTAAATCATCCATCAAGTTTCATTGAGAGAAGAGCCAACATTTTCAATTACCTTTGAATTTCACTAGTTGTGTACTTTCAGTAAATCCTTAATGCAATCAGGAAACGATCTATTCAAGCAGAAATTGGAATGATTATGTAAGCAAAGAAGAACAAAAGAAATGTAAGGTTTTCGTAATTCACAATGGGAGAAATTCAATAAATTGAGCCGAAAAACGAATTTAGTTGTGATCCTAATCGTTTTAAAAAAAAAATCTAAAATTAAACACGAAAGTGATGAATATACAGGTCATTGGTAATCATGCAAAGCCGCGTGAGGTAATGGGTAACGATGAGAAGTGAAGCAACGGGATCATTTATCAATATAACTATCTCTCTAACCAATGAACGAACCGAAACCTAGATTTTGACCACTAACCTGGAAAATAGCTTTTAAAAATTAAGTCTTTTTTTTGTTGTTCCTTCGTTGTAATTTCACCACAGTGCGTTATACATTTTTTTTTTGCTTGAGGTGTATATCATCTAACACTTCGACTAAATGTTTAAGCTCTCTCTTTCTCTCTCTCCTCCTCTCTGTCTTCCTTCTCTCTCTCTCTCTCTCTCTCTCTCTCTCTCTCTCTGTGTCTCTCTCACTTTTCATTTATCAGCCTCTCTTTTAAACACACAGAGTTTTTTCCACGCATATTGTAAGATCTGGATTCGCAGCTTCAGTGTTCGCGGAAGAATTATACGCACACATACAACGAGGATCCCTGTATATAAATGACATAGTGGATTCTATTGAAAATGGCCAAGTACAACATTCTGAGGAGAATATCGTACAATGGCGGGGTTGAGGTTTAAACAAATGACTGTCAAGATTAATCACTCACTTTGGCGTTGGAGATGATTTGCCCGTTTAATTCGGCACGGATCAATCGACGACAGTGGATTCAGATTTCATTTTGACGAAATAATGATACAGATATAAATTATGACAGCGTGACACTGGACCGGAGATTGATGGAGGGCTAGATGCATAGGAAATGAAATCAGATGGGGATAAAGGCGTTGATTCGAGACCATTGAGGAAGGAGGGCAGGATATATACGTAGGGGTATATGTGAAAGCCTTGGTGTGCATATACAAGGTAGGTGAAAAAAAAACAAAACAAAACAAATACACCTTATTGGAAATTGGCGATAACCTTATTATTTATTGGACGATTGAAGTCAAACTAGCTTTACTTTGAAGCACACAATGGTAGAACTTACCTGTTGAGTTGAAATTCAACGTGGGCACCTATATCTGTAAGCGTTTCCTTATGACAGTCCGTTGGTATGTTGACAAAGAAATTTCGAAGGCGCATTGATCGTCAGAACTTTTTGCATCTTTGATGGCTATGGTTTTTCAATGATGCCTTGTTGTCGGTGTAGAAATGGAAATTAATAATTAATAATTTGGCTCCCCAAATTAATGATCAGATCATACTGAGAAATAGCAGAAAAGAGATAAAAATAAAGAAGATAAAAATAGAGAAAAGAAATAAATATCATGACTATTGATGTAACTAGGGAAGGGTATGGAAGTGATGTTAAATCGCACCAGGGCCCAAATAGAAGCCTCCGAAGATTTATGACTAGTTGTCCACCGACTGTATTTCTTTTAACATTGCACAATGACAAATCTCATTAGATGTGAGCAGGTCACCTCAAGGAGCTCAGCCAGCCTGGGTCCTCAACTAACCATTTAAGCCCCTGATCAAGACTTCGCCAAAGAATTTTGAGTATCGTGGACGAGGGTGACAGTTATGCTCATGATCACTGCAATATTAGACTGTGCTAAATATTTGCTGTCATGTGATATACTGCAACTGTCACTAGTACTATTTGGTAAATAATGGACTCACAGCATACATACTCATTTATCGAATGCGGAACCGAGGCCGGCAAAATATGAGATGGCGAGAAGAACTGGACAGGTTCAGAAAGTATTAGCTCTGCGACGCCCATTATAGAGAGGTATGCCGAATCCAGGGGAAGGACTATGTCCAACGTCGAACCATAAGAAGTCTTATAATAAGTACTACAATAAAGTCCAAAATGACGATTATTTTTTTATGGATCGGCATTAAGTAGCCTGAAGTTAATTTATCAGGTAAATAATTTTCAATAATCGTAGTACCTTAATTTCAAATTTATTTTTCTTTAAGTCTCAAATCATATCAGGCTGTTTTGATGAGGGATCAGACATAGAGTGTTGAGAGTTTCTATGACAGAATTGTTATTATTAATCATCCAATGGGATTTTCTCATTGAAGTACTGACAAAAAAGAACACAGAAGATTTGGCATATGAGCTCATTATATGGTTAGATGATAACACTATAAATTCATTAAATGTCATAACTGAAAAGTTTCAAATCGAATGAAATCGGGAAAAATTTCAACTTATTACTAGTAATAATGTAATTAGTTTGGTTCTAAGAGATGGACATTTAATACTTCTATTAAATCTTTTACGTTTTTTTCCCATTGCACGACATTAGGATGTTTTTTGCTTTAAAAAAAAAATCGATGCATTTGGTATCATAACATTTCATATCAAAACAGTTTGTAAGAAATTACTGACCCTTGATAATTACTTATATCTTTAAAATCAAACAAGGCTATGACTTCGATTCACGTTATGCCAGTTGAAATCTCGTTAGAATTTTTGACAGATTAGATCTGCAAAGTCACTTTTGAGTTTTTTATTTTTCTCAGTATTTCACCCTTAAGGCTCCTTTTTTCTGCCTAGAAAGCATTTGTCATTAAATCCTCGTTCCAGGTTCCTGAAAAATGGCTTTGAATTTCAAAACACAGGGCGGTTTGACAAACAGTTTTTCAACGTCGGTCTAATTAAGCTATTCAGATGCATTTTAACCTCAGGAAGGCTTTGACAAAAGGGAAGGCTGAAGCGGTGAACGGTCAAGCAAAGGACCCTTAGAATTACGTCGTTGGATACGTGATATCACTGTTGAAGCAGGCAAAAGGAAATTTCCAAGTGTGAAAAGGAAAAAAAAAAAGAGAACGAAAAGATGTAGCTTTGACAAAAAGGAGCAGAGCTGGGCATATGTCATCCTCAGAACGGGTAGACGTTTGCAGGCAGTCATGACTTGTTGAGTCTTAAGCAGTGGCCATCTTTGCCTGACTTGGAGGATAAAAAGTTGGATAGATGGACTGACTTGAGTCCTGCAGAAATACTCGCATCGCTTACAAAACTTTCTTCTGTTTTTTCTATGCAGATATGCTTGAAACAATAAGATGTGGGTACTCATATCTGAATTTTTGTCTTATAAAATTAAAAATAAATAAATGAATAGACTTCTATCCACGAAGCAACCTGGGGGATTCAAGTGTGTCGATACAATGAACTCGCCGTTACAACAGATGGATCTTGTATGAAATATATCATCATCAGCAGCAGCCTCTTACTGCTCGTTTCTAGACATAGATTTTCTCCAGGATCCAATAGACCTCTCTATCGTGGGAGTCACAGGGAAACTACTTTCAAAACTTGTGTAGTTTGTCCCGCTATCATATATTCTGCCGGCTGCAGTTTTGCATATGATCTCTGGGGCCCCACGTTGTGAGTTGTGATGTTCGTCGGTTGTCTGACATTCTTGTCACATGACCAGCGAACTGCCATTCGAGTTTACAATGGGTTCAAAGAAATCTCTGACTCCTGTTTTCCCATAACTAATTTATAATCCAAACGTACCTACAAAACTGACTGATTGATATTTTCTAAATATGTAATGTTCAATATGCTAGTAAAATCTTTGCAAATAGAATGAATGAATCTTGAAGTGATTATGGTTAACTATATAATCATCGGTAATTAATTGTTTGTTGAACAGGTCAGTAAAGTCTTAGAAAATACCTTGAACAGGCTAATGTTTAATGCACACATAGAGATTATTCTAAAGATGTTAAAAGGAAAAATTTATTCAGGCTTCATTATTCTAGGGGTCTAGTATTGCCAATTTTTGGAATAGTTCTCTAGAATATTAATGGGCTCTTGCTGCAAACTGATCTCTGACACTGATAGTCTTGTGAGAATATGTGAACAAAAGAGCCGTTTGAATGTGTATCATTAAATAATGCTTTTAGGACAATGACGTTACAACATTCTTCTTTTGATTCACACTACATTACAGATAGATTGTCGAAACTCGATCTAACACATTTCAATTGACATTTACAAAATCTGAGGCTGAAGAATCAAATAATCAAATACGGTTTTGTGAGAAACAAACTGGGATCAGGTGCAAATTAGCATTATGCTTTGTAAGTTGTAAATTGGGACCGCTGGACCGCGTTCGAATTATTACTAGGAGTGTTAGGAGTTGAGGGTTAACCTGACAGATGAAGTCAGAGTATGGACTCGAACAGTTTATATTTGTTCCTTGCAAACGCCTCTGCGGAAGGCATGAATCCATCTCCCTCTCTCTATCTAAGCGTAAAAAAATCACAGAATGAAGTGAGTGATGCCCCCTTAGGTGCTTGTCGCCTTCTAGTCTAAATCACATATTGAACACAGAACAGGAAAAATAAGTGGTAATGTAATGTGTGGATTCAAAAAGAAAGGGACGGCTGATGCCACAGGCAGTGCAAGGGCACAATTTGAATTACTTTGAAACTAATAGTCCATCAAGCAAAAATTATACCCGGAATAGTAATTAGTTAACCTCAACATGTTGATCAATACTCGACAGATAGAAGTATTTTACCACATTGTCTGCATTGTTGATTTTTTTGAAAAGGCATTTATTGTGTATCGTTAAAGAAGTTTCCTCTTTTCACTATCGTATTTGAAATTGAGGTCTTAACAAACCAAGACGTCTGCATACCAGCAAATGAATATCAAACAGATCTGGTCAGTCACTTAATAGGAGCTGTCACTTGACCAATGTCTTTTGGTAGCACGGTGGTGATCAATTAAAGCTTGGAAAAAAAGGGGAGGATCAATGGATAAGTTACTCGTATCGCCTTTTATTGGGCAGTGATTATTGGAAAAGTCTGGAAAAAAAATAAAAACAAGCGTGAATTCTGTCGGCCCAAAACTAAGGGATCAATACAGAATGAACTCACTTTGCGAAATGAACCCCATCTAAAAACCTATTTAAGGAATTTTTTTTTCAAAAAACAAAAAAAAAAATCGTTTTTTTTAGACATGATGAAGAGTAAATATTTAGATTTTTAGTTTTCCAGCTCAATTGGTACGACTTGTGTGCGTAATAGGTATACAGCCTACCAGCCAGATAAACAGGTAGACCAACTTGAAACCTATGTTCACAGTTTTTGCGACAGTTTTGGTCAACGGTTTCTAAAAAGTTAACAATAAAAATTGATAACATGCTAAAATATTGATGCACACCAATATATGCAAACACTCATGAACGAACAGGGCAATACCAGTTGTGTACGGATAAAGTTATATTCGAATCAAAAAGATGTGTATTCGTGCGTCAGGGTGGTTTCCTCTTTGGCTGTGGTGTGGCTGTGGGGCGGTCGGACTTGAAGCAGTCCAACAACAACTTTCGGGTTCTAACTGATGATTTTGGATTTTGAGTCAACAGCAATCAGAAACTATTGCTGTTCAAGGAGACATGAAAAAATGACTCAAGGTCATACCTGCCGAGCTCCCAGGGATAGAATTGCTTGCCCGATCTGCAGCAAGCAGTGTAAATATGACTTTGGTCTAAGAAGCCCCCGGTGGGAATACAGATGTTGTATCGACGGATCCACGTTATCCGTCATGATGTCCGGTGGTTGTCTGCCATTCTTGCAACATCCCAATTTTCCTTTAATACATTATTCTGTCTTATAATTTCTCTATGTTTTGTTGAGTATGATTCTGTCTTGTGCGCGTTGTTTGGTTTTCAATATAAGGGTCAGTCATTTGGTTAGGTTCCACGTTCCAGTTCCATAGGTGACTATCGGGAAGATATGTTGGTTATATACCCTTTTTTTCTAGCACTAACAGGATTGTTTCTTGTTCTTATAGCTTGAGCTTATCCAGCCAGAAGCTTTCCAACCGGAAGTGATTCTCCTTTAGATCCCTTCTTATTTTGAGGATTCCGTGGAGATTTGTTGTCCTATGTAGATACAGAGGACTACTTTTTCCAGATTTTCGTCTTTTATTTTAATTGTCGCGTCTTTGCCAAATCGAATTTAATTGAATAGTTCTCATAATGAGAGGCTGATATCAGGTAGATGTGGAGAGGACGTCGTCGTTGACTGCTATTGATTGTCTCAGACGACAGTGCTGGACAAAATCCCGGTACCACCTGTCCCTCATACACCAGAAGTAGAGAGACAACTAGATCATTGTAGTAAACCAATTCGTATTCCAATAAGTCGGGTAATGATTGAAACCTCGTTCTGCTTGGTCAGGGGGAACAACGTCCCTCTGTAACCCTATCATCATCATCACCATCATCATCAGTAGCTGCAGCAGTTTATCAGTGCCCGTTGTTAGACATAAATCTTTCCAAAGATTCACCAGATATCTCTATCATGGGCATCGCAGAACCAGTACTTCATGAATCTATCTAGCTTGTCGCGCCATTTTACTTCCTGTCAGCCAAAGCCTCGCAACTGATCTCTGGGGATCCATGTTATGAATCGTGATTTCTGACGGTTCTCTGGCATTCTTCAAAGGAAGATGGGACCAGTATATGTCCAAATACCCATCACATTTGACCTGAAAACGTAACTGAAATTGGATATACTTTTTTTTTCTTGTGGAAGAAGTGGCCTTTGAGAAAACAGGCAGCCCTGTGTTCCCTTACTTGTTTTTTTTTTTTTAGCATTATATCACTGGTACCACTGGTTCCAATGTTGGATTAAATCTTGGCGTTACACATAATATTGTGTTACTTTATTTACTATCCTTTCAAGTTTTGTTCATCCATAACAAACGAAACACGCCATGCAATTTCTGCAATAAATTAGACACATAATGTATTTATTGTTCGAAAACAATAAATTGATCGCTCGATTACGCTTTTGCTCGTTCGATCGAAGAGTAAAGTGACCTCGAAACGGACAGTAAAGTGCAGGTAAATCGGCTGTCCACTGAAGCATTCTCAGTGAAGGGACACCATGTTCTTTGGTAATGTCCTGGTCGAGTGGGTAGCAAAGATTTATAATAAACACTTAGACAACGACCAGAGCTCACATGCTTATGACTCGCAAACATTATTCATACATGGTTGTCAGGCTGCTTCATTCACACAGTATTTTTTTGTGCTTTGATTGCATAAAGACGAGGAAAATTGGCACGTAGTTGTAACTTGTCTTAGGTTTACGCCTGGTACCAGTTTTGGTGTACGTGAGAGTTAAGATCTACCGAAAGAAGATCTTTGGTGAAGGTACCAATCAGAACAAGTGGGAAAGGCCAACGGAAAATAGGGCTAATGGCGCTAAACGAATCATTACCCGTCAGTTAGCAAAGGTTTCTTTACGATGATCGGAGATTATAATATTATAATGCATGGCATACATGATTGGTGACTGTTTTTATCTGATTACTGCCAAGTGGAGACCGTCTCAAATCCTTCGTATGTGTTTCAGTATTTGTTGTTATCATATAGGAGTGAATACTAATGTTGGCGCATTTGTTACGTAATATATCCCGAATTGCATATAAACTACTTTTCAAATAACAGCCATCCCATTGTGCTCAGCGCTGAATATCAGAAACAGATGTTTGGATCAAGGGGTCAGATATTTTAAAAGAGATATTTTTGTAACTAGAAGTTTAACCATTTCTACGAAAAAAATAGTCATTACAGAATCTGATGTGAGTGCAAAAAATATATCACTGAAAAACACTGGCTCTGTCTGCTATTGTACTTCCGTAGGCATTTGCGCAGCTCAACCAAATTTGATATGCATACTTACTGAACTGAAAAAAAAAAGAGGGCAATTTAGTTTTTCTGGGAATAATTAAAGAGTTTTTACTTATAGATATAATGCAAAACTGAGACCTTACTTTCCGTTCAATGGCACAGCTTTGGCTTAGCTCAAAAAAATCTTGTATTCATACTTTCCAATTGAAAAAAAAAAAGGGTTTCAGGAGGGGATTATACTTATGATATAGCTATAACGATAAACAGAATCATTACTTTCCATGCAACACACACAAACATACACACACACACACACATATATATATATATATATATACTAACTGTAAACGGGCGGAAGGGCTATGTTCGGCTAGTAGGATATAAATGAAATTTCGATTCTTCAATAGCGAATCAGATGATTCTGAGGCTAATAGATTCAATTGAATCCGAAATAAAGAAATCTTTTCCTTTTGAACTTTTACTAAATTTAATTTGATTCTTATGCAGTGGCATCTTGATGAAACCGCTCGGATAATCGAGCGATAACGGCTTGTTTTAATTGGTCGCTAATTCCTGATTACATAAGACCCAAGAGAATGTTATCAGCTAATTGCATTATGGAAGCTTCAATCAGACGAACGAATTTGAGGTGTTGCTCAGCGGGTGCACAATGCCAGTAGTATCAGTTGAAAACTGGAGCTCGATAGGTTTTACTTTCTCATTACTTTATTTACGACATTTTTTTTAATGCGTTAATACGGTACGATCCCGTTATGACGGAAAATTTACACAAAATTGCCGTTATGATGGTTCGATTTCACAGGAATCATATTCATAATGAGAAAAGATGCAGATATAATAGTCTTTCATTGCTTTTTCACTGTCGAATGCCCGATGACCGGGTTATAAGTCTAAATAAAATGAATGAATGCCTAGCGAGAAGTGAGAATATACAGAAGGTGCCAATAGAATGGATATCATCAAATAGTGTCCTAAGAACAATTGCCGTTACAACGAAAGTCTACCGTATTATAGGTTTTGCATATACTAGATATCTGAGTAGCAGCGCATGATAAGTGCCCAATGAGCCATTAAAAAGAGGATATATTCTTTATGCTTAGAGTTACGATGCATTTTTTTTTTAAATTTTGAATCTTGGACACTGTATGAATCATAATGCGTTATGTAGTCAAAGTCTATTTAGATAACTTAACTTAGCACCGCAAAAAACAAAAATGAAAATTTTTGAAAAATGGTTCGTTTAGGACCAATCATGAGCGGCCACTCATATGTATTTGTTAAAAGAGCTCCTTTTTTTTGATAACGAATATCTGCGGTTCTTTTCGCTCCCAAGATCTTTAGCAGAAAAAAAAGAGCACTTAATTAGGCTTCATCAGCGATGACTTCACTTTTGTTTCCTATTTGATTAGTCTCGAACCTTTCTCATTTTTTTGTGTTTTAGTGATAGTATGGCTAAGCAAGACCTAATTATGACAAACAATGAAGCAAGGCGCGTCAATCCGACTTGGAGAAAGCTACCAGATTAAAATGTTACCCTTGAACTTCGGGAGGACGAACAGTTGCTGCTCTGTTCCGACCAAAAGAGCTCAAAAAAACAATTCCAAGTTTAGCATAATTTCTTTACGCCTATTTGATTAGTTACAATTATTGCCTCAGGCCCCAAACATCACAAGTTTCTCTGTTTCTGCTGAAATACGCGAAATTGTGATTAGTAACCGAAGTTGTTGAGTTTAGTTACAGATATAGTGGCCAAACCAGTCCTAGCCATAGCTCAAATCTCAGATTAAATCTAGTAATTACTTAAAACAAGCATTTTGTTATAACCCTGGCTGTAACTCACATCTCGTGACCAAAATTCCATTACACCGTCTATCATGGTTTTCGACTTTTACATTAATGAGATTTAAAGATATTTAGATGTTAGTTCTGGAACATGGAAACTTTTCTCTGTACTGTAAGATCAGTGAACACGAGTGCAAACTCAAACCCGAACATCGGGAACATGGGAAAAAGCATGATGTTTGGAGTAACAGCAAAAAAAACCCCAAAACGATACGATGTTGAGAAATCAGATTATATGTTTCCATATCTGAACCAGATGAGGACAGTTTGTCCCACAATCTTTTCTTCTCAATGTGTACTTGATAATTCTGCCTATGAACAGGCTGGAATTATCTCCGATTCGGTCTTAATCCACACTCTTTATACCTAGTGTAAGCTCTGACACCAAAAAATAGAATTTTGCATAACTTCTGAAGTAAACAATGAATAGAGACGAATGATCGCATTTCCTACGCAATTCTGGCCCGATGAATTCAGAAACATAGTAATCACTTATATCTAAACACATCCTGACATTTGTCCAGGACTTAAATGGCAAAAAGCAAAAGATGTTGAGAAAACCAATCATATGTTTCGACGTATAAAGAATGGATACGGGAGAAGTGAGTAAATTTTAGGGCAGATCCATACGCAGTCATCTCCCCTGCACCATTGTAATATGTTCATGCCATATAATATCGCCAAATCTTCATGTCTGAATCATGAGGGAAGATATAATATGTGATTCTTTCTTATAGCTTCATTGCCGTATCATCAGGTGAGTTTTCCTTAATAATACGAAATATTGAACTTTGAAAATTAGACAGTTACCTCCCAGCTTGTCAGAATTCCACCATTAATTGGGTTACCATTCACAACTTGTGAATATATCTATTTAAATTTCCAACTCGGAGGACGGATTTTTAATCGATTCTCTCTCTAAACCAAATAAATAATAGGTAAATCTACATTAAAGGGATTGGCCAGTGTCTCAAATAAACAAAGCATCAAATTTTCAAGACCAAAATAAAGAGAAATATGTGATAAGGTTTTTTTTAAGATAATGAGATACGCAAATCTCAAAAACCACATGTCGAGAAACGAATTTGCTATTCTTGTATTTACCTTTTTCTACGACGAATTGTAATTTGTTTTAGGAACTACATCACTTAAAAGTCCGAGACAGTTAGGGTGAGCATCGGTCTGCTGTGTTTCACTGTTTCCAGGGAACTAGACTCACATGTCTGTATAGAGACGAAAGAGTATAGTGTACCATATTTTCTGGTTGTTTTGGTCACTAGTGTAAAAATCTATTTCCTCAAGATACTAAGTACATTTATGATACGTATGTATATATCTTACCGGGTAGTTTACAGATAACGTTTCAGTGACTCATATTGAAGGCATGGTTACTGATATTCAAAATGGTTTTATCACCAGAAACGCTTTGATACCACTAAACACTGTCACGATAACATTAAAGATATAATATTGATCAGCAATTGTTCAATTACACTAGACTACATACCATCTTTAATGGGCAAGATAATTGCTCTTGAAATAATTATTGAAATAAATAGATCGATGGAGATTGCATTGATTATAATTTAATTTGTTTCAAGAAAGTGATATTTGTTTCTTAATGATTTCATAATGGGAAAATATAAAGTAAATAATCATAATTCTGTTACTTTCTTTTACCAGGTTAAGGCAGCTTCTACTTGATTTATTTAGGCGAAAGTTAGTGAGAACTTTAAGAAATATTGCCAAGGGCTGACATGAAACTTTGGCAATATTTTGAAGGGTGGACTTTTACCAAAAAAATTAGGGGAGATGATTGTGCATGGACACGCCTCCAAATTTAATCGCTTCTCCCGTGTCTCATTAGAGCACAAACAGTTGATATTTACAATAATATATAATCGGTTCTTCTCAACATTTTTTCGCTTCTTTTCTGCTGTTTTTGTCTTCGTATATTGTTAATATGTGTTTGGATATCAGTAATAACCGTGTTCCCGAATCACACAGATCGGAGTAGTATGGAAAAATGAGATCATTTGTGTCTGGATATTGTTTACGGCAAAAATTATGCGATCTTCTGATTTTGGTGTCCGAGTTTGTGTCAGCACAAGGTGCATATAGGGTTGATTTGAACCAAATCGGATATCATTTCGGTCTGTTAACAAGCAGAATAAAAAAAACAACAATTTAGTGATTATGAAAAAAAAACAGATTACGGGGAAAATCCAATATCGATTTTATGATAGAAAAACTTCGAATCGGACCTCTCAACCTTTTCTTCTAAAATAGAGCCAACAAGTGTTTGAATCTTGATAAAAAAAAACAAAACATTGTCTGAATTCTTCAAGCCAAGGATGTTTGTAAAAAGTGTTTATTTGTCACTGCATGTTATTAACCACAAAAATTATGGACTTTTTTTCATCATCATCATCATCATCATCATCATCAACAACAGTCTTTTATCGTCCGTTGTTGGACATGGACCTTCAACAGGATTCACCAGATCTCTCTGTCTAAGCATCGCGTAGCCAATACTCTCTGAACTTGTCTAGTTTGTCTCTTTTATTCTGTCAGCCTCAATTTTGTGTGCAATCCCTGTTGATCATGATGTTCATCATTTTTTCTGCCATTCTTGCAACTGAACTAGCCCATTGCCATTTTAGTTTTTTGATGGGTTATATGGTGTCTTAGACTCCTGTTATTCTATGATATTTTGTGCTGTCTTCTGATCTTTCCATGTGAGTTTGGGCACAATTCTTTCATGAGCCTGTTGAATGGTTGTCACTTTGAGGGTTAGTCTCTTGGTTAGGTTCCATGTTTCAGCTCCATAGGTGACTATTGAAATGATGCATGGGTTGTGTATTCTTTTTTCTTTTTTTTTTTTTAGAACTAATGGGATTTTCTTGTTCTTGCAGGTTGAGCTTGCTCTGCTGAAGGCTTGCCATTGAAGAGTGATTTTTTTTAGATTCCTTCTTTTGAGGATTCCATGGAAATTTGTCGTCAAAAACATGTCAGGCCGAATAATAGACTTTGGGACGCGATATGGGATTTAATGCTAAGACCATAACAGCATGTTTGTTTGTTGCAAAATACAAGATTTAATCTGAAGCTCTTAGATTAGGGATTTTCATTTGTTCACGAAATATCTAGATGATTATCCTTATATATATTTTGTTCACAATGTTTTTGCCGATCTGTTCTCCAGCTTTCCTTGGGCAAGCAACCCATCTGGTATTTCTTCAGTGCTCATTGAATCTCTGCCTTTTCTATGAAAAAAATCCAACAAATCCATCTCGGAAAGTTTTGGGCTCACCTGGGAAAATCTTGGAATAGATTGGATTGAAGAGGCGAAAGGTACTGGAAGACAATCTACGGCTATCGGATGAAAAAAATACCAGAAGAAGGTTGGCTAATACACAATCAAAGCATCGTGAATGAAAACAACAAAAATTAGGGATGCTTGCTCAAATTACTTGTAGAATATCATCTGATCGAGCAAAATCCGAATGCCTGTGGTCAGTCCTTTGTATATCTGTCGGTGAAACAACTTACTTATTATTCATAAAGTTATAGAAATAATTAGGTTCTGATACTCATTACAATGCAACCTATTACATTTAATTTCATAGTAATTCTAAAAACGAAAAACCTATCGGCATATAAAACAGTTGGAAAACTAATTTTCAAACATTTCCCTCACCTTACACATTAAAGTTCACGTTTGGAGTCAAACTTGATATCTATGGAACACCCTAGCTTAGTGATTGGAACAACTTTAGGGTGAATGTAAATAGTACATTACAAATGACATACCAAGATGTGTGCTCTTAACCAGCGCGTCTTATATGCCTTGAAATATAGTTTATACTACGTGATTTCCGAATAAAGACATTTGCCAACAATTTGTGAAAATTGGTAACATTTTTCAGAATGGTCAATCACTTCTTCAGTATTAAAATCTCAGAAGAATCCTTCCTTTATAAATTTTTTTTCAATTTTTTTATATCATTGCAAACATGTTAAATATGATTGAATTGTGTATTTCTTGAAATCTAAAAAAAAAGTTCAGGGTATTAGATTTTAAAGTAGACATATTAACCTTATATACAAAATGTAATTTTAGTCTCTTTTTATTATAGAAAAAAATTATAAAAAAAAATTCTCGAAGTCTTGATAGAAATACCTGTAATTTTCTCCTCATTTTTAGCAAAGAAAATGAAATTGTAAATTGTATTGTAAAATCCCTCTCTTTCTTTTCCTTTTAGAAGATCTATCGATCTATCTCGGTGAATTTTTCTCAACTGATGAAATCAGTGAATTCAGGTAAATGATAGGGGTTCGAATGTTGATTATCAAATGCAGTCCCCAGGGGCATATTGTTAGGGATATTGCCTAGTCGTTTTCCTCACATTCAAATATCAGTGAATTTGCGAACTTCGTAAGAGATTCAATATCCGAACGGTCTTTATTTATACACGCCTCTTCATCCAACCTTGTTCTCAAGATCAATCTATCCATCTATCTACATAATGTGTTTAATCATTAACATGCCTCCCCATTCATCTATCTATCTCTCAGTATCTCTC
>OY735206.1:31963468-31975968 GCA_963457665.1 Thysanoteuthis rhombus
TTCTGAATAGAAAAGTTCAGTTAAAACAAATACGTTGCTGGGTTTTATCAGTGATGGATATTTATATTTCATGAAACTCATAATACTAATAGATGTCCGAACCTCACATGTATCTATCACCGTAGCCCGTGCATGTTCCAGAACTAATCATCTAGAACTTACCATCTAAACAAAAAGATATTTTATCTAAAAGTATCTAAAGAATACCAGCGGATTAGGGCATATTTGGCCCCAAAACGTGACAATTGGTGGCTGGAAACTCACACACACACACACACACACACACACACACGCACAAACATGCAAAGGTAGAATAATATGTAGTCCATGGATGGTTAGTTAGGCAAGCCATTTGTGGGGCTACAGCAATTCGATTGGAAGAAGTGGTCAAATTCTTATCTCCTCAATTATTTCTCGTTCCCTTTTGGAAGAACAATACAAGATAGACGAACAAAAAACACTTCAGAATATTTGCTTAGTATAAGTAGTGAATGATTATTTTACTAAATACTCTCAATATGGAGAAATCATATTGAATGGATCCTGCCAAACAGCTCGAAACATTTTTACCACTTTATCCCATAAGAAGTAGTTTACAACTAATCAATCAATTTCTATTTTAGAATTGACCACATTAGTGTATTCTTGGGCGGAATGATGTACTATTTTTTTCTTTTTTTCTTGGTTCATGGCTTTTTTATCAACTCATCTACTGAGCAGGGAGATTCTTAGAAACGCATTGGAATACTGAACGTTTTTATTCTAAGTGTGCTTCGAACTAAGGCTTTGCCGTGTAAGGGTTTATTCAGATGAGAGATTGTTATTTCCCGACTCTTTAAAAATCTTGCATGTTCCCTTACGTCTTCAGTGCTAGAATCATTAAATAAGATGTGACAATACAATCAAAAGCAGTATTTTTGAAGTCGAAATTCCACTTGTGCCATCTAATGACAGAGACAGATGAAACTTGTTCTCTGACCCAATGTTTTTACATTACAAACTATGAATTATAAATTGCATTATATTATGTAGAAACTCATTTGAAATAATCTCCCGTCATTTCACAGTTAATATATCATTCGATTTAAACAATGTAAATAGAATAAACAGTTCTAGAAAATGGAGCTGCCGCAGGAATTTAGCATAACACTGATAGCGTAGCTGCTCCACCCTGTAACTACACAGCTCAGTGGTAAAAGCATCGCTACGTGTAATGACGGGAGATCATTCCAAAAAAGTTTCTATATAATATGATGCAATTTGTAATTCATTCTGACGGTTCACATTTCTTAATACATTACAAACTATGTATTTGTCAGTACTTCAGAATACGACAAAGAACGTGTGTAATGTTTCTTTTGCTGCTCATACTATTATTACTGTTATAATTATATTGGTCATAAGAAATATAGACGACACAGATTAAGTGAGAATGAAGAGAATGGTATAAATTATAAGAGATTTGTCTAACTCGTCACCATTCTTGGCTTTCACAACCTAATGACAGTGCTATCCAGCACAAAAGAAGAGGCTGAGGAAGCAGAATGACTTCGAATCTCACCGGAATTTTTACAAATTAATTATTACACATTATTATTTTCGAGATTCATTTGAAACAATGACGTTTCGGCTATTGCAAGGATGAAAAAAATTCAGGATTTTTTTTACCAAGGTACGATTTTGGTTACGAAAAATTAACCATAGCCAACGGGCCAGCAGGAATAACATCAACCAAATGAAGGATTTTTTCGCAGTTCATTTTAGACAGAATATAAGTATTGTAAATCATTATTAGTAATTTTAACAACAACAACATTCATCTGACTGTCCTACTTATTTTATTGAAACGTTACTAGAGCAAGCCTATGAGAAGGATCAGCAATATAGAATAAGCTTTTGGTTGGAGTTGAACTCTATGCCAGAAGAAAACCAAGTTAATAACTTGCTGTTTTTATCAACCGAGCTGCCTGGACTAGCTGGCTAGCAGAAGTCAAAAATACTAATGGCTAAAGCTGTGACAAAAAAAGCCACTAAAAAATTAAAATGAAGTTAAACAGTAAAAAAAATCTTTGAAACTTTATGACTTAAAGTATCAGAAATAGCCCAACTTTTTTTGACGGGTATATGTTAGTTATTAATAATCAAGCTGATTACTTCGATCGCTATTGATCCATAGAGCGGTGAATGCAACGAGCGTGACACTTCTAGTTTCTCAGGGGCTAGTTTGCTACTTCAGCAGCAGAACTTGAGTTGAGTGCAAATATTGATGGACACCGGTTCATTGTACGATATTGATTGCTACTCAGAACGAACAAATGAACGTCGTTTGAAAGAAAAGACTAGCGTCTCGACGGTCTTTTGGAAAGAACTTTTGGAGACGTTTGTACAACACAGCTATTGCTGTGAACATTTAACTAGACCCGTAAAGGCTCGTAGAAATAGTAGTAATTAACTTTGCCATTCATTTCATCCATACGGGTTCTGCAATGTCAAAGAAACCCTCAAAATGCGTGCAATGTATAATTTCTATGTGTTCTGCAGGCGAGTCGAAAATTCACAATTTCTCCTTTACATAAATCCACCGCTTCCATCTCTAATTTAGACTGCGTCCATACATTAGGCAAGCCAGCAAGCAAACAAGCAAAGTAGGTTTTAATAAAACCCAGCGCATAGTTTGATTAGAATAACACTTGGGGACTTGACGGTTTAATTCAATCAAAGTGGGAAATACACCCAAAATTCACAACGCAAACGATGACAACTACCAGCGTTTAAAAATTCAGAACCCTCCCCGTTGGTGAAATGCTAGGATTGTGGAAAAATTAAAAAGGGGAAAATGATGAATAATGTCTTAACTTCTCAGTCCTACTTTCCTCGAATATATGTTTTGTTCTTTGATGTTGTATAATCCCGTATTTTAAAAAGCGGGGGCGTCTCCTCTCATACACGTGACATCGTATCCAGTGTTTGTCTGTATGAGTTCGTTCCCAGGATTTTCTCCCCCAGAAATCTGCGCTGACTTTATGACCTTCGTAGATGGAGAGTTCATTTTTTGTTTCTTCTTAATTAACAGTTTCGGGGGCGTCTCCTCTCATACACGTGACATTACATCCGGTGTTTGTCTGTATGAGTTCGTTCCCGGGATTTTCCCCCCCTGAAATCTGCGCTGACTTTATGACCTCCGTAGATGGAGTGTTCATTTTTTGTTTCTTCTTAATTAACAGTTTTTGGGGCGTCCCCTCTCATACACTTGACATCACATCCGGTGTCTGTCTGTATGAGTTCGTTCCCGGGATTTTCTCCCCCAGAAATCTGCGCTGACTTTACGACCTCCGTAGATGGTGAGTTCATTTTTTGTTTCTTCTTAATTAACAGTTTTTGAAAGATAATGATGTTTCATCTTCGGTTATCCGGTAAAGTTATTTGAGCATAGAATGTGGGCATATCCATTCAATCGTCTTATCCAACGACAGTTGTCAATCCCAAGGACACAGATATGCAATCAGGAATCATGACGTGTTAGGAGGAGAGATACCTTGTCAGAACAAAAACATACTCGTATACAACACGCACCAGAGAAAGGTCGGCCTGTACACGAACAAAATGTTGTGAAGGGAACAAACAACACAAACAAGATTATTAAACCCAACAAACCACTTACAATTAATCGTCATATCACGTTCAGGTTAGTTCTCATATAATAATCCATCATGTGTGTTGGGTGGGTCTACATTAAATTTGATAAATGGAAACACCATTGAAAACATCTACAATTCCAAATAACATTTATATACCTTACGACGAGTGAAAAACTGTAGAAATAAAGTTTAAGAAGAAACGTAGAACATTAAAAACAAAACTGAATTGAATATATATATATATATATATATATATATATATATATATATATATATATATATATATATACATATATATAAATATATATATATATATATATATATATATATATATATATATATATATATATATATATATATATATATAAATATCATTGTGACAAGAGTCAGAAAAAATTACATGGTTCAGATTGCCGTTATAATACTGTCATACCCCGGAGCGGATAATGTTTTTTTACCTTATGACAAGTTAGCCTAGCTGTAAAATCATTATTGCTAAGAGCAAACTATTATAACGTTTCGTAAATGACATAATGATTACTCTACGGCAATATGAAAGATCACGTTTTCAGAGGATTTCATACTAATGTCAAATGAATTCTCAAAAATTAAATATGATTGGGACTTTAGTCAAAGGATTTTATGTCGATAAAAAACATCGGTACCCTCAACCCACAATGAATTAATCCCTCCGTTATTGGTATGAGAATGGAACTTAAATCAGATCTATCTATCTATCTATCTATCTATCTATCTATCTATCTATCTATCTATCTGTCCAGCTTTGGCAATCAACGTAAGGATTACTGTCGATTCATTCAAGTCCATCCATCTATCCATCTATCAGTTTATATATCTATATATCCAGTTTTGACTATCACCATAAGGATTGTTTGTCAGTTTATTTCAATGCATCCATGTATATATCAGTCTATCTCACACACACACACACACATACATACATATATATATATATATATATATATATATATATATATATATATATATATATATATATATACTCGTCACTCCAGATTACTCTATCTTATTTTTTTATCCTTTTAAATCTTAATGCATTTAAGTATTCTAAATTCTCATCTTTTCATTTTTTTTTCTATATTTTTCGTTCTTTTGTAAGAAGTGGGTCGAACAAATCTTCAAATTCCTAAAACGCGTTTTGTCTATTTCAGTCCTGTTTAAACCGTCCAACCATCAGCTCTTTCCTTTAATGGTGTTTGTCTAGTCATTCTTGTCACCACTTTGTTCTTTGCATGATTATTAAAACTGCACGTGTCAGTATTCAGTATGTTAGAATTAATTTGCTATGAGCACATACGTAGAATTTCCTGAGGACATTAGTAAATGCTAAAAGTGAACGATGAGTTTCATCCCCACCTGTTAGACTGGCATTCAAACATTGAGCGACGTTGAGGGTTGGATAGAAGGTTTGTTTCGAAAGCCATCGCTGACGCAATTATTCCTCACTAGAGTTCAAACCAGTAAAGTTTTTTTAAAAATATTTACTGTATTAGTTATAGAACGGTTGTCAGTGAATTGGTTCCGCAAGCCGTTTGATTCTCCAATAGATGCTCCACTAGGAGTCCGAGACATCATAAAATCCACTAGGAAAATCAAACGGCAGTGGGCTGGTCATGTTACAAAAATGACAAACAACGAATGGGTATCACGACTCACAACATGGATCCCTAGAGATCACATGAACAACCGAGGCTGGCAGAATACTAGATGGAGAGACGAACGAAAAGAGTTCAGAAAGTATTGGCATTGCAATGTCAACAATAGATAGTTGCAGCGAATCCTATGGAAGGTCAATGTCCAACAACAGACTTTGAAAGGATGATGATGATGATGATGATGATCATCGTGTCCCCTAACAGACTTGACTCATCACCAACAGCCGCCATAATTTTGCTTAATATCTTTAGCAATCCATGGTATGAGTTGTGACGTTCAGCGGTTGCATGACATTCCGGCAATGTGCTCTGTGCATTCCTATTTTAGTTTTCCTAAGTTATTTCCATGTGATGTTAAGAAATATCTATTGGATCATATCAGTAGTTACTATTTTAGGGATGAGAGCAAAAAGTGGCAAAATCTATCAATATCATTAGAGCAGTGCTTCTTAACCTGGGAGTACACGCACTCGGAACTGGCGCGTAGGGTGATTTTTTGGGGGGACAGAGGGCGTTAAAATGGTAGCAAAGAAATTTCTTTCGTTTTATTGCAATGCGTTTCGAAGACCAAGCACATTAAATGGTTTTATTGCTACTATCTTGATACGGACTTTCAATTTCCACATCTGATAAACTGATAACATTTTGTTATTTACACTTTATAAGATTGATTTTGCAAATTTTTGATTTTTTTAAAATTCATTTTTTCAGTCTTAAGTTCAAAACACTCGAGGGAGATTTGAAATCTCTCAGGTGCACGAGCCTTGAAAGTAACCACGTCATTTGTAAGGCTTGCTTATTGGAAGTGTTGCAAAGTTGCATATGTCCACAGCTCAGAGAGTCAATCTTCTCAGTAGCGTTTGGCTGAGTAAATTGATTCAGCATATTTGTATTTCACACATCATTATCAGTCATTAAACGTCCATCGTTGGACATACACCTTCCCAAGGATTTGCCACAATTCTCTATCATGGGCGTTGTGGAGCCAGTATTTCCTGAATCTTTCCAGTTAATCTCTCCATCTTATATTCTGTCTGCCTCAGTTTCTTATGTTGTCTCTGGGGATCCATGTTGTGAGTCAGATGTCGATCAGTTGTCTTTCATTCTTGCAACATGGCCTGCCCATTGCTATTTGAGTTCTTTTAATTGTTTCTATTATGTCACGGACACCCGTTTTCTTCCTTATATACTGTACTGTCTTGTGATCTCTCCATGTAAGGTTGAGCATGATTTCTCTCATGCACACGTTGCATACTTCTCAGGTTCCAGGTCTGTCTCTTGGGTAGGTTCCTTGTTTCAGCTCCATAAGCAACTATCAGGAGAGTGCATTGATTGTATACTCTTCTTTTTTGGATTATTGGGATCATAAGACAAGATCTTGTACTTAAGTCTGTTTACTTGAAAAGCAATCAATTTCTGATAACTCATCGATAACACTACAATGATAAATTAGGGTTGCTTCTCGAATTTCATTCTTTTTAACAAGTCAAAATATGTTTTGGACGTCAATGTCATACTTTTTAAGTAAACAAGAGCACACATCGTAGGCATGTTTTTTTTTTATAGAGGAATTTAAAAGCAAAGCTTGCACACAAATAATCACTTTCTCTAAGCGGTTCTACCTAGCAAAAATTAAAATTTCACAAAATATTTTCGAGCCTCAAAATCCGTCACGGTAGCTTGGAGAGAGAAAAAAAAAGAAGCCAAATTGACGCCTGCGATCTAACAAAATAGTTTTAATATTCGCACCCAATTAAACAGCACGATACCACTCAACTGAGAGTCACCAACAAAGATTTGGTAAGCACCCAGTAAACTGTAGCACGGGGAAAGCACCAGCGAATAATAATAATAATAATAATAATAATAATAATAATAATAATAATAATAATAATAATAATAATAATAATAATAATGATGATGATGATGATGATGATGATGATAATAATAATAATAATAATACAACAACAACATTTTTTCATTCGGGAACATCAAGTAACGGTTATATAAAACAATTTCACTGCCCATTATCGTTCATTAACTATAAGGCTTCAACTTCGCCCGGTATGAGATGGCCTGTCAGAAGGATGAATAGACAAAAGCCTAATGACTGTCCACTCTCGGCGTGTGATGCTGTTTTTTGAGAATAGTAAAAACTAAATTGCTTCTTTTTTAGTTCAGCAGCATGGTATGATATTTTTCGAATCCTGTTCGAGCCTAGAGAGCCTGCAAAATACTATCTTATAAAACTGCAAAGACCTTTCCATACGTAGTTGACGAGGCACGATCTTCCAACTTGAAAGGCAACTAGTTTATTCGAATCTTTGTAAAATCTGTGAAACCAACAGGCAGGGACATTTTTTTCTATTTGCTTCCAAGCCACAGCTGGCAAAGTTCTGGTAATAGTTGCCTACTTAGCTTTTTTTTATAGCCAAATTCCACGAGTTTAGCACTTTTTTTTATCAACCATGTTGACTTCATCATTTCAGTTCAGCCTTTTAGTGTTTTACGGATTTTTTTCTCACTTTGGTGGCTTTAAAATATTGTTTGTTTGTTTCTTGTAATTCCCAACATATATTGATACAGAAAATCTCGACATTTTTATAGCCAATTTGACCCACATTTAATAAATCCTTAATTTTATGTAAGTGGCTATATATCAACCTAGTTAACCATCTTAGATATATACCATAGGGGAGATGGTGATAGTTGCAACAAGGGAAGGTTGCAACAAATCGTATTCTTCTCATCAGAAACATACTTATGTGATGACACTCGTACTGCAAGAATATTGAAGAAACATTCAACATCGGATATGCAAGTAGTGTTTTGGATGTAATTTTTTCGTTAGCCGTCGTTTGTATGGATTAATCAAACCTTGTAAAGTTTGAATAATTATTTTATTGACTTCTAAGTAACATCGTTATACTAAGTCAATTTTAGTGTGTAGAGCTAGCACATAATGTTATTCCATAGATGATAGTTTTGAAACAAGTTTTGAATGCGTTCATTAGCTGTGTCATTTTGGGATGTGTGCATTTTGGAAAAAAAAGTTTTAAAAAGTCTTTCAGGAAACACTCGGTCGCAGTTTGCATTCATTGGAGTACAACTAAAATTTAAAGGAGTAACACTATAAATAAAAAACATTTTCAACGGAAGATTATTACATTGCAAATCATTCGGATCTTCCTGTCTAACACTGAAATATGGAAAGATTAAATAGCATCTGTTACATCAACACATTGACCTAAGGTATGCATGTGTATAATTCTTCTTATATGATAAGTAAATAATACCATAATGATATTGCGTATAAATAATTTTATTTCATTATAAAACAAAACATATTTTTAGAATACTTTGCACATTGAGACAAAAAGCAAAAGTCAATCGGTGACATTTTATATCATTTTAATGTGTCTTAAACTTCTCAAATTGATGCTCCAAATGTCTCCAGGGTTGGTTCAAGTTCAATCATCTAATTTGTTCCATTCAAACAAGTACCGTAAACGATAAGTCATGTTTTAAAATGTTACACATGTAAGACTATTTATTGCCTATCAAGTCCAGTTGTGTAAGAGAAGGACATGGGAGTGATTAGACCATCAACACCTTTTGTGCTAACAATTGTACCATTTTATGTGGAATAATAGAAAAAATCCTAGACTTTAATGTTTGAGGAAAAATAATTCCTGCACATTCATAATCGTAGCATTTTACGAATTTTTGGTCGATTTTTGCCATCTAATAAAAAACTAAACAAAACAAAACAACAAAAATAGATTTGTCGATAATGATACTGATATTGCCACTGAAGTACTCCAAGTTCACCATTATGTAATAAAAGTAGAGCACAGCGAATATTTTATATAGAATGGCACTTTGCAGTTTTTTCTAGGTAGAAACCAGAGGGTCATGTAAGACCAAATTGATACATTAAAAAAACTACGACATCATAGTCTATCAGAACGTGTAAGTTAACGAGTGAACGATAGACTATTTGGAAAGTGACTGAATTTCTAGGACGGTTCCTTTGCACAATGATCTGGTCCTAATTGGAAGGAATGTGCTATCACTGTCGTCCATTCCGAATCTTAAATCGACCACTTTTAATGTTTGTAAAAAAAGCTGACAACAATTTGTTCTCAATCTGTATGGTATTCCAATGTAATTCAACCATGTTATCAAGATTCTACGCCCTGAAAGTTATAACTTAGAAAATGCACCAGAAACCGATACACTATTAGCACTTTTGAGAGTTTCATTCTTAGATTAACCTGTTCGTCTACAAACGATTATAGTTATACACATCGTGCTTCTTTATGACAATTTTCTCATTTATTATAACAGAACTGAAACACAGTAAAATAAGAATAATGCTATCTCCTCTAATTATAGAGTGTGCTCGAGCAACTAGATAGCCATTTTATAGCCATTTACAGTCAGTTTTAGCGGATTTATAGCCTACCTAAAGGTTGCGTGAATAATTCACCATAAGATTGTACATATCTTCGAATTTTTTCTCCACACTTGGCATTGTGGCTGATCATTTTGAATTTAGAATGTACACGACGCAGTCTTGAAATCCTCGATCTTTAAAAGATTCCAGTCTTTACATTTGAGCTTATAAAAAGAGTTTCTTCACAGGTTCAGGCTTGTTTATCTCTCTCTGTTATTCTACAAAAAATTTCGCTTCCTTTGGTACCAAATTTGTTAATGGAGTATTTATTTCCGGATTCGACCACTTTTTGTGAAATTCGACTAAACTAATGAGTTAATTCATTTTATCTTCAGACCTATAACCTATATATGGTGCATTAGTCCGTGAAAGAGTAATAAAAAGTATTTTTTTTGTCTATACCCATCAGTTTTTCATTATTTATACCCTTCGTATAAAAAAAAACCATTCGTTATAACGGCAATTTCTTTATAACGACACTTTTTTTTCAATAGCAAAGAGTGTCGCAATAACGGGAGTCTTCAGAATTTCGAAAGAAAAAGTAGAAGAAAAACGAGAATAAAACACAGAATTATTTTGCTCGATAAACTACGATTTTTCTTTTTTTTTAAAGATTGTGTAAACAATGAAATGTCTTGTAGTGTTGCCATCCGCTTATTCTAAAAAGAGAAAAAACCACATCGGCGCAGGAATACAGACTACGGAGGTTCAATGAGAATCAATTAAGGTCTTTTTGATAGTCTTCCCATCAGTTGTCCAACAAATTACAAAGATTAACTAAAGAACTACATCGATATATATAGAGAGAAATTCATATATTGATAGCCGAACACAGAGGAAAGGCCATACAAGAGTTTTCCTTATATATATATGAACGCAAATACTACACACGCACACACACACAGACACACACACACATATATATATATATATATATATATATATATATATATATATATTGAGAGAGAGAGAGAGAGAGAGAGAGAGAAAGACAGAGACAGAGCGAGAGAAATCTACCTAGATAGATAGAGAGAAAGAGAGAGAGAGAGATATATAAAAGGGGGAGAAAGAGTGCGATTCAGGCGTGTAGATACATTCATTCATACATACATACATACAATGTATGTATGTGTGTGTGTGTGTGTGTGTGTGTGTGTGTGTCTGCGTTCATTAAATGGTACACAAAGAAATGGTTGATTTGCAATGATCTGTTCAGGGCTTGAATCCGGTTTTATTTTGGGAGATTAAGTCAGGGAATTTTCATCGGAGCAAGCTTTAATGGAAGAGAATAGATTTGTCGGGAAATATATTCCACGAAATGGTTGATCGATTGGCCATCAGGAAGCGTCACGGAATATTGCATAGTTTTATTGGCTAGACAGAGGATTACTTGATGGCGGTCAGGTTCTAAAATAATGCTTGCTAATATCATTAGTCAATAATTGCGCAGACGATAGACAAAGCATGATCAAAAATAGTCAGGTCTCCAAATTATTTTATTAGTTCTCACTTTACTAAACTGTCTTGTTTCAGCAGTCGAGGCACTTGGCGTAGCGGTAACGGTACAGCTAGTGTAATTGGCGAACCGATTTCAAACCTCGGTCGGGGCTCTTTATGCATACTTAGCTTTTATAGAACCACCAATTTTTCCTCAGTAAAATAGCAAGACTGATTGGGTTGTCCAGCTTTTGGAAGGAAGAGGACAATACTGATTCAAAACCATACCGAACTTGAATAAGTGGGAGCACCTCTTCATTCATATGCAGTAAAGTCTCTTCTATGTCAAGGCTGACCAACTGGTTCTTGAGATATACAAAATGACTGTATTCTTTTCAGACAGATAGCGTACAAAGATGTTGATTTTATTTGTCTATCTCTTTTCATCTGTCCTACATCTATGCATTGATACATACATACATACATACATATGTACAAACATCCATATACGTATGCGTACACTTATTTATTCAATACGTTACGAGTATAGCTATATATATTTTTTTTAATCTGTAACATCTATCAGACGAAGGAACACAAAAATCAATTATAGTATAGTCTCCTTAATCATTTTTTCTAAATACGTAGCAAAACATTTAGTTTAATTCTGATCGAACAAGACAATGCAAAGCGAAACGTCTCTGACAGCAAATTGCAATTGTAGTATCATCTATTTAAATACAGTCGTCATTTTTGACAGCATGGGTTAACTAGTATTTATTTAAAGCCGTTGGAACAGACAGATTTTAGGAAAAAAATATCTCGTAAAATGTTATAGCCTGGGTTTGTTTAGTCTCGCAAAGTGCTCAATCATTGTTGGCTTGTGCCAGACTCAGCAGAGCTAGCAGATATCTGCGTATATGAGTGTTTGAATGCAAACTTAGTCAAGGAAGATAACTCAGACCTCTTTCTGTTATTATTTAGAGATAGATGAATAGTTGTATGATAACATTGATGATACTTACGTAAAAAGAGTGTCACACACATGAGCATACACGAATATTCCATTAGTTGTTTCCTGTCAGCTAATGTTACTGAAGTTCTTCCGTTTTTAACATATTTTTTGCAAGTGTTTTTCATCACATCTGGTATTCCGTCTCGTTTAAAATTCCCTTCTAATTTTTCTCAGGTATGTATTTCTTATTCCGATTGATTGTTTACTTTCTATCTTATTTTGCATCTACAGTCTGGTCACTCGACACTTGTTCGTTT
>OY735206.1:31980968-32043468 GCA_963457665.1 Thysanoteuthis rhombus
TATAACTACAACGGAAGATCGGTATTATGGCATATTCATCCTGAAATTTGATCATGTCCCTAGGAATTATTGAGAATTTTTAGAAATATCGTGCAGACAGACATGAGCTTATACATAAATGTATGAAAATAAAACAGAAAAATATCTCACATTTAGGATAGAAATTCCTGGATCCACCCTAAAATCTAATCAGCAGTTCCTCACTTCATTGCATACCCTTTGAGGAAAAAACATTGAAATTCAGTGAGAACTTTACAAGATATCGTGAGGGCAGTCGTGACCCACTGTACCTCGATTCACTGGGCGCCCTCTCTTTCTCTTTCTATCTTCACGTATATATTTCAATCTATACCTCTCTCTGTGTCTGTATGTCTATCTGTTTGTCTGTCTGTCTCTATATATACGTATATGTGTGTGTTAGTGTATATGTGAGCGCCTGTGTATGTTTTTATTCGCATTTGTAGATTATACTTGTATAAAAACAGAGCAATGAAGCACCATCGAATTCTGTATGACACGGCTTGTTTAACCTTCGTTGTAATGCCCTTAAAGAGAGACGTGAATCTATCTCCCATTGAATACTGTCTCATGTCAGTCACCTTGACCATGTTCTTGTCATAGGCACGTCTCAATACCAGGTAGTTTATTGTTAGGCCAGAGATTCTCTATTGTAACTGGTGTCATATAACCAAGTGCTAAATTCTGCATGATACGTCGACTGAAGATGGCCACTGTCACTTCAGCGTGAAAATCGAGCGATCTCTTGCGCCCATGAGACCAATTAGGCAAACAGTATTGAATGTTATTTTTTGGCTCCGCTGCTGGCCCATCAACTCCAAAAGCAATAGTCATAATTCCTGGCCTCCTTTATGGCAATATACGGGGATCATTCGAAGTTATTAGCTGGATTCTGGTATGAATTACCCGTTGTATAATGTTTGATCTATAGAGAAGCATTGGGTTAAGTGCAATGCAAAGGAAGGAGATTATATTTGATACTATTTACCTTACTTTTATATATTGTTACATTTTATCGCAATTAAACTTGGGCTGCGTACTCTTTAGTAATGAGTGAAGAAATTAACCGTCAGAATAGAGAATAAGTTCCAGGTGAGAATCAAACTCACGACTCCCTATAACAGAGGGTGGCTCGCTTAACGTGTGACCGTTCTCACCACTTTTGGAACTTAGTAGAAAGTGTCAGTCCAAATCACACCCTTAAACTCACACCCTATCGAGATCTCTTCTGTGCCATGTTAGTTATAACTGTCTGTTCAGTCAATCCAATTTCATTTATCTTAGTAGATGACGTATTATAAATCATAATTACTGATTTTTGAGACTATTTAATTTCATATCAGTTAAAGTTGCTTTCTATCTCTACTAAACACGGGCTAAATTCTCTTCTGCAGTAATTAAAGATATCGACAGCACAGATCGAAATGATGAATAGGTTCCAGGAACTTATTCTTCATTCCGACCCGTGCTGTTGATTTCTTAGGGTTACTTTGATTCAGTATATGTATATATAATGTTGCCTCTACAGTTTGTATCACTAAATCTCTTAGCTAAGATGTTTCTAAAATTTCCAATTTGATATTCAATCAAATATGGAAATTGTTCATTAAAAGTAATAAATGATAACTTGAATTTCTTTTGAGTTGTAAATAATTCTATGCTCGTTGAAGAAAAATTGGATATCATAAAAACCCGTAATGAGGCTAAATCTATCTCAACCTACGGTTTTGTACGCTTTATACAAAAATTCCACATAAGAATCTTATTAAAAGATAAGATAGAATAGTATATTTGGTATTCGTTGGATTTGGAAACCCTAAATCCTTCTAAAAAAACGCAAGGCTTACTGTACGTATTCTATCCTCGGGGAGATTGTTAGTCATCTCATTATGAAATGTTACTTTGAAATGGCTGATAAGAAATTCCACCAAATGGGAACTGATTCTGTATCCTAGTGGCTGAATTTGTATTCACACAGACATTAATATATATGTATTCAAATTGTCTTTAATTAGAAATAAAATAAAGCGAACCCGTTTATCTTTGGTCGGACCTGTTTTACCAAGAGACAGACCTACAAACTGAGAAGCATGCAACGTATGCATTAGAGAATCTTGCTCAACTTTACATGGAGAGATCACAAGACAGCACAGTATATCAGGAAGAAAACGGGAGTCCGAAACACCATAGAAACTATTAAAAAACTCAAATGATAATGAGCAGGCCATTTGCAAGAATGAACGACAACCGATGGACATCACGACTCACAACATGGATCCCCAGAGATCATATGAGAAACTGAGGCCGACAGAACACGAAATGGATAGATGAACTAGAAAAGTTCAGAAAATACTGGCTCTGCGACGCCCATGATAGAGAAGAGTGGCGAATCCTGGGGAAAGTCTATGTACAACGACAGACGTTGAAACACTGATGATGATATGTTCTCTTAATGATGGAGGAGAATTCGGAAAATCGTATACCCTTAGGATCTTGAACTATCGTGTGAAATAACGGAATGCAAGCAACGTTCCTAGATTTGGATACCAAGATTGAGGATGGGATGTTTGTCTCTAAATTGTTTGATAAGCTGAACTCATATCCATTCCATATAGTACGTATACCATTTAAAACAATCAGTATTCCACATCATATATTTTGGGAGCTATATCATCAGAATATTCAAATATAACACAAGCTACGTTTAGATTTATATCGGAAATCGTTCTTCAGTTCTAAGAATGGTAAATCAAAGCAGCGAAATTTGTAAGACGTTTTGACAATGAAATAAAGCCATGACAGCACATTCAGATCCCCCCGAAACAAATTGATGGAAGCAAGATAGTATGCGACCTCGAAAAAAAATTAACTGTAATGTTAATGAGGAAAATTGTCAACTTCTTTTAATTAGTCGATAGAAAATCAACTCAAAGATATTCTTCTGTGTAATTAGTATTGTTGAAGATGATATCATTGGTTTGCATGCAGTCTGAGATTGGGACCGACATAATGCAGTCTGAGATTAAAACGGACATGATGTGTAATATTGAAATCATCCATATACAGTACATTATAATATTACCTTTTATAAAAAATAAATGTATGAGATTAGCTATATATCAAAATAGTTGAAAGGTTGGTGGTGTTTGAAACCCCCAAACCATTACATAATAAACAACTGATGATTATTTTAAGAGGAAATTTATCCATAGAGGCATAATATTCAAGTATGTGTAAAACACAATGAAAACACCGAAGAAAATTACATAAATTACATTATCGGTTACTGGTAAACAATCGACTGAAGTAACACAAAACATTTTTAAAGTTTTTTTTCAATACATTTAGCATGTAAAGCTGTGAAGCTGTCTAGAATATATATATATATATATATATGTATATATATATATATATATATATATATATATAAACATATATATATATATATATATATATATAATGCACCATTTTGACCAATTTTAGGGAAGAAGCAGATAAATAGACCGGAAGCTCACCGCCAGAGGCAGTAACTGAATAACCCTAGCGTCAAAATTTGAAATCATTAAAAAAAATATTTCATTAGAGGATAAACGTGGTCAGAAAAAAAAAATGTTTATGACATATCTGGTGTTTTATGCAGGAAAATATATAAAATATAATAAAAAAAACACGCAGAAATATGTGAATTCCCCAGAATCTAGACGTTTCTAGATATTATAAATAAACCTATCGAAATAGGGCCCCTTAAATCAGCAAAACATATTAAAAGGGTTATATCAGAGTACTGATGATGCTTTTCATGTGTATTGACAAAACAGTAAGGCCAGAAACACTGAAACGCACCAAGAAATAAACCCATCAGAATACCCCCCCATAGCAGAATTATTCTAAAGACTTGGTCCAGTACAGAACAGATGCCAATTTTTGATACAGTTTACAAAAAAGTGTAGCAGGAACGCTGGAAAACACAAACAAATAGTCAAAAATCTTTTTCATCCAGAAAATTAAGAGAGTGCATTTTACAAGTTGTATAGTGGAGTTATAATGCCGATTTCCGAGTATGTAGACAAAATGGTATTGCCAGGACCGCTAAAGCAACAAGCAAATGAGCCTGTCTGAATAGAGCTTTTTATTTATCCCTAAATATAAAGAAAACTTTCCCAGAATGATTTAAGAGCTTATTTTCAAGTCTGTAGACAAAATGGTATAGTCGGAAGCACTGGAACAAACAAACAAACAAACAAACAAACAAGCAGATGTAAACACACAAACACATAAACACACGCACATATAAAAATGGATGGAACCTTTAGACATCTTTGACGGCTACGATCGTTCAATAATGAACAGTTTTCACTGATATAGAGAAGACTTGTGGTCACTTTCTCTTCATTGAAAAGGCACCAGATATGACAGTCAACAAGTACATAAAAATAAAAATAAAAACATAACATAGCCTTGTAATTTGATAAGATCTCTTTTATTTTAATTCAGTTCGTTTTTAATTATAGAGCAGACATTTTTTCCAATCTAAATATCCTATTTTATTATTTTTGTCTTCTGTTTATTCAAAATTGTGATCATGTGGTTTCGTTTGCAGGGATTTAAATTAACACCGAATCTCTAATTACAAAATGTTCGATTTTTCACGCAGGGAAAATATTATAAAATTACCAGTCAATCTTAAACTTTTCATTAATTTCACGAGTCCTTTCCATTTTCTTCCTTTCACTGAACAAAAACTAGAAAAAAAGGAATATCTGCAACGTAACGAATTCTCATAATAATAACGACTGTACATAATGTGTTAATATTTGTTTCAATTTATTTGTTTTTAAGTTGACGTACTGAAATTATTTTGTTGAATTCATATTTTATTCAAGTGGGTCACTTTTGTATTATCAGACCCTACTTTCCCCTGAGTAAAGAAAAGCTACTCCAAACGATAGAAAAAACAAAACAAAACCCAAAACACACACACACAAGGTAAGAGGTTTATTCTTTGTCTTATTCTGAAATCCAAGTTAGAGCAAATATTTTTTTGCGAACTAGTTGACCCACACAGTTAGATAATTGTTGCAGCATTTGAGTAATTTTGCAACTGCACTGAACTTGAAAAATATTATTACATTGCTTATTCTTGTTTATGTTCAACCATAATGAACCCAGATTCTTTTACTCGTTCGCAACCCCCCTTGAAAAAAATGTCATAAACAGGAAATATACACATTATTATATTAGCTGATAAAAATATTACTTGCTGTTATCTAATACTACTCTCTCTAAATTTATACACACGCTCACCGTGTGTGCAAAACCTTGTTCTGTTATAGCGAAATTTATCGACTTTCCTCTGTCAAAATACCTTGTAGATTCAATTACTTACTACATACTATTAACCTGCATGATATGCGTGACACTAAATGCATTCTTATAATTATGGCTGTAAGAATATCGAAGCATATAGAGTACATTCTCGAATGTTCATCTATTCTTAAACATTGTTGGTCGGAATTTTGGAAAAAAAAAAAAATGCCTGCGCAACAAAATAATAAAAACCAACGTCAGCGGTCAATATTGAAATAGACTTCCCGCAATCAGTTTTTGTTAATTACACGACGGTCATGTGACATGTTTAATTATCTTTTGAGAGAAAATAAACGTAATCTGATGTGACCAAAATGAACCTAGATTTTATTTACACATTTGTAATACACAAATACTTAAACGGATAAATAAATAAATAAGGGAGACTCCTCTATAAATTAGTATTTAATAGTTATCTCCCATACAAATTACTATATGGATTATGGTAAGCATGAACTAAGATCAAATATTTTTATCATTCAGTTGCAAATTCTTATGGTGTGTGAACAAGCCTGCCATAATAGTCATGTAAGATAATTTCCGTGCCTCATAATAGGTAACAACTTGGGAGTATTCCGCTTATTTCTCTGCGGTGTTGCCAATTTAGATATCTTATATCTAAGTTTATGAATTCAATTATTGTTAAAAGATCAGTTGACAGCATTTTTTATGTATATTATTATATTTCCCAAGAACCGATGATCCAAAAAACTTCAAACTCGATACTACACTGTCTTCAGTGTTCACTAATACATTAATTGAAATTAAATGATTTGTTCTTATTTCCATAGTCTTTATTTTGAATTTTAGATTCATTAGTCGTGTAGAAAACCAAATTCAAAAAGGGATGATTTTCCTATAAAAATTGTAGTTTGTGAAAATTGGAAATAACGCTGCTTTATAGAAAACGAAATACAGTTCGTGAAAGGATAAACCATTATTTGAAAAGCAGCAACCCGAAAGAAAGAAATTTTTTTCTGCGATGAATATTACGTTATTCTCTTGCGATTGTAACTAAAATAAAACTTGAAAAGAAATTATTTAATTATTGTAATTTTTAAAAAATTGCATTAAAAAGTGCACGATTGATGCTAATAATATATATATATATATATATATATATATATATATATATATATGAAATAAACAAAAACCATGATTTTCCAGAAAATTACAGTACGTTTATCAAGAATCTTTCCCTCTTTTTTTGTTACTATTTACCTTCATCTTCGTATTTTAGTTGCCTTTTAAAAGGAAAAAGACGAAGGTAAAAAGAAGCATAAAAACGAAAATAAAATGTTGATAATGATTCAAATTGTTTCATCTAGTAGACGAGGAATAAAAAGATTTGTTCACGGTACAGTGAATTTGAAAATAACTAGTGGTTGAAATACCGTTCAGCTACTTCAAGTTTCCAACCAGGGTGAATTTTTAACCGGGCTTATATTGTGTGTGTGAATAATCTTGGGTGATTTTCTGCAATTTTTTCCTTATGAATAATAAAAAGATTATTACAAAGCATATATGATCTCCTAAACCCTCTAAGACCTTTTATGTTTTGTTTATACCGTGTACAGCGTATTTTCCATGATGCATATTTTCGTGGCACATCACCAAGTTCCCCCAAATATTCCCGTTATATCATTCGAGACTGAAACCACGAAATGAAATCCGACGAATGACCTAGAATAATCATATATATATATATATATATATATATATATATATATATATATATAACACAGTGGTTTGTGCTGTGTCGGCGGAAATGTTCAACTCACTTTGTATGGGTCTGTGCAAACTTTGATTTATCGATCTATCAATATATTTGAGAAAAGATTATAATAAATAGGTACATTGATATAGAAATGTCGGCGTACATGATTTTTTATAGAGTTGGATAAAGTGCATATAAATTTGTCTCAAGTGAAAAGCATTTTGTTCAGTTCTATCCGCTTTTATGCATGACTTGAAGGCTTAGAATTCAGGGTTGAACACTGACGTTGACTTGTATTAAGATGAATTACCTGTTTTCAAGATGGCAGCTCCCATACCGCTGAATAAAAGTTCTTTCGAATGCTATGTACACACGTTCCGTATGGGGCACCCTGAGCGTGAATGTTTCTCTTTAGGATTCCTAATAGTCACTTTATAAATGCGTCCCATGACCAACGACACGTAATCATGCTGTATACATAAGTCATGTGATTAGCTTGGGTATTTTGCCTTCGTTCAATTACGTGCCACTGATGTGTTCTTAGAACATGATACCCATAACTTATTTTTGTTAAGCTACGTTGCTGAATATATTACAGTATGTTATCTAGTAACGTAGAGTTTTTTTTTATTGGGCGAATATCTTTTCTATCTTCAAGACCAACAATAGGTAGGGAATTTATCCTGTCTTGAAAGGTCGAAAGTTCTCAAGCTATGTATCAGAATAAAAGCATTGCATTTTAATCATAAGAGAAACACCACAGAAAAAAATCCGACTGAATGTAAACCAAACCTGATGAAAATTCATCAAAACGGAGACTCGAGCAAAACAGAAAGCATAAACGACAATGTATTGTCGAACTGACATCACTGATGTATCTAAATAATGATACAATATCTATAAGTCTTGGAGTAGCAAGAATTCATCATTGGGGACTCGCATGTCTTGAGATCTAATCGTTTGTTTTTATGTTTTTATGGTCTATCTAGCGGTGGGTGGGTGTCTTTCCTTTGGAGTTTTTCCTTCTCTTTCTTTCTCTCTATTTTTTTTCATTTTTTCACTTTTCATTTATTTTATTTGTGGGGGGACTATCTTTTGTTCTGGGTGTATAATGGTATGTTTTTGAGCCCTATGTTTGAATACATTTTTGAAAGAAATTAAAAGACGTTAGATATTGCATGTCAACAATCAAAGCTGGAATAGTGGACAAGTGAGTGGAATAAGTAAGAGAAGTAATAGAAAAATTTAAGATAAAATTAAAAGAATGAGAGAGAGAGAGAGACAGAGAGAGAGAGAGAGAGAGAGAGAGAGAGAGAGAGAGAGAGAGAGAGAGAGAGAGAGAGAGAGAGAGGTTGGATAGATAGGAAAAAAACTGGTGAGTTTTTTTCTCGTATGACGACGCCACTCTTCAGATACGTGCATTTCAAGCGGGTAAATATTCGGTTCAGGTTCGTATCCTTGATAATTGTCAAATTGTTCGAAATACCAGAAGAAGATAACTAGTAAAACTTATGTGGCAGCTGTTGCTTCTAACCTATTCAAAGTATTCACATTTTAGTTTTTCGCACCGATTGCATCCAATATTGGATTAGGGATTAGGGTTAGGATTGCAATAAACAATAAAAAGATTAAAAATTTTCTTTCATATTTATCATTTAAAGTGTCTCTATTGGTACCCCCCGCTTTGAGAGGAATGAATCAGTATAATAGGGTTTACGAACCTTGAAGTGCTTCATGCAATTCTGTCTCGGTCTAAGACCGCCTATCAAGGATGGATCATATTTTTCTCCCTTGTGGATTCCACTTCCCAAATATTCACGGTGTCTTCTATTTGTCATCTGTTACTGCTAATTAGCCCGACCCTAATCGATAGGCACAGACGGTATCCCACCGTAACAGTCAATGGGAGATACAATAGTGTTGGATTTTTTACTAATACATACATAAGGGGTTATTATAAGTTCATATTTTGCTTGGTAACAAACTTAGCTATCCAAAAATCTAGGATAAGAACTCAGCTTGATAAACCCATTCCATTGAGAATAGAAATGGTTGCTTTTCTACATGTATGACATTACAAAACATCGGATATTTACTTCCGAGTTTTCAAAAACACTTCCATTGAAAATGACTGAATTACATTTTGTGTTTTGGGTGTCAAATTCCGAGTTGCTCTCCATGCATTTGGTGATATATATGCATTTCTCAAGGAGTCCCTTATGATATGAGGTTCCCTGATGCTATCGATATCGATGCTCAATCGGCTAATTGGTTCGTCTGGAACTGACAACAACCAGTTAAGGCCGGAGAGTAGACAATCAAATCGGCGAGAACAAATGCTCATATGGAAGACGAATAGTCCAACTATATCATACATGATGACCTCATATCTGGTTTAAATTATTTCTTTATTTTAAAATTTACTTTCTCATTCCGTTGTCTTTCTCACAGTTTTCTCTTTCAACATCCATCTCTTTCTTTTCTCTTTTTATTTCCTTCTCTGTCTCGCCATACCTCTCTTTCTCTAATCATTTCAATAATTTTTTCATCATTTTCTTGTCCGTATCTTTCTTCCTTTCCCACATATACCTCCTTTAGCCTTCCATACTTCTCTTTCTGTTTTCCTCTATTTTTTTCTTTTCCCTTTTTTTCTTCTACCATTTATTCACCTAAACTTCATATATTTCATTCCATTACATATATTCCCTTCACTTTTTCGCCCTACTATTCTTTCTGTTTTTACTTCCTTTTTTTTTCTCCTTCTCCCCTTTTCTTCAATTTCCCTTCCCCCTTCTTCCTTTCTTTCACTGAAATTAATTTCAGGTGTTCCATGGTGTGATCTGTCAAGAACCAAGTCAATCGCTAAATCACAATTGTAATCTTTCGTTCAATCCTAACAAAGATTTTTACCAAACAATACGATAGTGAAGGGTTATTCCAAACTCTCATCCCGACACAGATCTGCATCCAGGAACGTACTTAAGTATGTAACCACACGTATACATATATTATAAAATCACCTCCGGGGAACTGGATTCAAATTCAATAAAAAGTTACCTCTCTATTGGAGAGTTCTTGTTTAGATTTTGAAAGTTTACCCCCTTTTTTTTTCGTCTTTTAATACAGACGAGAGACGAATGACTGAAAAAAAAAAGTTTTGTAAGTTCTCCTCTGCCTTTTTTGTTAAGCTTCTTTGTGCCTGCAGGCGAGGGCAAATTGCAGACAACCGAATAATGAAGAACCTGCAGATAGGTTTTAATCAGTTTGCCATCAAGACCGAGACATAATGAAAGGAAAAAAAAACAAGAAAAAATTATGTAATACCTCAGGTAACAAAGAAAAACCTGGACATTTTCTTAAATGGGTGAAAAGAATAAGTTTATTTCTGGATAAAGAAAAAAAAACATGCGCAAACGAACACCCATGGATACACACGCACACGCATCCACATACACATGTAAATGCATGCACAGGTATACACATACGTACACTACAAAGTTTGTGACTTAATAGTTAGGCGAGCATATATTTTGTACAACGATTATTTTCAGCATAATCTCCTCTTTGTCAATGCCCTTGATTCAATGATAAACATAAATCACTTAGATGGTATTATACACTGTAAATTTCGGAATAAAATTCAGTTGATAGATATATTTTTGCTTTTAGACTTATTGGTCCATCTTTGAACACACACACACACACACACACACACATATATATATATATATATATATATATATATACATAAATATGTATATCAAACACAGCATACTAATGCGTACGTATATATGTGTATCTGTAAACGACTGTGTATTTGTTATATAGACAAAAAAAAGAAGACAAAGAGAAGTTTCTGTATACAATATATATACGCACCTTCATTCGAGCAAACAAACAGTAAAATCATTTTATAACAATATATTTTATACGGTTTATATTCTTTTTATACATTTTTATTTCCTTTACAAACTTTTGTTCCCTATCTCTATGTTTTAGGTAATTTTCTATTTCTTTTGTAATTTAACTTTTTTTTTTCTTCATTGATTAATATCATGCTGTTTGTTTCTCTTCCCTTTTCAATGATTTGTGTTGCTTTTCTGCCGTGCGAAATTCCAGTCTGCTGTTTACACCTTCGGACGTGACAAACATTCACAATGATTCAGTCTTGACGCGATAAGCTCTACTGTCCATTTGTTTCAACTTCCTGTATTATTCTCTTCCGAGCTGTCATCTATTTATTCTTTAGCTCCGAGACTTTTGCCGCTTATCATGTTTGGTTGTTTGATATGGACAGCTGTCCTGCAGTTGTTCTTCCTACTTTTGTTTTTTTTTGTTTGCTTTTTTTTGTCAGATCAGAAGTTTAGCTTATGCCGTCAGATATATATCAAAAGGAGAAAGAAAAAACATCAAAAAATCAATAGGGAAATGCTGGCAATTATTAACAGCTCAAGTTGAAGCTCTGTGTATACATGTATTTGTACGTATACAGGGCAACACAAAAAATGCTGACCACCTATTTGAAAAAGAAAATTATAACCAACCCGCTAAAAAGTGATGAAAATTATTGCTACTGCGTCGATCAACAATATATGACCAGTCAGACACGGTATAAGCAGTTTCAATTGTTTTCACATTCAAAACTTCTAGAACACACACACGGACATCATATATATATATATATATATATATATATATATATATATATATATAAATAAATAAATATATATATATATATATATATATATATATATATATATATATATATATATATATATATGTATATATACTGTGATGTACTGTTTTTTATAGATGAAATGCTAGAAATTCAAGAATCTGGAAGTATGAAATATTATATATACTACTAGCTGAAAGGGGGGGGGAGGAAAGCTTTAGGACACGTAATATAGTTTTTCACAAACTAGCTAGAGATTGGGGGTGTTTTGAAATACTCCCTCACACCCTTTCTCAGTTTCGCTTCAGCATCTACTTATGACCCTTCAAAGGATGATTTATCCTTCACTTTTTACCCCCTGAGAAGGTAGCTTCGTTCCACATAAAATCATTTAAGAATTCATGTATAAACATATGATATAGGAAAATATGTATACGGAAAGTAAATATGATGGCTGAAGGATGGATAGATCGAAACGTTATGTCAAGAACATCGAATTTATGCGAAAGGAGTTTTATTTTGAACATCAATGACTCTCCTTAAAGTTATTGACAATATATATATATATATATATATATATATATATATATATATGAATGAGTGAATTTTTATTTCTATAAGAAAATATTCGAAAAAAAACCCAACTGAGACTCAATTGTTTCAGTATTTTAGTAAAATTTTTTTCCAGCAAAATCATTTCTTCCGAGTAGATGTTCATTGTGTTAGAAAAGAAACAGAAAGAAAATATTCATTATACACTCAGTTCTACTTACCATCTGAAAACAGGATGTCTTGAAGCCTAAAGCGAAGAACCAAATACCGTTCGTATTTACGGGAATTATTTTTGAGCGTTCCTTAACCCCCAAATTGTGATGATTATATGTTTGGCTGAGTTGTTGGAAGTTAAGGTGGTGGTTATTACAGGGAACCTGGGTGTTATATAGGAAAAATGCCCGTTGCCTCGAAAACAGCTCGCTCCAAAACAAACGCTGAAAGTATTTGCCTTCTTTTCGTGGAACTTGGAAAAAAAATTCTGAGAGCGGGGGATATCAGTACGTCAATAGGTGCTACCCCATTGGAAGTAAAAATAGGGGTCACTGAATCTCCTTTAGTGAGTCTTCATTAGGGTCGAGTATAACCCATCTATTTTTGCAATGACAGTTCGGACAATATTGAGTTTTAGTAAATTGGATCAGAGATTGAGAAGTTGCTAAACTTGTCACTCATAGCATAACCTTTATAGATAAATCGATGTGCCTTTGAATCGTATTCCTTCTCCGAAAAGAAAGTAGTAGTTAATACTTAGTAGTTGATAAAACTAAACGACTTAATTTGACCTAATTACTGCTGTAGGTAGAAAAGAGTAATAGTCAACCATTGCAAGATAAAAGCCCCTGTCTATTTAAAAAAATTCCGTTGTAAGAAAATCCTGATTGAAAGATAAAACTTATGTGTTCAAAGATGGACCAAGTTGCCGTCACTCACGATGAAATAAAGTCTGTATTGAGTTAGCAATAATAATGTACCGACGGAAATTCTCGTCATTCGCATGTAATAGTAAACATAACAGAATGCATAGAAATAGCATTTGTTTTCGTCGTGGAATCTTTTTTAATGAGGAGTATCTCCTACTTAGTAAACGTGAATCAAACACTTAACCTTATAACCGACGGTTCTTTGCTTTAACTTCAAAGCCACCTACTGGCGACTAAAATCAATGACGATTTGCTAACTGAATCAATCATTTACATCAGAAAGGAAAAATATTTTAAAAAACGAGAAAAAAAATGCAAGATTTGTAGCTGAGGATGTTTTGTTGATTCTCATTGATCCGTGATACGTCCACCCCTTTCCATCCAGGGTGGGAAGGCCGGCAATGAGAGGGTAAAGCAAATGAGTCCGATGGATCGATTTTTATTCATTGATGAATGCAACAAATATGTTTGAGCACCAATGCATAAATCGTTTTATTTAGATGAGAATGAGGATCGAATGTCTCCTTCCGGTTTAATGGAGGAAAATGGAGGAAAATGTCTTCTGATAACGGGAAAAGGAAGTTGCTCAGGAATAAAAGTTTATTTATTTATTTGGCATTTTTGGTCAAAATTTCTGTAATTCCAGGAAAGCCAAGAGAGGAACAATGTTGATTACATGAAATTCACTCAAAAAAAATTAAATTTTCACATAGAAGAAAGAAAGAAAATAGGTATTTAAAAAAAAAAAAAAAAGATGATTTCAACAGACAAGGAAAAGATTGAATAAAACACTCGGAACTGAGCTCGATCGAAGACATTGACTTGGACATAATTTCATCCATAATGGATTTAAATTGTCCAGGAAGATAAAAGTCAGCGATTTAAATTCATTTATTTCGTCAAATATTTTAAAATCGTTTTTTCTCGTACGTGATTATTTCTGTTGCCAATGTTTAAACCAGAGTTGCTGTTGTTTACTTCCAGTGATCAATAATAAATATGAGAAAAAAAAAAAACAGTCGGGGAGAAGAGGTGAGTTGTTTCCCTTCGTCTCACGTCTCTACTTCATATTTGAATGGAGCTAACTCTTTTGAATCTCATTTGTCTCCTCTTTTTTCTTTGTCATTTTGACATCTCTTCTTTATTTCATTCTGTCTTTCTTTCCGGCTTTCTCCCTCTTGTTCTCTGTTTAAATCTTACACTATTTTTTTTCTTTCTTCAAGTTTAATTCTTTGTTTTTTCTTCCTTTCTTTTTCTTTTTTTTGTCAGTTTAAATTTATACATTATCTCTTTCTTTCTCTCCTTGTTTCTTTTATTTTCAATTCTTTTTTCGTTTCTTTCTTTAATTTTTCCTCACATTGATCTTCCCTTTCTCCCCATCTCGTCTCTCATCATTTCTCCCATTCATTCTTTCTCTCCTTTTATTCATCGGATTTTTCCTCCTTCTCTCTTTCTCTCAGTTCATTTGTTTGTCTTTCATTTTTTTCTTTCTCTCTTACTTTCTTTCTTACTTACTTCAGCCCTTTCCTCCTCCTTTTTTTTTTTTTAATCCTTTTTTTCTTTCATCCATTCTTTTACACTTTGAGTGCATCTTTCATTCATTCGTTAATTCTTTTTTCTTAGGTTTTCTCTTTTTTCATTCATTTGTTCTTATTTCTTCCCACTTGATTCTCTCATTCTTCCTTCAATTCCCTACTTCTTCAAATCTGTCAATCTTTAATTCTTTCTTTAATCATTTACTTGATTATTTCTTCCTTTCTTTCATGCTAACATAACCACTGGGTGACTTTAACAGTGATATTTCGGCCTCGATACCGGTATTCGGTGTTCTAGTTCGAGCCAGGAGAAGAATGTGCAGCGCTGATCACCAATGGACATTTTTATATAGTTGGTGGTGCTACGATTCCTATTCTCAGAGTAAATCAATGGAGAGTTTGTAAAGTCTTCTGTCTACCTATGGATATCAGTGAGGTAGGGTACTTTGCATCTTGAGCGTGCTTTGAGCTACGGATAAACAAAAACGTCAAAAACAAATTACTTTTTTCGAAGAAAGAAGAAAACCGATGAAAGAAAGACAAAATAATGATAGTGTTTAATCTGAAAACTATTTTCCATTAATCCTTTAATTTCTATGATCAGGACCACCAACATGAATGTATTCGGTCCGACGGAATGGATTATGAATTTTGTTATATTATATAGAAACTTATTTGAAATGATCTGCCGTCAATACTCGGTTGTTATATCACTCATTTTAGACAACGTTAGACAAAGTTAGCCGTAAAATATCAGTTACCCACATTTTAGGGGTCAATTGTCCAGTTGTTTTGAGCACTTCAATAACACCATTCCAAGACTTAAAAACGTCAACAAAAATTGTCAATGGCAGCATAGTCATCATCAACATAGGTTTCTTCAGTTTTTGAGTCGATTTCGCTGTCTGTCTATCCAAGTGTTACACGTAGAGGCCGCACTAATAGAGCTGAAAGTCTTACTATTTGAACATTTACTTCTCCAATGGCTGTTTAGTGTGGGGTTCATTTACAATATAATTTTATACAATAAGTGTCCCTCAGTTTATATCTGGCAAATTCCATGATTTTTTTCTATTTAGGCTATTTAGATTATCAGCTATTTGTTTAGCTGTCAGAAAGCAAAAGAAGTAACTTTTTTTTGATGATCCCTTTTTCGAAATTTTTGATTGATCACCTTTTCTTTTCTTGAATTTTTTGACTGATCAATCCTAGCAAGGCCAGTGATAAAAGACAATGAATAAATAGAAAAACACATTTCTATTTGGAAATTTCAAATGAAAATCATGTAAGTAATATCGATTCTTATCTTCTAATATTATACGGAGTGGAGCAGCTAAGACCGGCGTTGAGTTAGGTCTCAAGCGTGCTTCACATAAAGCCACACATATTGGTGATGATTTTCAAATTGAGAAATAGATATATAATTTAATCTATACTGACATTCCATGTCATCTTCGTATATATTCTCAACAACTTTGATATGCTTTTCGTTAATACACTACTCTCGTATTGAGCTGAAGATCTTTGCGTGTTTCATGGAGTGAAATGCATTTTTATAGTCAACAAACGCCACTCAAAGCCGTTGAAAGCCTCTCAGTCAGTTAATGAAAATACTATGAAAACGAAACTAAAAGACATATCACAAAATTATTTACTAAGTATAAAGACATATTGGAAAGCAATGATTGTAAAATACGAGCTACGACACACGGATGTGAATCACGGAAACTAATTAAATCACTTAAAACAAACTCAGAGTAAGGCGAAGTTCACAGGAAATACGAATAACTGTAAGAGATGGAAAAAAATCAACATGGCAGAGAGCAGACAAAGGATAATATATATCATAGAAGTGATACATAGATAAAATAGAGATAAGCTGACACATAGAGAGACAGAGAGATGGATGGTGAAAAAGGTGAATCGATTCGTGCCAATGGGATAGCAAACGCAGTAGGTGAAGACAAGACATAAGATTGAGAATTGAGATGAGAATATCTTTTCTGATAAAGAATGGTAGAGTTTAGTACAATCAAAGTAAGCTTGAAGGGAGCTAGGGAAAGGCCTTTGTCCAGCAGGAATTGATGATTATGATAATGATACCATGTCCTACTGGAGCAGATAAAACTGATTTCATATACTTTATTCAGGGAAAATTGGACTAATGCCGAGGAACTGAAATTATCCTTTATTTCTTTTCTTTTTCCTGTTCGAATGTTCAACGAAATGCACACACACACGTATATATATATATATATATATATATATATATATATATATATATATATATATATATATATATATATTCGCTAAAGTTTCTGTTGGCGGAAGTGCACCATCATCGTGCAAGTCACATTAATCCTTCCCACTTTTTCAATTGCGTTTTTGAATGTTCTCTGCACTGAAATTTCTTTTGTAAATCAACTTCGAAATTCAACATTTAACGCTGTATTCAAATCTCAGTTCTGTTGAACTAACTGAAATTCAGAATAATTATTTCCGTTGGATGAAATTCTCAGCCAAATAATGAGTTGATATAACCACCCGTCCCTTCAATCAATTTCATCAACATTAACGTTTAACCTTTATAACCTTCCGTTTGCAGGGACCAATTACCTAAGAGTTTTCTTTTTACCCAGAAAAATGAAGGCTATAGAAATTCCTCCTTCTTTATTCGGATATCTTATTTTGTTAATCTTTCATCTTATGACTGTGTTAACGTAAATTTTGCTCTTGACAAGCAACCAAATATTTTGAGATAAATAGTTCTTGCGTCAATTTCTCCGAGGAAGCAATAAACTTTCTAATGAATTCGACATTGGCTCTCACTCACAAAAGGGGCTTATTTAAGGATTTTTGATACATGACTAATTTAGCCATGCCGTCAAATGACAGCAGTATTTTCATAATTTAGAAATTGCATTTTACTTGAAAAATATCAGAAATATCATGTTGCTCAGCATATTTCTTGAGTACGTTCATCAAAAATGATAATCAATGCACGTGAAAATAATCAATCGAAAAACCATGAGTGGCTACATTACATTTAGCATTTAATAATTACTCCCTTGACGAATGTTGACGGTTAACAACACTGGTAGATTCACAGTATAAGTATATAAATCAAGAATTAAAATGAAATTAAATGAAATATTGCCAGCTTTTATAACAGTATTTTATCCAATCTTGATTTCCGATCCTTTTTATTGCAACTACTTAGAATACCAGTCCGCAACTGTCAGTAAACACTGCAAGATAGAAATGAAAAATAAGCAGTAGACGAGAATCGAACTTACATCGCTTTTTCATCTTGCTTTACAGCTTCATTTACAACAGCTAACAGCTACAGAAAATCAAAATGTCAACGTATAGACTTAGTTTCCTTGCCACTGATTTCTCATCGACATATATGATTTTATTGTTTTAACGTACACTAAAATAATTTTTAGTGATAATTTTACTTTGAATTTTTATGATTTTTTTCATGGTGGTTGGTGACCAATGCTTAAAGTAGTTGCCTTGGAAAGCAAATGAAATTGATAAACTCTATAAATAATGATCAGCAGAACCCTTTCAACGTCCATCGTTCGACAACCCCCACCCCCGATTCACCAGCCCTCTCGATCGTGGGCGTTGCTCACCAAGTACTTTCTCAACGTATAGTTTGTCACGTCATTTTTTTTTTTTGCCGGTCAAAATTTTGCATATAATCTCTCGTGATCCACGTTGCAAGTTATGATGTCTAGCAGATGCCTGACATTCTTTCAGCATGATCAGCTTTTTGCCATTCTTGTTTTTAAACGGTTCTGGATGATATCTCTGACCCTTGCTTGTTTCTTAATATACTGTGTTATCTTTTGATCTCCCAGCATAATATTAAGCATGTTTCAATGCATACTTCTCTGTTCAAATGTCAATCTCTTGGTTAGCTTTCATGTTCCAGGTTCATAGGTGACTATTGGGTGATCAAGATAGAAAGGATACAAGTCAATATAAGTTAATTTAGTCAAAAATTCATAATATTTGACAATTTCACATCCAATATAGAACTTGATAACATTATCATAAAGTCATTATGGAGATCATATGGTTCAATAACTCGAGTAAAATATCACACAAAATTTATTTTATAATTTTGACAACCTTCATCTTCCAATTTTTAGTTGTTTTTTTAACCTTTTTTTAAAATCTCACCTCAACTCATTCTACGACAGCGCTGATCAGGATTAAACTGTGGACTAACGCCCAGCAGCCCTGACAACTTCGTTAAAATAGCTTCATGTTCAAGTAAAATCTTGCCTTTCAAACCTGCCTGTTACTCCAGAAAAGGACTCCATGTTTATTGTTCATGTTTTAGCATTATTAATATTATTAATAAAAATAGATAATAAAATAATCATACAAAAACTGTTCATTATGTCATCATAATTAAATTGACAATTGGATTAGTTTGGTTTCTAAATGAGATTCCCCTCCGAGTTAAGAGACAAATTCGATTAATCTTGCATTAAAAAGAATAAATCGTCGATTCAGCAGGAGCCTTACTGGCTTGTGTATGTATTGATCCGACGAAGTCCTTCATTGTTAAAACCAATAAATATAACTCTACTTACACTTCCAATCCAACCCATACGTTTATATCTGTATATGATTATTGTCGGGGAGTCTTATCCCCCGGGCTGTTATTTCTTGCTACCTCATCGCGGATATGACAAAAGGCTAGTTTATCTTTTGTTCACATTCGCGCGTGGGTAGTAGCAAAGCTGTCCAGTTTTTTTTTTCAATCTGTTCTTTGAGGGCGTTAGTAGGACATATTGTCCCCCCCCCTTTCAGTGCAATGCTGTGTGCTTTTTTTATAACTTGCCTGAAGACAAGACGAACATAATCTCAGTCTAGAAGGTCTGGAGTGAAGTTAGTGCACCGCCATCCAGGGCCGAACGCGAGATGTGGCTTATCTTGCCCATAGTGTTTGTGTGTGTGGTGGTGGTGGTGGGGGGATATTTACCAAAGAAATTATCCACCAAGGAGAAAAAACCCCGAAGGAAGAAAGCCCTAAAAGAAAAAATAAATCTCCCTATGATAAAAATTAAAGCCAGTCTCCTCATATCCTTTCCTACACTTGATTTATAGATTGTTTACCTACGTTTAAAGTTAGTATATAACATACACATACACACAAACGCACACACATGTACATACGCGCCATAACCATATGCATACCAGTATGCATATACATAACACACGTTATCAACGCACACAGGTACTCATTCACAGACACCATATGCAGACACATTCTACACAAATTTACACTTACATATATACCATGTATACATTCATGCAACGTATACACATAGATACACACATACTGAATACACACCTACCCACATATCACTTACACACTTTAACATACATACACAACATCTATCCCAAGGACCTGAAGATGGAGGCTGTTTCATGGGTGAACAAGAATATCTTTTGAAGAATTGGACGAACCAGAGTAAATGTAATGCTATTTAGACTGCATCAATGTTAAGATCGGTGATAGTTAAAAAAAGAAAATGATAACGATTTGAGGAAACTTGCTGTCACTTCATCCAAAGATAAAAAGACAGGTTACTCCTTGCAGGATGATTTTAAAAACGCTCATAACATCACCACCATCCCTGTCAATAATAATTCAATATTGAATTCAGAAAAAAATTGTACAGAATGCTCAGAGTAAATAATTAAAATATTTATTAGAACTGATTATATAATCATGTAGAAATGTAACGAAAAGGACGGAATAAATGCCATATGTATTGATTTGAATATTGACAATTTAAATTTTGAATGTGAAGTAAAAGAAATTAATTATTAAAAATTATCAAGTTGAATGTAAAAACCAAAATCGATATTCAAATAAATACAAAGCGAAAATATTTTTTTTCCTGGAGGAAAAAAGAAAAAAAAAATTGAAAAAGTGGTATTCAGCGTTGATTTCTTTCTAAAGAATTTTCCTTCTTCTTTCTTTTAATCCTGGGAGTATTTTTCTCCCTGCGAGGCATGTCAAATAATAAGCGAGAAAAAAAATCATCGATTCACTTTTAGAACGAAAGCAGAAAAGAAAAAGAAAGGGTGAAAAACCACAATTTCAACTGCAGTAAAAACAAAAACAAAACAAAAACAAAACAAAAAACAAAAAAACAAACTAAGATAACAAAACACCGTGAACATATAAAACGGAAACCACTATAATGATAAATACCAATAATAGAAGGGGCACTTGCAACTGTCTCAAAGACATTGAAAACAAGACCAGAGGAGATGGAGATATGAGAGAGGATTAAGACTATGCAAATCACAGCACTGCTGGGGTATATATGACTTCTTGTGTTCAATAAGTACCACGACTGCTTTTATTACAAAGGTTATGATTAATAAGAATCAAGCAGAATTAAATACCAATTAGAATAAAGACCAAGGAACATGTATGATGATATTAATAACAGAAATAAAATGCTGGTTCTTACAATTTTTCAAAAATTACATTTCGTAAACAAGAATCATAGGTTCAACGATGCATTCACTAGATTTGATAAGAAAATATCTGGATTATCAACGATGAACAAGGGACGTAATTAATATTTCAGTTTGCCATTTAGTGACGGCAATCGATAATAGAGAAGCCACCGGATATAAGTATCATTTGAAAACATGAATTGCGCTGTTGCGTCAATGTTGACTGAAAAAATTATGAAGTACTCGTCGAAAACCCATACCAAGCTTAGGTTATTCAGCTAATTTAAAATAAATTGAAATTTCAGGGATTTTTTGTTATGAATCATGATTTCACTTAGTTTAATCTATTTGCCATAAGAAATATAAATATTCTGAGAAAAATAAGCATAGAAATTTAAGAGTAAGACCCAATTTTGGTTCGGCATAACGTCAGTAAGGTGATTAGATATTTTTAAAAAGATCAGTGAAAACATCTGTTCTTATAGACAAAACGTTTGTCTGTGAAAGGTACAGACACAGTTTTATCCTATATTAGTAGCAGCCATCATATATTGGCAACCATTGCATATCAGCAGCAGCCAACACCTATCAGCAGCCATCACTAAACAACAGCATTAATCACATACAGGCAGCCATCAGCAACCAACCTTACATATTAAGAGCTGCTTCATAATCATCGGTTTTGGTCTCATATGCTTACCATCATTATCAAGAAGAAAGGAAGAATGATAGACAAAAACAAGTAAACAAAAAACACAACCAAAAAACGAATTAGTATAAGCGAATAATAAACCAAGTTGGGAAATGAGATTAGAAGGATAGATTTCACGTCTCTAGATTGTTAGAAAACAGTAAAAAGGCAAGACGATCAACACAACGTACAAAAGGAAAATATAAGATAAATCAGAAAAAAATAAGCTTCACAGTTGAAAATGTAAAGCAGTTTTTTTCGTTCAAAGAATAGTGACTAAATGGCACTGGAATTGGACTGCAAAATAAAGACGGGTCTGGTTAGTCACTCGATAGAAACCGTCATAGGACTAACCTATTTTGGCAGCATGACGTGTCAGGTTGATTAATTTTAAAATTTGAAAAACGGGACGATCCCTTTTTTTCCGTTGGTCGGTGATCGTTAGAAAAGTTTGAATTGAAAAAAAATCATGAACGTGCCAGATACAAACGATGGGACCAGTTTAGCATATTTTTACATTGTGAATAGAACCCTCCAATTAGTAACTTTTCTGCAATGAAGGTAAAAACAAAAAACAAACTTTTTTCTGTAGAAATCATCATCAGTTTTTTATCCTCCATCGTTGGACACAGACTTTCTCGGGGATTCGTCAGACCTCTGTATCGTGGACGTCGTTGAGCAAATATTTCCTTAACCTGTCCAATTCGTCTCCCCATCCAAAACTCTGTGGGCGTCAGTTCCGAATCTGATCTCTGGGGATCAATGTTATGAGTTGTGATGTCCCATGGTTGTCTGCCATTCTTGCAACATGACCAGCCAACTGCCATCTCCTAATGGTTGCTATGATCTCTCAGATTCCTGCTTTTGCTTATCAAATTGTGCCATCTTCTGTTGATTATGAGTATCACATGTGCACGTTCCACGATTCCCAGTTCGTAGGTCAGTCTCTTCGTTAGGTTTACGGTTAGGTCCAATGTCTCAGTTGTATAGTTGACTATCGGGAGGATGCATTGGTTTTATACTCTTCTTTATGGGAAACCTGCAACCAATACTGTCATCGTAGGTTTATTCAGTTTTCAAGTGAGTCTAGCAATATATTGTGTTGTATAAATGGACCTAAATGGCTGGAATTCAAACATTCACTCCCTAATATGTCTAGAAAAAAGACGCCTTTTTTCTCATTTTTTTCTATTATTGGACACATACCTTCCTAATGATTCACCAAACCTCTCTTCGGTGGGTGCTATGGAGCCAATATTCTCCGAACCTGTCCAGTTCGTCTTCCCATCTCATATTCTGCCTTTTTCTCAATTTTTTCCTCTAAACATCATTGGGAGTAAATGTTTGAATTTCAGTCATAAAGGCCTATGTCGACAGTTTTGGCAGACGGTCCGTCATGAAACCTGCACATCTGAAAATAGCCGAGACCCATTTTACAAGCACATAAATGGATGGAGATGACGAAATAAGAAGCCAGTCACAATAGATAAAACTATTACTGCCCCAGATTACATCTAAATTATTTGCAAAATAAAGAAAAAACAGAACGATGTTTTTCAGATAGAAAAAGGTGAAATCGATGAAATAAATCCATTCAAATTCGGGGAAAAAAAATAAAACGCCCGGAAACCCCCCAAAACGACTGGAAAGCGCAAATATTTGATGAGATTATAGATATTTGATCTAAAAAGGAGTCACCTGTGCATGAGAAACTTGTCCTGCAAATGTATGCAGAGGGAAAAAATCGCGGAGAGAGTGACCAAACTCAACCAAAGTGACCAATAGAATTTAACTATAACAAACCTCATCACCCCCACACGAACACACATAAATATTTCAAAGTAAACATTACAGCGGTTCGCAGAAAATATTGCAATTTACATATTTGAGGTCGAGGAAAGAAATTGGGATATCCCTATATATATATATATATATATATATATATATATATATATATATATATATATATATATATATATATATATATTCGTGCGTGTGTGTGCGTGTGAATAGATATGTTGACGAATTTTGATTGGCTAATAATTACTTTCTGGTTTGTTATTTTATCTCCCTTCATCCAGAAATCCCCCCAAACCCGCAAAAACCGCCACCAATGTTCAAAATTGTTGCCTCTGGCAGACAGTTTATTTTTTTATTTGTGTTCACGAAGTCAAACATGCATGCAACAATTTTTTCATTGTGTACCTTTTTCTTAAGCAAATTCAGAATTTCTGCAGAGGGAAAGAGGAAATGCAATAGAAATTCGAAATGAAAGGACTGTTGAAAGGTTGATAGTAGCGAATATTTGGTAATTTCACGTTTATTAAAGCGAAATCAACGATGGGTATTCACAGGTTTCAATTAAATAAATCGGGAGTAACAACACCAGGACGTTGGCGGATGTGGGGTTGTCCGTCATTGCACAATTAATCAATTAATTTGAAAAGCAGGAAAATCAAAGAGGCGTAGTGATTGGATAATTAGTTAAGAATCAGGGAAATGGCGGGAGAATGGATTGTGAGATTAATTCGAAAAATAAAAAATGATTTCAATTATTTTTGTCTTTCTTGATCATGTTTTCTTCTACTTTTTTAAATTTATAATTCTGTAAAAGTTTAAAAAAAAAAGATCGGCTGTTTTCTACATTTACGATTTTTTCTTCATTCTTTAAACAAAAACCTGAATGAAGAATTTCTCTCTCAGTTTTCAATTTTACAGAGTTTCTTTTAAATTTCAATTTCATAATATCCTCTTTCTTTCTTTCTTTGTCTTTTCCTCTCTTTCTTTCTCTCTCTCTTTGTTTTTCCTTTCGTTTTTTCCGAGAAGATTTTTCTATTCGGTCATAATTTTTTAAAGAGAATTTTCTCATCCATACTTTTCTAGAAAGTCTCTCATTTTTCGTTCCTGAGTCTCTTTCTTCAATTTCTATTTCTTTCCTTTCTTTGTTCCTTTCATTCTTTCTCTCTTATAATTTTTTCGGGTTACTTCCTTCTACAGTCTGTATCTTTCCTTTTTTTTCTTCCTTCCTTCAGAATTCCATACATCAATCGTTTCAATTCAAACTACTATCCGTAATGTCAAGCTAAAGTGAATACTATTTCGAATGAACATTTGAAAACTAGATTTCATCAAAAGTCACTTTAAACATCATCAATGAAGAAATAAATAAATAAAACATTAATATCATCAGAAAAAAAAGCACTGCCAAGCATTTTTCCAAAATAAAACATGAGCAGAGGCGGAAATCGAAACAGAATGGCTACATGGCCGTCTTCGAAAATATATCATTTTTTTCTGTTTAATTTTTGAAAGTCACTCTGAACCAACTTGGAAATGGAGAAATTTGGAGCAAACGAAGGATTCTCTCCCCGAATAAAATTTTGAACATTTATCAATTCAATAAAATAATATGCAGTATAATAGGAGGGAATTATCTAAATAGATCTTTGAAAATATGAACATCATTGTATAAATATCATCAGCCCCTTAGCGTCAGTCGTTGGACATAGGCCCTTTCGAGAATTAAAGAAACATCTTTATCGTTGGTGTCACGGAGCCAGTACTTCCTGAACTTGTTTAGTTCTGCCAATCACAGTTTCGTATACGATATCTGGGAATCTACAATGTGAGTTGTAGTGCCCAGCAGTTGTGTGACATTCTAACAACATGACCAGCCCATTGCCATTTGAGTTTTCAAATGGATTTTATGATATCCCTGACTTCTGATTTTTTTCTAATATACTGTTGTTTTTTTTGTGACTTTTCCATTAGAATTTGAGCATAATTTTCACCCATGCAATTTGAACGGTTTTTCGTTTCAGGGGAAAGCTTTTGTTTAGGATCCTTGTCTAAGCTCCATAGGTGACAATCGGGAGGATACATTAGTTGCATACCATCTTTTTCAAGACAAATGAGAATTTTCTTGTTTTTGAAGATTGAGTTTGCTCAACTAAATATTCGTCAACCTAGAGTAAATCTTTGTTTTAATGGAAATTTGTTGTCCTCGGTATATAACTATTATCAGATAGAGTATACTTCAGTGGATAGACTGGTTGCATTTATACACACACTATCATTCTCCAAACTTCAATTCAATTCAATGACGGAATTTGAATTTTTTAAGCAAACAGCCCGAACTTGCCCGAGCAAAGATTTAAATACAAGTGCAAGTAGTCACTTACATCTTTCCGACTTACGATTGTCCGTACATGAGATATATTTTCCTTTCTTTTTGAAAATACGATCACGTATTTCTTTTCTACTTTGTTTTGAAAAATTACATGGATGATGAAAGCTGTATTGCCAATTTGGATGTTTCTTCAAAATGTTTCAAATTCGAGAGCAACTTCCTGGAAAATCCCATCTAAATTGACAACATCGGATAAAAGAATATAGAGGACAACGAACCTGCTTTTGATGGCAAACAACAGCATACAAGCAGTTCAAAAAAAAAAATTGCCATACTCACGAACGTTTTGAGATAATCGGAAAACAACTCGACTGTAAGACAGGGATTACCTGTAGAACTAAACGCGAGCAAAACTATCTATCCACCCATCTAACTATCTATCTATCTGTCTCAGTCTGTTTACAGCTATAATATCTATCTATTAGGGATAGATTTTGATGTGTATCCTCATTATTACGGAGCTTTTGTCTTCGTTATTATAAGAGAATTAAGGTGAGTTTATCATCATTCATCTTCAGCCCATGTCGTTGGACATAGACCTTCCCCAGGATTTGCCAAACTTCTCTATTATGGGTGTCCTGGAGTCAATACTTTCTGTACTTGCCTATTTTGTCACAGCATCCTATATTTTGCCGGCCATAGCTTTGTATATGATATCTGGGGATCCACGTTGTGAGTCCTAATGTCCATCGGTTGTCTGACATTCTTGCAACATGACCAGTCAATACTAGCGGCAGATAACTCGTTTTTTTGTTAAAAAATCATCCTCGTATACATTAACTAAGATCAATACTATCATAAGAAATTACATAGTTTGAAAACTACGTTAATAGATGATCGACATACTGAGTTCAAATTCCCGTTGTGTTCCTATGGTTAGCTTAGTAAAAAAAAACAAAAAAACAACAACAAAAAAAAACAGATAATTTTCGATTAAGCATACGAGAGTGAAAAAGTATGAGAAAAAAGTCTTATTTACTTATATTCTTCACAATACGAGGGTCCAGCTTGATCTATATTTATTTTCAAATTGAAAATCGAGCGTTGTTCCCGACAGATAAAAAAAATAAAATTCCAGTTTTACATTTCCATCTGCTATAAATTAATCACCAACGTCACAGCCATTGGTGACTAATGCATATAGTAAAAGCGTTAATATTACTTCCTCTATTACCACTCATTGTCAGTCAACTTACCAATGGTATTGTCATATCGTTACACCATCATAGATGGCATTCAAAGAGCAAGTACATGAACAATCTAGTCTTCTGGTTCCATCTATCTGGACATCTATCACGAATGGTAAATATGTAAGTAATCCGGGAACGAGGTAGGCCAATGTCGGTCATTTTCTTTTTTTAAAAAGATGTTCACTGAATGATACACTGTGTCGAAAATTAACGTTGTCCTACGGATAAATAGAGTAGACGTACAGTTACAACCCAGGAAACAGAAATTTTACGTTTATGCTATCTTGAAACTGTTGACCGGGATAAATGCTTATACCCAACTTTAAAAATTAAAGAAGCCAATGAAATACAGTAGAGCGCCATTATGTCAGATTTGCCATTATAATGGGTGAATTTTCTTTTATATGTATGAGCGTATCACTGACTGACTTTTCTTTGGAATTGCATTTGTGTTACTTAGATGGTATCATTTTAAGGGTTTACACATCTCAGTTTTCAGAATGATGCAGTAATATCATAATATGCTGTTGCTGCAAACTAGTGTCGAACAATGGTCTTACGAGAACATAAAACGGATCTACTGTTATAATGTGTGAGTCATTAAATGGTGCCATTAAAACCAGTTTCATAACAACGAGATTTCATGTACGATGGAAAGATCTCACCATCGCCATTATGGTTCTGCGAAGGGAATACGTCTATCAAGAGCTGTTATTCGTAAATGGCTGAGAGTAAAGAATAGCAGGAAGTCAAGAATGCTGACAAGTTAAACAGGTCTTATTAGTAACTCAATAGGAACTGTCACGTGACCAACAACTTTGGTATCATGCCGTTCTAGGCGTAATCTGTTAGGAAATCGGAAAAAAAGGGTGACAAATGAATAGCTCACTTCTCTTGCTCCCCCACCCCCGAATGTTAAAAAAACAAGCGACGATGCTGCCGGACAAAAATTAAGTGACCCCTTTAGCATTAAAATATAATGAAAAAAATTGAAACCTCATCCTAAAAATCTATTTCAGCGAGGACTTATAAAAAACAACTAAAAAGTTTCTTTTCTAGACATAACAAGGAGTAAATAGTTTTATGCTCCTTAGTTCCGTTGGTGCCGACTATAGGCACGACACATACATACATAGGCAGTCAGTAAGATCCACTTAAAAACTGAAGGAAACAATGTTGATGTTGACTGTGTTGATGTTGACAGTTTGATAGACGGTTTCTAATATTTCATGCAATCAGGTGATCGCAATGTCACTTAGCAATCTTTGAAATATTTAATTAAACACTTCCAATGACGAACCAAGGCCATATTAAAAGGACACATAATACAGAGTAGGAAATAGAGAAATAAATGAAAATAAGTTGATACTCAAGGTTGGTTTATAAAATAAATATTAAAAAATGCAGGAAATTAGAAAGAAAAACAGATTTTGAAATTCAAGAAAGAAGAGAAATAGAGAAGAGAGAAAAATGATTTTTTTATCGGCCATTCTATTCCGAACATACTGAATCAAATCTTTTTTTTTTCAAACAACAAGAAGGAGACGAGCTACTGAACATAAAAAAAGTGTTGAAAGGAGGCATTTGTAAGATAATGAGTGCAAATGAGCAGACAACTAATTTTGAAGCAAAACACATTTTTTTCATTTTTGTCAAACTAAGAAAAATTGCTGTTGAGGACAGATATTGCCCAAATCAGAATAGAAAAAACCCTAAAAGTTTCTATAACAAACAAGAATTCCAACCTTGTAAAACACACGATACCCCGAATACATGCATGAAAACACTGAACTATGTACCAAATTCTTTAAAGACACTGATAAAATGACAGAAATGGTATGAATATGTAAATATTTCCAAGTATTCAAAGGTCTTAACGTTTATTAAGGTAATGTGTATTTCTCACTTTTGAACTTTACACACTGTTGTCGAAAAAAATGAATATACCACAGAATGTATCAGATATAAGAACAGACATGAAGGAAGCGTTCTGAAACAGATTGTCTGTAAAAAGTTGGCACAGGTAAATCAAAATAACAGACTATACAAGGCATGGCCACTTCTTGTTATGATGTTCATCATTGATAGCTCCTCGTTGATGCTCGCCTGTGTTTGCAAGGGTTTTTCCACTCATGCCTGGGAGCAAATAATAATAATAATAATAATAATAATAATAATAATAATAATAATAATAATAATAATAATAATAATAATAATTATTTCACTGGCTATGATTGAATTCCCCAAACATAACATGAAACTGTGGAACACCAAACTCCTCCCCAACCACAATAAAGACACCTCTGAGTCCAGGAATATCGACATAAACTCTTGAATCTTCCAAGAAGATTCTTTTTCCCACCCTCTTTCTGCTTAGCCGACATTCCTCTTCCAACTGAACTCAACGTCACCACCAATGGACATGAAACTTATAACAAGAGAAGAAACCACGTATTTTTCAAGAATGATCTAAGACTCAATGTAAATGATTACTCTGGGCTACAGAGGCTGCTTCAAACTGTTAAAAGATTCAGTGATGATATAGGAATGAGATTTGGCCTCAATAAGTGTGAATAAGCAACTTCCTGTTGAGGAAAACTGGCAACAACAGTGGATATCCTCTTAGACCAGGACATTCAAGGATTTGACCGGAAGGATACCTAAAAATACCTCGGAATTAATGAAGACAATGGAATCAAACATGCATTAATGGAGAAAAAAAAGAAGAACGAATGCAACAGAAGGGTTAAAGCTATCCTTAAAACCTAGTTTAACTCTAAGAACCGCACCCAAGCTATCAACACATACTTGTTATTACACTCCTTGTTATGCATAGCTTCATTAACGGGAATATTAATGACATACACAGAGTGGATGCAAGATCAGCGAAACCTCCCACCACCAACAGAATGTACCAATGAAAAGCAAATGTAGATCCTATCTACCAAGAAAAAGAAGGAAGTAAAAATATGATCCAGTTAAAAGTGTCATAGAAAACAACAACCATTGGCCTTCACGCTTTTCTGCCGGCAGGTGACGACTGGATGTTGACTTTAATGAAAGACAGGCTACACCGACTTCGACTAAGATTGTAAAAATGTCAAAACTACAGCCAAGCAACAAGAACTATCAATATGAAAAGAAACCCCTGCACAACCAATACCCACTTCGAACCTGAGATGCTGGATAATGTAGATAATACCAGAACCCATCAGGGATTACGAGATTCAGGGTTAAAGCTGAAACAGAGGGTTTCATTAGTGCTGTTCAAGATCAAAGCCTTCTTACCAGGAACTATTTAGCATATGTTATAACAAACAGTACTAAACCCCACTGCAGGTTCTGTGACAATGCAGCTGAGATTATCGATTATATCATACGTGGATGCTTTGTTTTTGCCCCCAATAAAAACTTAAACGTGATAGAGTGGGCCACTACAATCACTGGATAGTCTGTAGACACTATGGTGCACAACACACGCTACATTGGTATGAACAGCACCCAGAATCTGTAACTGAAAGGTAAGATGTAGCAATATTATCGGATTTCCCAATAAACATGGATCGAACCATCAAAGCCAGCCATCCAGACTTTTCTCCCAAGGACAGAAAGGAAAAACGATCCTTATTCATAGATATAACTATTCTATTAGACAAAACCAACTGTCTGAATACGAAGACCTGGAAATTGAGATCACAAAATATGTAGCAATTCAAAACTAAAAATACCTGTTTTTATAGGAGCCCTCTGGGTCATGGGAAATTGTGCCGACGAATGTCTAGGTAGAATACCAGGAAACCCAATCATCAACGATATACAGAAATTAACCCTCACAGGCATCGCCTATATCCTAACGCCAATATACTTCCTATATTTCCTGCTATATAACTATGGACTGTCTCTTGTGTAACCTCCTGTATTCGTTCTGTATTGATCCCCTCTTCTGTATATATGAGATAGAAGAGAAACCACAGTGTCTGCTAAGTCGTAGCATCGTTGCCAAATCTCTGTTTGCAACTATTATTACTTGACATCAAGATAATAATAATAATGATAATGATAATAATAATAATAATTTCACTGGCTATGATTGAATTCCCCAAACATAACATGAAACTGTGGAACACCAAACTCCTCCTCAACCACAATAAAGACACCTCTGAGTCCAGGAATATAGACATAAACCCTGGAATCTTCCAAGAAGATTCTTTTCCCAACCCTCTTTCTGGTTAGCCGTCATTCCTCTTCCAACTGAACTCAACGTCACCACCAATGGACATGAAACCGATAACAAGAGAAGAAACCACGTATTTTTCAAGAATGATCTAAGACTCAATGCGAATGATTACTCTGGGCTACAGAGGCTGCTTCAAACTGTTAAAAGATTCAGTGATGATATAGGAATAAGATTTCCTCTTAGACCAGGACATTCAAGGATTTGACCAGAAAGATACCTGAAAATACCTCGGAATTAATGAAGACAATGGAATCAAACATGCATTAATGTAAAGAAAGAAGAACGAATACACCGGAAGGGTTCAAGCTATCCTTAAAACCAGGTTTAACTCTTAGAACCGCACCCAAGCTATCAACACATACTTGTTATTACACTCCTTGTCATGCATAGCTTCATTAACGGGAATATTAATGACGTACATAGATTCTCCTCCCATTCTGATATAAGTGTGTCTGAAAACATAAACTTGGAAAGGAAATCTCCAAGGCGACTCTCCCCCCTAACCCTTGTGTTCTACTCTACTCTTATATAGATTTCAAATGACATCCACAACATCCCATACAGGTACAAAATACATGACCATAAGGCACCCCTCCTATATGGGTGATGGAAAGAATAATAGGCAAGTGGAACCTCGATTGAAGACTTAGTGACGACATTGGGAAGGGATTCGGACCTATTAAGAGTTTGAAAGCTACTTTTGAAAAGGAAGAATCAATCATTTCATTATCCATTTATATAGATTTTGAGAATAAGATCAAGCAATTATACCATGAAGAAAACTTATAAATATTTAGGTATGAATGAGGGGAAAGGTATATAGCACAATAATATGAACGGGAAAAAAAGAAAGGAGTACTCTAAGGAAGGACGACTTATAATGAAAACAGAATTAAACACAAAATACTGGCCATTAACTCGCTAGCTTTTTCTGCAGTCCAATATAGTTTTAATATCAACTGGAACATACCGGAAATCGAACAGACACAAAAACCAGGAAATTGCTAACAGTAAATAAAATCCGCCACTCGAAGGCATATGTAGTTACACTATACCGGCCAAGAACCAAGGTTGGCCGGGGCTTCATTCAACTAGAACTCATTTATTACAACCACAATCACTTCCAGACTACCAACGACTGGATGATAGAACTGTGTAAAACAAAAAACTTACAGTGAAATTACATTCTATTACAATTGAGGCAAATAAGGACAGGAAAAAAACTAACCTCAAGGCTGACTCACCAACTAAAGTAGCAAAAAAGTGTTGGAAAAATAAGGCCTATCAGGAAAGAATGAAAGTACTTAACAAGCGTTGGCCAGAAAAATGATTCTTCGGCTAATACACTTTCGAGCCGAAGGATTTACTGTAGATCAGAATAAAATGCACCAGTGGATACGGAACTCAAGATTGAAGATTTGAGCGCCAGGTTTTGTACTCGAAGGCAAGAACCAGGGCATAAAAACACAAATCTACCAGACTAACTTACTAAGAAATGGTACTGACCCTAAATGTAGACTAAGAAATGATAATAGCTAAACTATTGACGATATAGTAGTCGGGAGATCAGTCTTTGTAGCAAATGAATATAAAATGAAACACGTATCTTTACTGGAACATCTGAAAACGTTATAACGCCTCATATGTTATGAACTGGCATGGACGCCGGTCTGGGTCAGTCACACAAGTAAAAGATGGGACCATACTATGGGACATCACAATACGCAGTGATGAAACAATAAATGCAAATAAGCCAGATATTATCGTGAAAGATTTTAATGGGAAAACGTGCCTCCCAGTAGGTATTACTGTTTCAGTGGATAAAAATATTGCTGTCAAAGAATTCTAGAAACTCTCAAAATACAGAGACATTGAGATAGAAATCAGTAGAATGTAGTGTCTCAGGACCAAAAATAATACCGGTAGCCTTTTGAACCCCTGGATTACTCAAAGAAGGGGTCAGTGATCTAGTCGACGACATACCTGAAAGGCCCAGCATATATGAAATACAGAAAGTAGCTCTTAATCTCCAACGCACACATTAAAAGAAAACATCGATGTGAGAGTATGTACTAAATCTAGTATACATCACTTTATGTATATGTATGTTTAATCAAGTGTTAAATCGTCTGTCTACATAAAAGCCCTGCTAGCTGTTTCCAAAGTTCCAACTGTCATAACTTACAAGGTTGGCATCGTAAGGTCTCCGGTTGAAACTCGGCTGATGACATACATAAATAGAAATGTTATAGCCAATAGACGAAAGGTCAAAATAGGACTAGAAAAGCAAATGCAAGCAAATAGTGAGGAAATCATAAAATGCACCCTTGGCAATGCAATGGACAACAACAAAAAACAAAAAAACAAAATCGAAGGAGCAGCACAGCAAACAAAGAAAGAAGAATGAGAACAGGAAAAACTATACGGAGAACTCAAAAGACATATACAAAATGTCGCACACGAGAGATTGTTGACATGCCTACAAAAACAAAAACCTGAAGAGAGAAACAGAACTGCTCATCATAGCAGCCCAAAAGAGCACAAACGATATCAAGGCGAAAATCGGAAGAACCTAGACAAACAAAAAATGCAGAAGAGAAAAAGGTGAAACTCTGAACCACATATCCATTGGATGTATCCAATAAGCTAAGAAAGAGTATAAACACGGATACAAAAAAGGTAGCAAAACAGTGATATATCCGGAACCAAGCGAATAAATGAGATTCAACCGCGCGGATAAGTGGTATCAGCACAAACTGGAGACAACGCTAGAGAATAAAAGCCATGAATTACTCCGGGAGTTAGACATCGGACCGGACCTACCTATCCAAGCGAGAAAACTGAACCTGGTTATTATTAACAAAACAAAAAAAAGAGAACCCACCAAATAATAGATATGGTCGTGCCTGCAGATCACAGAGTTAATAGGAGGAGAGTTAAAATATAGGAAAATAGAAGGACCTGTCAAGGGAACTGAATGTGTGTGGAGCATGAAAGTGAGAGTAGCACCAGGAATTGTAGGGGTACTCAGAATCGTACCAAAAACACTGAATAACTGAAAGCAATATTGGAGTAACCGTAGATAAGATGAAAGGTTGAGACTGAGGAGAGTACTGGAAAATATGAAATCTACGACCCAGCTGTTAACTATAACCTAACAGCCGATTAAAAGGTACAAACCACAGCGCTGCTATGATAGGTGAGAAAGAGATAAGGAGAGGGCTGACACCCTGAAGAGACTTACTATCACGCAGCTTGCAGCAATAACCACCTGGCAACTGGAACGAAACCGTAAACCACTACACTGTTTTGGACTGTGAGAACGTAGAAAGGAGGGCCGAAGACCGGACGAGACTTACTGTCACTCAGTCTCCAGCTGTGACCACCTGGCAACTGGTGTGAATAATAATAATAATAATAATAATAATAATAATAATAATAATAATAATAATAATAATAATAATACTGAAGTAAAGGATACTGATGAAAACGAAATTGATAATAGATTGACAATGATTGCTACAAACATCAGAATAATATCCAGAGGAGAGTCGATCAGAACATAGATCGAACGTTATACAATGAAAATCTTTGATGAGAAGTCACCAATTACCGACATATCAGGTAACTGGATTATTGACCGAACCCCCTCCATTTATGAATCTCGTGGTGTCTCTAGATATACTCAAATATTCATTTATTTTATTCTTATTATATTTGTGCTTGTTTGTGTGTGTATGTATATGTTTGCGATTATATAAATATAATCATTATGCACACACACACACATACACAAGCACACACACACACACACACACACATATATATATATACATATATATATATATATATATATATATATATATATATAGAGAGAGAGAGAGAGAGAGAGAGAGATACTTATATATCAATACTAGCATAAAACTGTCAGAAATGACAGGGTTATTTATGCTTGAATCGTCACTCATGAAACTAATTTGGAGCATGAAACTAATTCATTCGATGATTTATATTAAATATTCAAGTTCTCATTTCAAGTCTTTCCAAATCTCGACTAAACTGAAGTTGTTTTAAAGAGTGATTGAACGTGAAGACAAAATGTCATGTAAGACGACACAAACCTTCATATAACCAAGAGATGGGGCTAGTTTATATATGCATCAGTTGGTAATATCGTGCAGTAAGAAAGAATGCCAGGGAAGAGACTTATCTCATTCAAGTTATTACATCATAAAATAAAGTTGAATAATATTAAAGAAAAGAAGCAGGAATGATTTATGGCTAAATTTGACAAATCTGGCTATTTTTGTTTGGCTGTATTTGAATTTTGAGCCATTCGGACTTTTTCCAATATTTTTTTTTCTTGCAAGTGAATGCTGATAGTGGTATTGCAATGTTTCATAAACAGACATTATGATTGTTTTTACGATTCGCAGGTCTGAATCCTCCCTATCTAGCAACTCTGCTTACCCTTTTCCGCTGGTAGGGATGTATTCACAAAGTTGACTACATCTAAAAGAAAATGAAGAAAAGAGAATGGGAAACCGACAGTCAGTGAATGACCCTTTCTTTCGTTTAACCTACTCACTCACTCGATCAATAAATCGAATCTTCTCTAATTCACTCATTCAGTTACTCAACGAATCTTCTTTTCAGTCACTCACGCATCCCTTTTCTCTTCTATTTCAGTTCAAACGATCGGAGTTTCAGTGACACTACTGAACCCTTATCGAATACTTTATGTTTGTCACAGCAATGGATAGTCTCAGTGTAAAACTTCCTTCTTGTTCTATTAACTTTTTTGAAGTGTTCCACACGGACCAATCTATCATAACTTTTAGGTTTTATAATACATATAAACATGTACGCACTCAACACACACACACACACCCATACACACAGATATCTGTCTATCTGTCCGCCTCTTTCAGTCTTTCCCCCTCTATCTCTCTCTCTATATATGTATATATATATCATCATGCAGGTGGTGCTCTTCATAACAAACAAAAAACAAGCAAAAATTTCAGGGACATCAAACTACTGTGAACTATACAACACATACTTGGCTCTTTATATATATATATATATATATATATATGTATATATATGTGTGTGTGTGTGTGTGTGTGTGTGGTTGTGTGTGTGTTTGTGTGTGTGTGTGTGTTTGTGTGTGCATTTGTAATACGTAAACGTGCAGGCACAATCCACACATATATTCATACACACATGTCATCTTTCGGATTGAATTTTTTTTTAAAGGCAGTCTTTATGAAACCATGAGAAAACATCGGTATTGATTTCCTGAAAGAGAAGCAACCATTTAAACTTCTCCACAGGAAATAATATGCACAGAAAACCTATAAATACTACGCAAAAACTTGTAATTGATATATATTCTTTCAGTGACCGCAAACCAAGAAAAGAACACATTAATGAAAGTAACAGATTGTATTTGTGGCACTCGTCTTCGCAAAAATAGCAAAGAAAAAAAATTCTTATATGTAGTAAAATGATTTTTCTCTTCTTTTTCTTATACCACCCACTAAATAGATTTTCCAGCAATGATTCAATTCACAATGTAATTTCGTGCTGAATTGGTCCTTTAGTCGGTTTTCTGGTTCTGTTCAGACTTCTTTTCTACGATCACCGCACAAAAAAGGCGAGAGAAGTAACTTATTCATTGATCACCACTTTTTCGAATTTTTTTAATTTATCAGTCCTAACAGTACATGCAGCCAAAAGGTGACTGTCACGTTTATTGTGACATGATGGAAATTACACCATAGATATTCCCGAGACTTCATACCTAATCACACGTTAAAACAGACACAGGTGAGTTGAGACTTAAAAACTCTCAAAATTAAGAGACTTGAATCTTTGAAAAGAGATTATACAATGAAATATCTTTAGGGCCCTTTGTGCCGATCCATACATATATAACACCATCCGTCTGGATGGGTTTGTTAGCGCTTACATATTTATTAATAAGTGCGTTAAGAAGTTTTGTATTGGTTGGCTATTGTGTATTTAAATGTATCAATAACGATTTAGGTTCTTGTTGATTTTATGGCTATTGTTTAGTCATTGTGTTAGCAGTCCTGCAGATGAGAATGCAATGTTACTATTTCCTTCTGCCTTTTCACTTCTTCCACTGATGCAAGAAAACAGAACAGTGATATAGTAAAAATCTGTGAGAATCTTCTTGGGAAGTTTCAATGTGGAACTTGGTTTCCTTGGGAATAATACCCATAATTAACGTCGGAAAAAATGATAAAGAAGCTGAAAAACATTTTAAATCAACTGAAAAGTGTCAAAAATACAGTAAAACATCAGTTGATGGTCGGGACATATGACATTTCTATGGTATTTTTCACTTATTTATGACAATCCATAACAGTATGAGACTTATATCAAATAAAAGAAGTTTTAATTGGTTAAGTCAGAAAATTGTTGTATGCAAAAATAAACAAAAAGCTTATAATTGGCAATATTTGTTTATTTTGGCAAGCATTGAGCTGAATTGTTCTCTATGGAAACAGCATATACTAACAACCATCAATTTACCAAATTATACACGTATAAACTAGCTATATATCTTGGTTATCTGAAAGTTTGTTTATGTTTAAAGTATTTTGCATCGAAGTAAGGTCTATGTCCGATAATGAACACTAAAAGGCTGATGATGATGACGAAGATGATGATGATACTCACCAAATCTTGAAAAGGGATAGTAAAGTATTTTCTTTATAAAAGATATAATGCTATTTGGAGGATGAGGAAATGTTATGTAATTGCTTAAATAGATCTTAATACACTTATTGAATGGAGTAACAAAGGATAATTAATTAGCCTATCATACAAATATTCACACGAAGTCTGTCCGCCTATTTGTCATTGGATTACTCAAGAACGGCCTGTGCTATGGCCATCACATTTTTGTGATCACCGATGGTACCTCAGAGCATGCTTTTAGCATATTAGTTCTCTGAATTTCTCTAAGTCTTAGCTAAGGTTCCATTTTACAATCCAGGTACAATTCTGAACCGAATATCAATCTTTTTGTTCAATGTATAAAGTATAAATCTCGTCTATACGGCAAGTTTTCAGTTAAATTTCTCGAAAAGAAACAAATTGATTTTGTTTCTATTTTATCTTTTCCTCTTTCAACTCTTTTTTTTTCTGTTTCTTTTTTTTCCAGCTGATTTTTAGCTTTACCGACAGACACATATTCTAACATTTCTTATTTACGATCAAAGATGGCAGCATTTGTTTGGGGTTGAATGACGACACAGCGTCTGAGACGAAGCAATGCCCGGGGATCCCTGCTGCGGGCTTTCCAAATTAATACACGTCCTACAAACATTTATTTCAATGGATGGCTGTCGAGCTCTTCGCTATTCCATGTGAAAGCAAATTGTCTATTGAAACATTTCAATAAATACCTGCAGGGTATATGGGAAGTGTACATGCTTACGTAAAAGTAGATGTACAATTCTATCAGCTACACACACACACACACACACACACACACACACACACACATGCACACACACATATATATATATATACGTGTACCCGAATACACTAGTGGATAAACTTGTTTAATGTTAGATATTTTTATGCTCGATAGATATTTTTTTTTAGCCCATTCATGTTTGGATACCCATCCACATACTAACGTATATTTTTTATGAACAAACAAGCACACACACGGACTCAAACTGAGACACACACACACAGACAGACACAGAGACAGACGGACACAGACACAGACACAGAAACACATACACAGAGACACACAGACATATAGACACAGACAGACACACACACACACACGGTGCTCTGACAGTTACACGACTTTATTCCTGTCTATCTATTTATCAATCTATCAGTCTATCCATTTGAAGTCGGAGATGTTTGTTTTTGATTTTATTTTTCTCCGTCGGAGATTTTCCTTTTTTTTCTCCCGGCGGTTGGTGGTTTGTGTGTGTAAAAAACGATGACGAATCAAAACCACGGGAAAAGTGAAGAAAAGGTCTTATAAATAAGAAGCTTCACGATATGCAGAAAGGAATAGAAAGACAAATTAAGTCATGAATTGAAAGAAATGAAAACAATAAAAAAATCTATCAGGAAAAAAAAGAAAGTTATTATTATAGACTACTAAAGGATATTTCATTATTGATAAATAAATGTCTGGTATTTCCTGTAAATAGTTTCACGCTGCGTAAACTTTGACATACAAGTCTACGTATATCTAACTAGCTTTTAGTGTCAATTTTCTTATCTCTATCGCCACTGAGTTCTCTTTGCATGGTTCATAACGAAATTGATTGAATATCTATAGATTCACACGATATTGAATTCTTTTGTCTTCAGTGCAGATTCTTTAAAACAGTGATTTAGAAGTGGGGCACAGTTCCCGTAAGGGGGCAATTTGAATATAATCGGAGACAATTTAGAATTTACATTAAATAACGTTCCGTGGTTCAAAATCGAATCTTATTATAGCTAAACTGATTAATTCCTAATCATACGATACTATTAATGCCTAATTACACTGGAGATGCCTAATTACACTAGAGATTCAATCGTGACTAATGCTTAACTATATTATATATAATCAAATTTTTTCTTTGATAGTAATAAGAGCATCAAAATCTCTGAGCTGTCGAGTCAGGGTAATGGGCCAAAGAAAAAGAAGAAAAAAAAAAAAGAATTACTTCTAGCTGCCTGGTAAAATCATAGATAACAAAAATGTTTGGGTCTCCTCCAAATGAATCATGCTGATGAAGCATATTCGAGGAATACAAATAATTGATTATTTTCTGGAGTTCACTGAATTTTGACTATTCTAAAGACTCGCATCATCATGACTTCTATATACTGGATAATGTTTTTAGCTTCTAAAACTGGATTCTGAAATTCGCATCATCATTAAAAATAGATGAATCGACATCTTTCCAAGAGCCTACATGCATTGTACATCTGCATATTCTTATCGTCCATAGTATAAATGCCGTAAAAATTCAAAATTTACTTCATCACCGATATTTTAAATCATTCCTCATACTATTGAATAAAAAAGTATCACAATGAGTACCATTTCCATGTGGTCTGCTATGTATGTCTGATAAGTAAAATCCAAGACTTAATATAAAACAAAAAAGAAAATGGAAAAAAGAGAGGAAAAATCCTGAATAGAAGATTGTGCGAAGAAATTTGTTGGCAGGAAGAAATCAAGAAAGAAAACGAAAAAAAAAAAAGAGGGAAAAAAGTGATAAACTCCTCTACCCTTGAAGATAGATAAAACACGGTAATCACCTGACGTTAAAAATACTATTAATAAAAAGTCTATCAACAGAGGAAGAAATTTACACGAGTAGAAACGAGGTTCCCTAAGAAAATAAAAAGGAATTTTGACGACATTTGGAGGAACAGTTATCTTTAGAAAAAAAATAAAAATTTCTACATCAAAATGGAGAATTTTAGCCAGCAAACTAAAATTAGCAACATAGACATTTTTGTTCTTGTGATGTATAAATCTTTATATTTTTTCAATAATGACTCGTCCAGTCACAACTTTGTATTAAGAGCATCGAATTGACATCAACACCATTATGCTAATGCATACAAGGAAATCACAACCAAGTTGGTTGTGCTGTTTGCAATGATTTATTCAAGCCTAATGAACAGCGGTTAGTGCTATTTTTATTTCCGTACACAAAACATAATCATTGATAAAATTCATTAAAAAATGGTTCCCTCAGTAAGATAAAAGAAAAAAAGATCATTTTATTATTCAAACCTGGGGGATATTTGTTGCTACAAGCTCTCGATGAGTCATGGGTCAATGTCGACAACGCACGATAAGGTGAGGCAGTATTTCATCGAATGATTATCGATTACGATTCCCATTTTTACGACACCGTTTGTCGAAATAATCACATTAGTTAACTTTAGAATTTCAGACAATTTCCATTAGAGCCCCCTTATTACGGCATCGTCAGGGATTTATGAGTATCGTCATCATTTGCAGTTGTAACGGGTGGATTTCATACTAACTTTACTCATTATGAAAACCAAAAAAAATATAGAAAAAAAATGACTTATCAGACTGCATTGTTTTAGCAGACATATTTCAAGGGTTTACCAGTCTCATTTTTGAAAAAAAATGATGTTCTGTAACTACGTGCAATGTTGCTGCAAACTAATCTCAGACAATAGTCTAGTGAGAATATTTAAAAAAAATGATATTAAAACACCTGTGTCGTTACATAATACTGTTAGAATTAGTGCCGCTAGAACGACAGTTTTATGCGCACCCTTCCTGATAGGAGGGTCAGAATCAGAGAAAACTGAAAATTGAGACATTTTGTGCACATCTTGAATTGGATTCCTGATCTGATTACGACCGAATAAACTACACACATATGCGCATATATATACACACACACACACACACACACATATATATATATATATATATATATATATATATATATATAGAGAGAGAGAGAGAGAGAGAGAGGGGGGGGAGAGGGGGGGGAGGGAATTAAAAATATGACTTTGATCTTGAATTAAACACATTTATTTCTTGAATGATGCTTATCGTGTTTTAGAACCAAATTCATGCATGCGTCTAAACAGATATACATATGAATAATAGCAAATTCTGTAAGAATGTATCCACGTGTACAATAATATGACTTGGCAAACAGAGATTTAAGAGGATTCCTTCAGATGGTTTTTCAAATTGCCAGTTGTATTCACATTAGTATTCTTTGGTTTTCAACATTCTATTTGAGCTTTTTCACCTGTTACTAGCTTTAGTTTACTACCAAGTAAATATTCAATAACAAGGCCTCTGTAAGTTTCGAATACTGACAGAAAGTGTACGTACTTACTTATAATAAGATATAATACTCGCCACCATAGTCAATAACTGAAAAACTACAGCCTCAAATTTCGAGGTAATCGAAGGATAAATATGGTCAGAAAAAATGTATTCATGACATTACTGACTTTTTTTCGCCATCCAAAATTAATTCAAAAAAGCAATATCTTGGAACAGGTAGATACTGGAGAATCAAGGCGTTTCTAAAAAACACGTCCGAAGGTCCTAAAGGTGTCAAATGAGCATTTTCCTCACCGAATCAAAAACATTTTCAGAAAAGGTCTAGTTGAGTATTGATGCCAATTTTTTAATCCGTAGACAGAACGGTTTGGCCAGAAGCACTGGGGCACACAAACACAATAACAAACCTACTAACACATAAATTCATGAACACATAAATACACACTCATATAAAAAAAGGATAGAACACAACGATATTTGATTGCTACAGTTCAATTCAATTTACAGCACCTTTGAGAATGATCAGGTTGAATGGCTTCGGTTCAGTCCCTACGGACAATTGAACGTCCCCTGCAGGGTGCGTGCCCTGGCAAAGCGTATAGTGATTCCGAAATGCCCAGTCGTCAGAATCTCCTTCTGGGCCTCGCTGATGACGTAAACTAGAGGGAAGGAAAGAGAGATTTGTTTGGCATTAGCTCGGTCGCAGGAGTTGTCCGTGGGATATCAAATTGGGCGGACCACCACACGAATGATTTGTGCTGACTTTCGCTGTAGATCAAAAGACGATTGGTCTCCTCGATACTCCAAATATTTCCTCACTGTCCAACTGTTAAAGTAATGTTGTCTGAATTATTTCAATTCCCTTTGAATCTCATATCTCTGGATTTTTTTTGGTGGCTCTTTCTGAAATCTTGTTTTTTTGACCACTTTGGGAGAATATCCAGGACTGTCCAAATTTCTCTTGATATGATGGGCATAACTTTAACCACCATGTTCCATACTATTTTTTATTTCCCACACAAAATGTATCTCTTTTCAAATTTTCACTTACTTTCAATTTTATTCTGCTGGCTGTTAGAACAGCGATGCTCACTGTCTGAGAAGTTTTCTTGTTCGAGATAATTAGATCTGGTTTTGTAGCCCTGATTAAACAAACCACTTGAATTTCAAATTCCCAAAGAAATTTGTTTTTTTTTTTAATGAAATATTCCATTTTTTAAAAATATACTATTCATTCGTATGGTCGGTACCTGACTATTTGCACTGTTTCCAGTGGATCACATTCCTCACAAACCAAGTAGATCCAGGCGATCACAGTCCTTACTCAGTAAAGTCTCTTAGTATACTTCTTCTGGCTCAGCTTGCTGCGATTGTTTATATCTGCATAACTTACATTAACTACAATGTATGTATCGTATATCTTGGCCTTCATACATTTTTATTCTTATGAATTCTTATTTTGTCCCTAGGGATTCACTTTATCTTCAATTACTGTCATTTCAACCATATCTATGTTGTCCCAGTAGCTAATTCCTTCGCCATTCTCTTCAGATATCTGTTCAATTGTTTCCTTTTCATTTGTGGGCATCTGATAACTAATTTTGAAGATTTCTGACCCTTTATATGTCCTCCTGAGAATGGTATGGCGAATTTAGACTTTTTATCAATTTTTTCTCCACTCTTGCCAAACTCCCAAGTTCTTTTGATAGTAACGTCGACGCAGTCCACGAAGTTGACGAGTCAGACGCAATGCTTCATGCTTTATCATGTTCGTATTTATTCGAATCGTTCTTTGATCTAAATTCTCGAGTTCTTCTCTTGTCCAGTTTAGGAAAGGCTCTGAATATCTCACAATAAATGCTGTCGATGTATTCACTCCATTGATACCGTATCAGCTGTCGAGTCTTGTTTCTAGTGCTCCCAATGTTCTTTTGATCTTTTCTGCTCACTTCCCCTTCCTTTCATTTGGCTTGTATCAGTTTTCAGTATTTCCAGATATCTGTACATACCCACTCGATTCGGCGTCCTGATATTTACAAGAATGCGTTGTTCAGATTTTGGGTTGATTCTTTTTTTACCTTTGTGCAGTAAGAGCATTGCACGTTCTGGACTCTTAACTGTTTACCGATATGTTGGCTAAACATCCTGACTGTTTTCATAAATGTCACCGATTCTTTTTTTTTTCTTTTTCGGTCAACCATATATATGTGGAGCGGCCTATCTTTCTTCTACAAATAAGAGTGAGTGAGAGAGAGAGAGAGAGAGAGAGAGAGAGAGAGAAGGCAGAATGTGTGTGTGTGTATGTGTATTTGTGTTGACTTTTTAGTGCTTCCTTTTTTTTGAAAAAGGCAATACATCTACTACGAAATCGTCGTACAAGTTAGGGGCATTTATTTAGACAATATTTACGCGTCTACCAATTATTTTCGACATTTTTTTAAGAGAAAGGAAAGCCGTAATCACCAGGGATAATAAGGGACGCAGACAATGTTTATTATCATTACCTATCAAAAAATAATAAAATATTAATCATGTCTGACAAACGTTCATAGTGTTGGCTTAATATGAACACTGACTGTTTTGTTACTCTGATAATTGTTTTCTCTCATTTGCTTTTCGAATGAAAACATATGACTATTTGTTTTTACAAAATAATTGGCTTTTATGATTAATACTATCTGCAAACTCAAGTTCACTTCGGACTAAGGCCCTTCGAAAAGGAATGAATACATCTCTTCTCCCACTCAATCTATAGGTAATACTGCAGGGCAAATTTTTCTCACTCGTCCTAGGAAGGAAAACAGTCTAGAAGATAAGCTCTGATTCCAAGCTAGTAAGTGGAGCCAAATTAAAGCAGTTTAAATAATAACATAAGATTCTATAATAGGACTCATAACAAAGCTTGGAAGCCATTGTCAAAAGAGCCACAAATGAATATTTAAGAATTCGACAAGAAAGAGAATATGAAAGGAAGAAAAAATAACTCGAATGAACAATAGAGATGATCGTAGAAGAGAGACTTGGCTGAAGTTGTAACTGATTGTAACTCAGAATAATTGTATTAGGGCAGATGACACCGCATAAGAAATAACAAAACCGAAAATCAATGGTGAATATTATACTCTTGTTGGAACAGATGACATTTTGAATCATAAAGGGATACAGGAAACATATCCAAAGTATATACAAAATCAGGCACGACAAGGAAAAACGGTATTGCACCTGCTTAGCGCAACTCCGTTTAACGCTGATTCAGTGATGTTTCATCTCTTATTTGGTTAATGTAATATTTGTGTATGAAAAATAAACACATACACAATATCTATGATGTAGCAATACACAGCAACACCTCTCGAAATTTCCCCCGTCCTCGAAAGAAACTACTGCATGAGATACTCAGCAACAAGATTGTATATTTAAAAAAAAAGATTGTTGGCTCTATATTAGCGGTCGAATAACACTGGGCTTTTGACAATTATTTTGTGCCAACACACGAGAAAATATGATTTGCACCAATACATACTTCCGAATGCATCCTACTTCCTTGCAAGTTCCTGCGATGTCTATCACCACAATCAGTATTCGTGTCACTGTAGAAACTAAAAAAGCACTCAGAGAGCGCATACCTCTGCCAACACCATTGTCAGGGGTTGGTATGATCGCGTATGGATCCACCTGAAGATTGCTTAATGTCCCCCCTTCAACATGGTATCATTGACATTCATGGAGAGCTTTTGGAGATACAATGTAAGTTGGAATGGAACTATGGCGATATAATGTAGTTTGGACATACAACTACGATGTAGCAGAGGTAATTGTACACAATTTTCCTGTAGCCTATTACCCATCCAGCCTCCATAGAATTTCATAGGAGAATTCAGAAATAAATTTTGGAGATATTGTGTGAACAGTTATGAGCTTATATATGACTGGAAAAAAAAGCGGAAACTTTTCTATCGATCAGAATAGAAATCCTGAACCCAAACCTAAACATTGCCACCTCTTTCTTACCCCATTGTCAGTCCTTCCACAAAATCCCATTGGAATCCATTCCGTAATCTGGGAGATATCGTGTCGACTAAAGAACCAACAGATGAACAGATGCGACCAAATGCATACATCTCTTTTGAACTTTGTTGACAGATGTCAGAAATAACTTATCCTGTGCATATCTCAATTCATGCTACTTTATAATGATTCTATACAACGCTGTTCCGAATAGCGCTGCATTTTTTGGATCGTATCTTGAGTGCTAACCGGGGTATTTCTGTAGTGGTACATTGAGGTGGTTGGGTGGGGTCATCATTCGAAAAGACTGTCAGCAAAAGAGTAGTAAGGGATGAGGCTGAAAGAAAACATCAAATGAAAATGAGAAGGGAAACAAACAAGTCTGGCTGGTCAGTCAATAGAAACTGTCTCACAACCAAATTGTTTGCTGTGTTAGGGATGATCAATGAAAGAAAAAAGGAAAATGTATGATCGATGAAAAAATTACTTACAGTACACTTTGTTGGACGATATCTACAAACTTTATACACAAAAAAATCATCATTGACCGGATCACTAAAACACTTAATGAAAACCAACCACGAGAACAGGCTGGATTTACAAGAAGTTACTCGACCATGGACCATCTTCATCCAATAAATCAGCTGAAAGACAGCAGAATACAAAATGCCACTCGCTGTAGAATTGATAGACTTCAAAAGGCATTCGATATGCGACAGAGTACTGAAACAAATATACAGTCACAGCAACTCTTTCATCAGGTTACATGAAGACTCTTAACCCTTCCAGCTCCAAAAAGGAGTAAGACAAGATGGTAGCAGCTCTCCCAAATATCAAAACAGCCTCAGATTTGCTGACAAAATTTTAGCAGAGAACCTACACGACCTCCAACTAATGGTAGATGAATTAAACGAAGAAAGCAAGAAAGTTGGCCTGCGCATGAAGTTCAGTAAAACGGGGGTATTCTGCAAAAACCACATCGAAAATAAAAAAAATAACGATCAAAATCAAAGATGCAAAAATGGAGAATGTAGACCACTAAATCTACCTTGGACAACGAATATCTATGAACGCCACAAAGGAGGGAGAAATCTTCCCTCTAGGATGGCAAGTCTTCGGCAGAGCAAGTTGAGCCTTCAAAAATTAAAAGATCCCATCAATCCCACAAAAAAAAAAAACAAGAGACAGACCAGCAAACTGAAAAGCATGCAACGCGCACATGAGAGAATCATGCTAGACCTTACATAGAGGGATCGGAAGACTGCACAGTATATAGGGAAGAAAACTAGAGTCCAAGACATCATAGAATCTACTAGAAAACTAAGATGACAATGGGCTGGTCATGTTTCATGAATGGCAGACAACCAATGGACATCACGACTCACAACATGGATCCCTTGAGATCACATAAGAAACCGACGCCCAATACAAGATAGAGAAATGTAAGTAGACTAATTCAGAAAATTCTGCGTCTGCAACGCCCGTGATAGAGAAATGTGATGGATCCTGGGGAAGGTCTTCGTCCAACAACGGACAATAAGAGAATAATGATGATGATGATGATGATGATCGATCTCTAAAAATCCGAATTTTTTTGAAAAAACAATCGTGAACGCTGGAGAACACGAACTAATGGACTGATTTAGCATACTCTTACATAGTAAATTGGACCCTAAACTAAAAAAAAATTCTTTTGGAGGGGATTACAATAAACTATACGAAAAGAAGTAAATGTATGAATTTTAAGCTCTTTAGCTTCATTGGCACACTCTGTACATAGCCAGCTAGCCCCTCTTAGAAGCTAAAGAAACCTATGTTGATGCTGACTGTTTTGATAGTGGCCAGAGGATATCAAGACAGGATTGACATGCAGACTTGAAGAAACGCTGTGGAAGTCACTTGTTGAGAAAAAAAAGAAAGATTGAAAGAAAAGAATTCAAGACACACAAAATGGTGTCCTATAAAAATCTCGCCAAGCGCAAGATCGAATACTCGAAAGCAGCTTAATTAAATCTGTTTCTCTCAATAATTTAATTTCAGTTTTACAAGAAGTCGAAATTATTTCAAGCTTTTTGGAAAAACATGTCTTTTATTCTTGATTTCTTGTTCTTGTTTGTTTCCTGCAATTTTCATCATTCGCCGTTTAATGAAATACTGGTTTACCAATGTTGTTGAAAATAATGACGGCTGTACTTGAATAGTTTTCCAATTGAACATGGCTCAAAAGTATAAAAAGATATATATATATATATATATATATATATGTGTGTGTGTGTGTGTGTGTGTGTGTGTGTGTGGGTGGGTGTGTGTGTGTTCCTTGCATGAATGAATTTTATGATGCATGGCTGCACCAGGACTAATAGTCTAAAATGTTCTAAAATCACCTAAAAAAACATAGATCGTTTATCTAAAATCATCTAAAAGAATAGATATTTTATCTGAAATTATCTAAAAAAAATATACCAGTACATGAAGTTTACCAATTATTTTCTTAGTACGAAGTCATTCCCCATTGCATAAAATGATTATAGGGACCTTACTAGGAAAAAAAAGTTGGTGCCTAGTGTTGTACACATGCAAAGGTTTCAACCCCGAAATATGGCCAGGAGGGCTTGAACACACACACACACACACACACACGCACACACACATAGACTGATACAAACATACAAAGTGAGGAGAACACGTAACGCGTCTGGTTGGTTGGTTGGTCGGACCATTTGTGGGGTTATGGCAATTCAGCATTATGTCGATCTCTATTTGTTGTTGATGTTCGACAGAATGAAGTCGGATATTTGCAAAGTTTCAAATAAATAAATAAATATAAGAAGAATACTACAGTATAATTGGCATCCAGTTGTTATTTCCCCTGGCAAGTACTACAAATAGAAAGTATAGACCATATTGTGGTATATTATTCAAGTAGATTTTCCGTCAAGGTTCTTTCTTCTACACACACACACATATATATATATATATATATATATATATATATATATATATATATATATATACATTATTATTATTATTAATATTATTATTATTATTATTATTATTATTTGGAATCTCACACCAGTTGCCTGGTGGTAACCGCTGGAGTTTGAGTGACAGCAAGTCTCCTCAAGTCTCCAGCCCTCCTCTCCCAATACTCATAGGTCGCAGTAATTCTACGATTTACAGTTTCACACCGGTTGCCCAGTGGTTATCGCTGAAGGCTGAGTGACAATAAGTCTCTTCAGGTCTTCAGCTAACGTCTCCTCTCTTTCGCATATCATGACAGAGCTACAATTCGTTGCAGTACTTATATCTCTAGTACATCCCTCAGTATCCGTGCAGTTTCCAGTAGTGCTGTGGTCTGTACGGTCTCTATCCTTCCCCTAATCCCGATCTCCTCCAGTCTCTCCCTCAGCGTTTTGGGGACAGTTCCTAGTGCGCCAACTATGACCGGTACTACCCTGGTTTTCATGTTCCACATCTTCCTTAACTCTCTTGCTAGGTCCTGGTATTTTTCCCTTTTTTCACCCTCCTTCTTTTTTACTCTATGGTCTGCAGGCACAGCAACGTCTACTATTTGGCAGGCCTTCCTTTTTTTGTCTACTATTACTAAGTCCGGTCTTCTTGCCTGGATGAAGTGGTCAGTTTGGATGTCAAAGTCCCAGAGTAGTTTGTGGTTGTCATTCTCCAAAACTGCTTCTGGCTTGTGCTGATACCACTTTTCCACATGGTTGAATCCCATTTGTTTGCTTAGTTCCCAGTGTATCATCGTTGCTACTCTATCGTGTCTATGCTTATACTCCTTCTGGGCGAGTTGACTACATTCACTAGTTATGTGGTTTACTGTCTTTCACCGCACATGCAGCATTTGCTGTTTGTCTGTGTTCTGTCGATTTTTGTTTTTATGTAGTTTGTCCTTATGCTTTTGTTTTGGGCTGCCATGATGAGCTATTCTGTTTCTCTCTTAAGGTTCCCTTTTCCTAACCACGTCCATGATTTCTCGTCTGCTATATCTTGTATCTGTCTTTTAAACTCGCCGTACAATTTTTTCCCTTCCCATCTTTCTTTTCTTGTTTGCTGTACTGTTCCATTGTTTCTACTTTATTGCTTGTTGCACTATCTCTTGCGCTCTTTATGATTTCTTCACTATTTGTTTGCACATATCTTTCTAGGACTGTTTTAGCTCTCTGGACACAATCTTCTATGCTGATGATCCCCCTGCACCTTCTTTTCTCTTAACGTATAGTCTATCTGTATCATCTCTAGGGTGTAATGCTTTATGCATCGTCATAAGTTTCCTCGTTCGCCTATCCATTGATCGGAGTTCTTCCTTTGTCCACCCTAGGAATGGTCCTGCATATCTAACTACTGACACAGCCCAGGTGTTCATTCCTTTATTAGATTTCTGCTGTTTAATTTGGTCTATAATATTTTCCTTATCCTTCTAAGGTATTCTCTCTTAATTTTCTCCTTCATCTCTTCCCGTTTTATCGTGTCACATTCAAGGGTCTTCCCTTTTGTTTTCTTTTTCATTACAGGAATACCTTGAATAGTGAAGTACCGGTTAGTGAGGAGTTTTATGTAGAATGGTTATGGTATTGTATTGCAAATCAATGTAACTGAGAAGAAACAGAAAAAAAAAACGCATAAAAAAAACAACAGATCATTATGATTCTGAACAAGGCAGTTTTTAACAGCCCAAAAGATCTCAGAACGGATTACCGTGTAGCTTTTTTTCTTTAGGTCATTTTTTGTTTTTGTTCTTCTTTCATTCATCCTTTGTTTTTTTTCCAGAATTCATTTCGTTTTTTATTTAGTTAATATTGTTTAAAGTTTCTTCATTCTTGCCTTTTGATTCATTTTAAACATTTTTTTTCCTCAAAATCAATTTCTATTTTCTTTTAATCATCCATAGTTCATCCTTTTATCCTTTCTTTGTTTTGTTTTTCCCCTCGATTTCTTTCTTCTGTTATTCTTTCTTTTCTTTCTTTCTTTCCCATTCTTTCATTTTTCTTTCTTCCTTTCTTTCTCTCTTTCGTTCTTTCTTTCGTTGTTTGTTTCTTCCTCTTTTAAAGTCTTTCTTCCGTTCTGTCTTTCATCCTTTGCTTTTTCTAAGGCCCCTTTCTCCCTTTCTTTGTTTCTTCTTTCTAGGGTTTCTTTCCTTCTTTCTTTTCCCTTCTTTTTTTCTTTTTTTCTTCTTTGTGAGACGCAATAACTTTACATTATTCTCTAAAAACAAATAACAAATAGTTCATGAACAAAAACGAGACGTAATGTTGTTCAACGACCTTTTTTCTTCACTTCGAAAGAATACAATAAAAACGAAGAAGAATAGAAAACTTTGTCCGTTTTGTCTCTTTTCTGTTTTTGTGCGCTGTTTTCAACACGCAAGTAAAATAACCGCTTCGTCCCGCGACACAAATTAGGAACCAAGAAAAAATCACGACGATTCTGTGACTTAGTTGAAAAGAACATTCATACAGTTCGAATAAAAAACGAAATATTAAATGATTATAAGAAATTCAAAGAATGCAAGACCATTTAATATCATCAAAAAATGGATATATAATTCGACAGAATATTTATGAACGCTTTATATTATTTGAAATGACCTTCCGTTGCTATACGGAGAATCGGTCACTCAGTCTAGACAGCGTAAGTAAAATTAATTATATATTCATTTCTTGATAATACAGCTGTCCACGTTGAGACGAGTGCTGACATGGACAGTGAATGAAAAAAAATAGGAACACTGGGGCCAAAGCGGTTATTTTTGCCTTTGCTTTTCAGTCGGACTGTTTAGCTCAACGGTTAAGAGCGATGCTAGTTCAAGCTGTTACCTTATCGGTCATAGCTTCGATTCCAGCAACATCCTTATTTTTCTATGCGTTCATTCTACTCATGTTGTCTAGGCTGATTGAATCATTGTCCACGTAACAACAGGAGGTCATTTCAAATAGAGTTTCAAACGATGTAACACATTCATAAATATTTTGTCGAATTATATATACATTTCTCGAAAATGTTAAATGATATTGCATTCTTTGATATGTTGGGAAGTTACCATTATATCAACCGTGTTAGCCATGATAATCACAATAATAACAATAATTATTGAAAGTTCTGCAGTAGTCATGAATAATTATGGCAAACGAAACAATTACGAAATGATGAAGATCAAGGGTAGCGACCATAAACAACGAATACCACAACAAATTGAAAAATAATAATTATCCAAAAAATGACATCGACAGATAAAAAGTAAACTAACGAGAAACACAATCTAGTAGCATCACGAAGCAGATAAAAAAAATGAGAACCCTGCAATAGACGACTTCCAAGGGACGAGATTAATGCCTTGATCTACTAAGCCAGTGATTTCGAAAATTCGAAGGGTCCCTTTCTAAAGTGAATATTATGGTGATTAGACTAATCGATGAACTACAATATAAAAAAAAATCAATTTTTGACCTTTGGAAATCAATTATCTAAGACGGATTCTATTCAAATGTCGATACATGGTATAGGTCTTTGTCCAATAATCATGTTTCTGATAGCAGTGCAATGAATGATATAGTTTCTCTGTCACAAGACTCGCAATGTCAGGTTCTGAAAGAACAGCTGTAAGCACCCAAGGATTTCTCAATAGGCGCCAAGTGGTCCGTGGATCTTACACGAGGCCATCTACCGTAGGTCCATATAATTCGTAGCCGTAGAACGGAAGTCTCTCTTTGATCTAATTTAATCTACAAACGTGTGCTATAGGTAGATTGAGAAGTATTGATTCCGAATATAGGTTTATGCTTTTTTATGGGGCTCAGTTCTCGAGTTATAAGTGGAAAAACGATAAACACGCAAGCAAGCAAATATTGCAACTTCATATATACGTATATAGATTTAGATTATCTAAGCATTATTCAACAGTCGTTTTGTAATTGTAAACATATTGGTGTTTGGTAAAACGTTTTTATCCTCATTTTCTAAGTACAAAGGAATAACATAAGCCATTCTCCACGGAATAGAAAGATAAAAGAGGTATGCATTTAAGCATACAGGTCGACTGTCAGGTCTTGCTAAATCAATGCAGTTATACCTCGCCTTTCCTTTGACAACTTCCTGCATTACCGACTGTTCTGTCTTTGATTGGTTCAAGCTCTCCTGATTTTTTTTCTTGTTTTCATTTCTTTCTTTTTTTTTGCAATTTAGCGACGCAACTTTCAAGTAAAACTAATTTTATTCATTATTTCAAACTGCATTTGGCAGAGGCAATTAAGAAAAAGCATAGAATTTAAGAACAAATAACTGGAAACAATGCAATAAAATTGAAGACAAACACACGACGGCACCTCGTAGACGGAGCCAACAGGAGAAAAAAAAAGGAAAAGGAAAGAAACGGAATGAAGACGTAAACCGATGCATTGAAACAGTCAGCACACAGATGCGCGTACACACACGTGCGTTTGCTGACTCGAAGATACGAGCACAATTTAACGACGTTGATACACAATCTCAGTAAAAACACCCACCACGCTCAATGATGCCTTCACAGTGCGTGGTAGCATTGGCAAGAGTTGGAGAACGAAGAGGGGATTCGAGAAAGAGGAAAGTGGAGACGCTTCACACGAAAGTCTGTACCAACTTTCATATGAATCCAACATGATACAACTGAGAAAATTGATATTTAGCATCATAAGTTGTGGCAGTAGTTGTAAAAGAGGAGGACAAAAGAGAAGCTGAAGATTCTTTTCCTCAAGGTCTGGACTTAGTTTAAAATCAATCCAACACGATACAACAGAGAAAATTCATATTTAACTTACCAAAGATCGATCGATAGACTGGCAAATGATATACGAAATGTGTTGACGCGTCTGAAAATCCGTGAAGGGTATGTTCAAGATTTGCATACGGAAAATGTAGCGTCTACATACATGGGAGTAAATCGACACACAGCCAACTAAAATGTGTTCACATAGATACATGCACAGGTAGATACTAAAAATCCGCTTTAAAAATGCACACAAGACACACATCCCTGATATCTATAATAGATATGCTTATTTCTTGCAGTGTTTTCCAATTCCTTCCTATCTATCTATCCATCTATTTATTTATCATTTTGAAACACAAAGTCTGAGAGCAACTGGGAATATCCATACAGGTAATCAATATTCAATTAACAAATATCATAACACTTATCATGACTTTTTAAAAAGAAAATAACACGTAACAGTCAATAATTGAACAACCGTAGCGTCAAAGTCTTGTGTCATGTAAAAAATCTCCATCAGAGAATGAATATCGTCAGAATAAATACCATCAGTGGCATTTTCCATATGAAAGTATCTGAAATAGTATGAACAATTATTCAGAAACATCTAGATTCTGGAAAATACACATGCTTTTAATAAACCTTTCAGAACAGGTCTAGTGGAGCACCGATGCCATTTTCAAGTCTGTTGACAAAACAGTATGGCCAGGACCGCTGGGAAAAACTAGCGTCCAAACTAACAAACACATGCATACATAAAAAAAATGATAGAACTTACCGCTGTTTTTGACGGGCACGATTGTTCAAAATAGAAATTGATATCAATAATGCTTGCCAAATGAAAACATCAGTTGAGCTTGTTCAGAAAAATATCTTAATGCAGAAACGTACTTTTTAAATTTCCCAATGGGTGATTTTGGGAGAAATATAGCACGTTGGACATTCCACCGAAAATAGTACCGTATACTATTTAACAGATGAAGAAGTTGATTTATATTTTCAAATTTCCCGAATATTTGCATAGAACCTCATTCACGTATCGTTACATGAATAGATATATAAAAATATGTGTGTGCAGAGAGGATGGATACATAAACACACCCACCCATACATATATATATATATATATATATATATATATATATATATATATACGTGTGTGTGTGTGTGTGTAATGCATGTATGTATTCTGATAGATATATGGATAGATACATTGCAGAAGGTATACGCCCACGCAGAGAGAGAGAGAGAGAGACAGAGACAGAGACAGAGAGACAGAGAGATAGAGAGACAGAGAGCTGTGCATGGTTTTATATCAAAGACTTTGTGGTTTTATCTTGAGGCTATATATTTTTATCCTACCCAGCGCGAGTTGATATTAGTCTTGCTTGACTACTTGTGCTCTAAAAACCTTTTAATACGATGCACTTACTTAATACAAAGAGTACATGTAAAAGCATTTGAGTTTTGAAATAAAATGAAAAAAATGCCAACATGGAAAATTACTTAAGTTAATACGTGTACCTAATGTTTGTGTCTACATAACTTGCAACACACCCAAATTAAACTACATCTAGGTATACAGAAACACGAGTTTACACCCATGCCGTGACAATAAACAGACAGATACACTTGTCGACTAGGTCTTGAAAGCACACTAATGAACACATGGTTTGAGCAGTGACAATGTTAGTAGCAAACCCATCTTCATAAATATTCTATACGAAAATGTAAAATTACATCCGATATGAAATATACATATATTTGGACACAAGTGTGCATGATGCAAAATAAGGATACAAACGTTCAGAGACACCTACAGCCGGGACCCATTTAATCGGGGCACATTTGTCCAGTACACAATGCACTCATACCATACGGAACATGTCAAAATACTGTTATATTTTTAGTTTAGTTTAGTAACTCGAAAAAATACTATACTTGACTATACTCTGTATTGCATAGTTTCATAAGCGATGGTCATGCTTTTAGGAGAGTAATGTTCTTTATAAAAATAAAATACGAGAGTGAAGCTATAATCTATAGCCTAACACACGGTTATTAACAGAATTCAGATCTTAAATTTCCACTGAATAGTGTTCGATCTATTTGATTAATAAGGAAGTGTTGGGGTTAGTGTATTATCAAGAAAGGGTATTATCGTGAACAATAAAATATCTGTTTTGTAAAATAATCTATTTTTGTCATTTATTTATTGAGGTACCTAAGTAAATATTATTTTAAAAAAGACACCTCACTTAACAAGAATTTACTTCTTATTGTACATTGTCTATCCAGGAGACACAAGATTTTTATGAATATCAGTAATAGAGGAGAAATGTGAAATGCACTCAAACACTGATATGAAGCATTGACATATTAGCAACTTCGTTTTTATAGTTGAGCTTCACTCAAGTAGAACTAAGACAAAGACGTTGATAGGCCTCACCCTACCAGGCTTACCCTTAACTAGTTGGGGAGAGAAGAGATAAATAATGCCTTTTTTGGCGGAATTAGTGCGTAGTGAACTCTTGGTATTGCTTATTTCCTTGTTTAACAGGCTTGTTTTTCTTGTCGACGTTTGGATACTGCATTTCGCTTAGATTCAATGTTTCCAGAAATGAACTAGTAACTGATATATATGCGAAACTTCACTGATAATCCAAGGAGAAAATGAAATAAATATAATGTATTGAGATTAAAAAAAAAAAAAAAATACAAGACTCTTTTGGGAATAACTAACGCCCACAGTTTCGAAGGGCACCTTGACTTAGTAAACTCAGATCTCCTGGAGGGGGAAAAAGCGGAAACGAGTGGTAAAGCAAATTCTACAAAATTGCGCATCGGTTAGATATCTGTGGCTTTGAATGGGTGAAAATACATTAACAGACACGAAGACTTTACAAAAAAAGGTATATAATATTATCTATTTACGTTTGTGAACCTATGCCCAAAAGCCTGGCACCTTATTAGTGTCACACATTTTCTAAGTGAGAAAAGTATATATATTAAATATTATATTTTTGTTGACATGCACAATCTCTCTCTCTCTCCATTCTCCTACCTCATTCTCTCTCTTTCTCTCTCTCTCTCTCTCTCTCTAACTATATATATATATATATATATATATATATATATATATATATATATATATATTGCAAGCAAAATCGTGGATGTGTTTAAAAAAGTTAACGAAATTTAAAACAGAAAATCAGTTAATCTGGGTCAAGCTGTCAAAAGAAATGGATCACGTTTGCTAAACAGCTTGCATGGTGGCAGTTTGGGGTTCGGGGCGAGGTTTGAAATGACAGCAGTGTATTGCATGGGGAATATAAGACGGCAGCCATGTCGTTCGACTCCCTTCTTTCTTTGTTTTTTTTCCTTTAAATTTTTAGAAAAAATCGTTCATGGATTCATGAAATAAGTCTCCTCTTCCAGAGACTGAGCAGACAAACTATATATATATATATATATATATTCTAAAATAAGAAGCTTCACAGCTTTGAACGCCAAATATTGAAAAACCTTTTCCAAAAGTTTTGCAGTTAGCTATTTCTGAATATCTGTTAATGTAATTTATGTAATTTTCTTCAGGGTTTTTTCTTCTGTTCCACATAATATGGTAATGTGTGTAAATTTCCTCTTGTTCGGATCACCATTTTTTTACCATGTAAATGTTTCAGAAATTATAAAAACAAAAATATTCTATTAACATGGCTTCCCAGCAAAGTTGATCAAACATCCCCTGTTTCAGCAATGATTTTCGATATATAAGTTATGTCATACATATATTTTGTTATTTTTCAATACGGTATTATAATGATGTACTTTATATGGATGTTCTTTTATGTTACACATCATTTTCATTTCACTCAGTTTTCTTACGTAGGTTATCCCATATATATATATATATATATATATATATATATATACATTTATCAATGAAAACCAGCTTAATCCCCTCTTTTTTCAATGTACTTGATTCAGAATCACTGGTGTTTTTTAGAGGCTCACGTAGGAAAATAATATGGAATGCTTTTCTTGACATACTGTGTACCAACACTTGGTATAAAAAAGCACAGAAAGAAAAAAAGCATGGCTGCTTCAGGGTTAAACTCTGCTCCATCTTCTATTCCGACTAAAGATGATTACTGAAACCTTTGTACAGGATAGATGATAAATAAATTCGTAGGTATATGAGACTCATTTGTTTATCTCTGATGACAAGAGAACAGTTTTCCGATCATGTGGTTTCAAATCATAGTAAGGAAATTTCGATCACATATTCATAGGTTTGGTTTAGTGTGACGCGAAAGTCAAACTGTAAATAGTTTACTCCCACAAATTTGGTGAGCATTGTTCTTGGTATGTAGTGGGGGGGGGGGTCAACTCAAATTTGGATTGAAATTTGACGAAAATAAAAAACTCTACCGCTAATGTAAAATTCGGAAGATAATCCTTTATTTTTTTTAGAAAAGCTTTTACAAAACTCAAAACCAACGGGACTTCTTGTTTCCTTCACTTTTAGGGGCTAAAACTTGGTCAGCTACGTGTTCAAGGAGAGGGGAATCAGAATTATCCCCTTTCCAATAATATAGAACTTTGATGGCAAATACAGGACTAACAACAATAAAGAATGTATGTGGAATATATTTTGTTTTGGCGGTATATATCCTCAGAGTTTGTACTCTTAATCACTGTTTCCTTTCATTTTACCATCATGACTACAGTTATATATGGGAGTCTTTCTACTATCTATCTATCAATTAGGACAACTTCTCGTCTATCACTTCCAATTATAAGGGAAGTAGTTCATTTCTTCAGAAGATACTGGTCTACTAAAAAGACAGCTAAATTAGATTGCGATCCTATAATGCTAAAAACCCTGCAGGTGAAAACTGGGTCAGCGCATGGACGCACATACTCTTACACACGTGTGTGTTTATATATGTATGTATGTATGTATGTGTGTGTGTGTGATGAATCATTCTTACGAAAAAAAGTCGGAAAGCGAGAATAGCGTTCAGTGTTTGTTTTGCTGTGGGTCCTAACAAGCACCCCTCTCTCTCTCTCTCTCTCTCTCTCTCTCTCTCTCTCTCTCTCATTCACCCGAGTATCATTCACCTCAAACCACATCAAGGTCCGACGAGCACATCTATCATAGAATCACTACCAGTTTTCTTTGGTCTGTGAACGCTGAAAACTTTTATATCTAATCTGTATCATTTGGCTTCCGCAACATTTTTTTTCTGCTAGTTTGAATAAAGCCGTCGTTTTTTAACTCTAAGTTTTATTTAGTTTAGATGAACTGCAAAAGATGGTGGAATTTAAATAAAAATCATTAACATCATGACAGTGCCTTTTTTTCCTTATACTACTGCTGCGTTCATTTGTTTGTCAGTCCATCTGTCCAAACGATATCTCAAAGAGTATTGAATTTTGAGGATGGGTAGGCAGTAAGAAAGCAGTGGTAAACATATCTCCAAAGGTTATCAATGAATATTACTCAGATTTCATAGAAGGGTAGACAATCAATGGGGGAAAAACTGATTAAATTTTGAAGCAGGCTCTGGCCCAATCGCTTTCCTCGTGTCGTAACCTTATGTCGATACCACATTTCATGTTTGTATACACTATATCTCTGAAGGTAATCAATAGATTTAAATGAAATTTTGTGGGAGGCTGGGCAATACAGTGAAAATAAGATGTTGGAAGTTTGGGATGGATCCAGGTATTGTTTGTTAATCATTAGATATCTTTCCATTTTTCGCTTTTTGAATAATCTCTATGTATACACAGATGTCACTATGAGTTTGAATGCCACTTTGCTGAAGGATGGGCAATGAGATATGGGAAAATCGATTTAATTTCGGAGCGGATCCATGCACACTCATCCCCCTACGTCGCAGTTTTATATCCAAACCACGTAATATTGCAAGAATTTCGTGTTTATCGGCGCTATATTTCCCGAATTCTTCAATGAATTTCAATAATATTTTGCAGAAGACGAGGAAATAGGCTATAAAAAAACTGAATGAATCTTAGGGCGGATCCATGCACAACCTGATAAAGGATGTATGCATTCTCTCAGTGGTCTTTAGTTGTATTAGCAGGAGTATTGTTTAATATTTCTTGGCGAATTGAATGTGAATGACGGAGAGAATCGCTGTGACCTAAAAGCGTAAATCATGAGGCGTAAGACCAGGCATGTTTTGTGTTGTAAATATGTATGCATGCGTGTGTGTGTCTCCCAGTGACTTTATATATATATAAATATATATATATATATATATATATATATATATATATATATATATTTTCATATAAATAGAGAGAGAGAGAGAGAGAGAGAGAGAGGAGAGAGTGGGGGGAGAGTGGGGAGATAAATTGATAGATAGATAAATATCGTTCATATATTTTCAATTTTTAAAAATATAAAAACGAAAGAAGTATAGGACATATATTATCCGTTGTAGTTGTTTAATCGCGGACCTTAATATCTAAGACGGTATATAAACCTATTATCACATAGAAATTGCTGGCAGTTGCCGGTTGCACCACAAAACAGCACAGTACATCTGAGAAAAGACAAGAGTCAGGGACATCATAGAATCCATTAAAAATCTCAAATGGCGGTGGGCTGGCAATGTTGCAAGATTGGCAGACAACCGATGGACATCATGACACAAGACATGGATCCCCCGAGATCACATGCGCAACTGAGGCCAGCAGAATATTAGATGGAGAGACGAGCTAGACAAATTCTGGAAGTACTAGCTCCGCGACGCCCATGATAGAGAAGTGTGGAGAATCCTGGGGAAGGTCTACGTCCAACGACGGTCGTTAAAAGACTGATGATGATGATGATGATGATGATGATGATGATGATGATGATTGGAGCAGTAGGCACAAAAGGTTTACCGGGTATATATCCTTGAAATTCTCCATTTAATGTACCAATAGCTCTATTCACTCTCTCAAATGATTGAGAACCGTGATTAAACATCTACAACAGTTGAAATCTCTTTTGTATTCCATTCTCTTTATATTTTTACAAATTGAAAATATATCATGAACTATACGCATATATATATACAGATATTTATATAGGAATATATACATGTGCATGCATGTATGCACGCTTATGCACGTGTGTGCACATATGTGCATGTGAGAGTACGTTTCCAGATATTCATGATAATACACAAAAATGAAAGGATAGTGAAAGAGAAAAAAAATCAACGACACATCAAACGCTTCTGAAGTAATCTGGCACCGTAAGGAAAAGACAAAGTCCGGCCTTAACGCAAACATTTTTCCAAATTCAATAAACTATTCCTCAGCGATCGACCGGGGCTAAATCCATCATCTCTCCGCGAAAAGAATTTTCTTGGGGGAATTTATGTTCCAGATTTAAGAACTTACCTTTTTTTATTTTCATTTCTATATTTATCAACTGACTTTCTTTTTTGACGCTGAAACATAACAAAAACGTGTCTGGTTAGTGACTAAAAAGAAACTATCTATTAGCCAACGTGTTTTGGCAGTATACCGAATTGCTTGGGGTCAATTAAAACATTAGAAGAAAGGGTGATCAATGAATTCGTTATCACTCTCGTGTTCCGTTTGGCAGTAGTCATTAATAGGTTAGATTTTTTTAAATCAAGAAGAGGTGAACTAGGCAGCTAATATAGCATAAACTTGCATAACAAACTGAACCCTCGACTAAAAACACATTCGGTTGAAACGGTTGAAATTTTTTCTTGACTTTATAAAGAGTAAATATCTAAATTTTCAGCCCTCTAGCTCCATTGGTGCGGCTAGTGCACGTGATTCATGCATAGCCAGCCGGTCTGATTAACTTCAAAATGGAAGGAAACCGTTAGTTTTGGTGACAGTTTCGATTGACGGTTTCCAATTATCTTGATCCTCTGTACCGATTTCTTTTCGGTTTTGCACATTCATCAGAAACCGATTATCAATATTGTTTTCAGAAGAGTACATCTTTACTGAAATGATCCAATATGTAGATTTATATCCGGAAATTTCTGAGTGATATATTTCATCAATACACTTGATCATACCCATACGTATTCTCAAATATATCGTTACACGGTTAATGTATCATTCCCTTACTCGTACAAATGCGTGAGAATTATTGGTATTCCTTCGAGTTTCAACCTTTTATGGCCCTCATTGAGAGCATAAAATGTTGATCATATAAGTTCAATACAATGAAAAACTGTATATCATAAGTTTCAATCTTAACATTGTATT
>OY735206.1:32048468-32103468 GCA_963457665.1 Thysanoteuthis rhombus
TTCATAAAAACCTTCCAATATTTGTTCATATTTTTGGTCTATGCTAGACTAAGTTAAGCTTGGCGAATATTCAAAGGCAAATAAACGAAAGCTTGAACTCGTATACACAACGGAGATAGAATCATATAAGATGCAAGTCTACGATGTAGAGGAATACACTGACGAACGGACAAGTTGATCCACATAAGAGTCCTACCATCTGCACACATGTTTACACAGACCGTGTCACGCCAGCGAAACCCGTCCCTCAAAACATTCATCATTTTTCTGCCTACTCCACCCCGACGTTCTTGAGCCTTGGCCGCGCGTCGGTTGCCAATTCACCTTGGTCCGCCTCTTCCAATCCCGTTTTGCCCCGAGACACGACATCGGGATTACCAGCGACCTACCAAGGGGGAGATCCTGTCCGCTCCTGAATAAACGTCTTGGATTGAAACTTCTCATCACTTTGCCAAATCGATAGCATCTCAAGCAAATAGTATCGGATAAGGATTTAAACTAATCCTTCTTTCTCCTTCCTTTCAATGCATCAGAGCTCTGTCATCTTATTCTTTGCCTTCCTCTTTCATCATCATTTTCACAATCATTATCCTCCTCCTCCTCTTCCTTCTTCTTCTTCTTCTTCTTCTTCTTCTTCTTCTTCTTCTTCTTCTTCTTCTTCTTCTTCTTCTTCTCTTATTACCTTTTTCTTCTGTTTCTTCTACCCCATTTTTTTCTTGATTTGTCTTTGTTATTCCTATTCATCTATTACTTTTCCTTCTTTTTCTATAACTTTTTTTCTAAGTTTTACTTCTCTTTCATTTTTTCCTTCTTTTTGTTGTTGTTATTTTCATCCGTGTCTCTCCTCTCTTTTGTTTACTTTCCCTCTTCTTCTTTTTCCTCTTGTTCTTGTTTTTGTTCTTGTTCTTATTCTTTTTCTTTTTCTTCTTCGGAAGCTCAAACATTACATTGTTTTTTTAAAAATATATTTCTACATCGTAACCACCGTTTCTTTCCCTTCTGATCCTCTTTCATCATTCTCACTTTGATGTTACTTTTCACTATAACAACAACTGAGTGCTCGCCTCTAGTTGGATTGGTTGAAGGTTCAATCCATGGCTGAGTCATTCCAGTGACTTTAGACGATTAATTCACAAGAACCACAGAGCAGAAAAGAGACATAACAAGATTTCCAAGAGGCTGAATGTCGCTAAATCGAAAATACTACTCATTGTAGAGGAATTCAAGATTGTTGGTGACGTGAAATTTTTTCGTAGATAGAAAATAGGATTTCTTCGTTCAACCAAGACCCGTTTGCAGGTTAGCTGTGAACGCCACTAAATGTCCACTGATGACACGGGAAGATGTGACAAATAATTTGAAATCGTATAGCATGAATGTCAGTCGGCGAACAGTGAACATGTATTGCATCATGCGGGACTGAGAGGCCATTGATCAAGGAAGACGTCTCTATTGCGTCTAATGCACTTGAAAGCTAGATTAAATTTTGCTCGATAGAACACAAACAAAGTTAAAGAACTTTATGATAAAGTTTTGTGGTCTGATGAGATGAAACTGGATCCTTTTGGTCATTCAAGTGAGCAACGTGTGTGCTTGGAAGGTTTTTGCCGAAAAACACCATACCGACAGACCATTTCATGTGGGATAACTTTCCCTGTGCTGTGGGATTGTTTTAGTGCAAAAAGTGTTGAATAACTTGTGTGAAACGGAGGGGCAATGGAAAAAGGAATTTATTGGGATAATCTAGAGAATAATCTGAGAACAATGTCTGGGAATCTCCGTATGACAAGAAATTGGATATTCCAACAAGACAATGATCTCAAGTCAAAGCTGGTGCCTGCACTGATGGACGAGGAAAATCGCCATGGATGATAACTGATCAAAATTTTATTGCAAAACTATTTATGTGGAATGAAAATTAATGATAGAAAAGTTATCCCAAGAACATATCGGAATTAGAGAAGTTCAGCAAAGAGCAAGATCTTTGTGGGAACATGCCAAAATTTTTTGGGTGACTATCATTGAACACTTGGAAGAAATAATGAAACAAAAAAAAAGGGTTAAAATAGGCCACTGATCTTCCATATTTGGGGATTTTATATTCAAATAATCAACCAATTTGAAACGATTTATATCAAACCTATGCATACTTGTTTTTTTGTGTGTGTTTCAAATATTGTTTAATTACACTTGAATAGAAATAACTTGTTCATTCCATACTTTGTGTGTATCATGGCCTACTTTGTGTCTTAGTTGTGGCCAAATTTGAAAATAATAGAATACGTGTGATGAAAAATTATTCGATGAAATTTTCAATCCTACAAACCTACGAATACTCAATGTCCCAACGGTATTTAAAGATATATTATGCATAGAGCCTTAAACAAAGAGATAAAACAATATTCCTTCAAACATTTATGTTTTAAAAGATCTTAGGATATAAAAGCTAAGAAATGGGCCAAACCATATTAGAAACACTTCCGCAGTAAAGGTACCATGTTTCGGTTTAAACAAGAGAGGGCCTCCCAAAAAGAGCAAGTTTATCGTTGAGACACGTCTCAAAAGTTTAATTACAGGCCTTCGCAAAGCTTGCAAACCATATCAAACAACCTGATTGCATTTGCGAAGAAAAGATATTCGTATTTTCGTGTAAGTGCTGAAAATGATAATCCGAGGGGGGGGGAGGAGAAGAGTGAAGAGAAGAGTGAAGAGTAGCAAGAAAAAAAAAAGTTTAAATCCACAATACCACGAGATGAAAGATGCTTTGCATACGGATTTTCAAGGAATGCGAAGCAAAGTCTCACTCAAGTAGCCAGGGATTTCAGAACTGCATAAAAAGTGCCATTTTGTACGCCTGTAGCTGATTTAAAAAGGGTTACAGACTTATAATAACATAAGCTTTTTGCGTTGTATCCCTGAATGGCATGAGAACTTAGAGTCCGTGAAGAGCTCCTGAGAGGTCCATGATTAAAAAAGCTTGAGAATAGCTGCTCTAATATGACTGTGGCCAGAGATGTTTTAAAACAGGGTGTCCAATGTAGGCAGCGTTGCAATAAAACACCAGGTTTGGTACTAGAAGTATCGCAGACGACTACCAACAAAAGCCTGAAAACTACATGCCATCTAATGATATTGTGTTATACAAGAAGAGATTTGTCAGTCGTGTCCCGACAAGATTTCTTTGGAAGTTCGGTGAAAATATAATTCTGATTGTCTGTCTTAGACTGTCAAACATGATGAGGAAGGCATTTTGGCATAAGTAATTTTTCAATCAAATGGGTTTCACGGTTAATTAGACTTGAAAAACTTCGATGTTGCGAGATATCACGGTATTCTTCATTGTGAATAGCATTCCACTATAAAGAGACTATTCTGATGGAAATGTTGCCTTCCAGCCGGACAGCGCTACTTGCCATTCTGCTTGTTCCAAACCTGGCTGACAGGAAACAGCTTTGAAATAATGGCTAGTCATGGGATACGATTCATACAGAAGATCTTGGGAGTTTTATTCAATCAGAAAGTTCCCCATCATGAAAATAGAGCAAGCCCTTCTTATCTGAAAAGAATGCTTTCTGTCAGCTCTCTCATTTTGAGAACGACTCACACCTACGTCGTTTGTATCAGTCTTTAGGCGGCTCAATTATAAATGCACTCCCTGTATGATCCGCTTCTGTTATTTCTCTTCTTATCGTAAGTTCCTTGTGGCTCTACTGATCTATCTTTGCGATCAAGAATTTTGCTCGAGTTAGTCCCTGGTTACGAAACCCCTTCATTCTGACATCTTTACGTGGTTGAAAAAATATTCGTTAACGAACCGATAGGGTCTAAGTTTAGTAAAACTGCAGGGAGGCAAAAAAAAGGTTATCAAAAACGAAAAGGTGATTCGAAAAAGCGGAGTTGAACTAGAAACGGAAATATACAGATCGAACCGAAGATTACATATTCACACATGGAAACACAAAGAAACATGGCCGCTAAATCAGCTGTCTCGGCAGATATAGGTCTCTTTCGGATCTGCTACTGCTTAAGGAGGTCCCATGAATAGATGAATTGATTTTTCCCGAGGAGGACAACTTGATTAGCTTCATATCCGGACAATGACGGAGGTCAAATAAACCAGTGGCTATTCGGAGATTAAACAAAGGTAGAGGTCAGCGGATTATGGAGGTAACATGTCCTATAAAGGTGGAATAGATACAGGAGTGAAAAGAGCAAGTTTTGAAAAGGGGGCGGCAGACACATCGGTGGAAAGGTGAGAAAAAAAGTGGAGGGTGAAAGCATGGAAGAGAAATTGAAGAAGAAGAAGAAGAAGAAGAAGAAGAAGAAGAAGAAGAAGAAGAGGAAGAAGAAGAAGAGGAAGAAGAAGAAGAAGAAGAAGAAGAAGAAGAAGGAGCAAAGAGAGAACAAAATTCAAAGAATGAATGAATGTTACTCATGAAAAAGATTTCAAAGAGGTCCAGATAAAGGAGGAGGAAGGGAACAAAGAGAGGATAACACGAGGACAGAGAGGGAAGAGGAAGAGTAATTAATCGATTAAGAGAGAGAGAGAGACAGAGACAGAGACGGAGAGAAAGTGAAAGAGAGAGAGACAGACAGACAGACAGATAGACAGACATGTCGGTGCTAAAAAGAAGATAAGAGACGAGATAAGATGATATGCACGATAAAGACCAATCTAGGTTTTAAAACATGCTAAGAAAGAACGACGTAGAGAAGTGAAAGATAGGGGGAAAGAGGAGAGAAAAATAAGTCAAGGCGATGAACCAGAGTAGTTTCATTGGTCAGAATACCATTTGTTAGTCTATTTATGTTAATGCAAATCCAGCTGATGACAACATAACAAGTTACAGGTTTTATAATATACCTCTGCATATATATATATATATATATATATATATATAGCCACGATTTTTCAGGTGAAACGCCATTAAAACACTAAAAATATGCATTTAAATAGTTATTAGCTAAATTTTTATGCGAGCATTTCCCCACAAAAAAGTAGATATAATACAGAGAATTTGAATTAGAAGGAAGGTCAGTATTCAGTGAATATGTGAAACATTCATTCATTTTTTGTTGCGCACGGCCAAAGCAGTGAAAAGGGTCAAGGAAAGGCCACAGTTTGCTTTATTGAGCGTAGTTTTGAGATTGGTATTATGTTCTATTCATTTGGTTAATAGAAATGCAATGTGTTGAGTTCATTAACATAAAGAGAATATTGAGTAGAAAAATGAAGATTGATTTTTCTCGAAGAGACGGAAGCAAAGTTAGTGAAGCTTCGGTATCGATCAGAGTCTATATGATTTTGATATCAGTTAAAAAGTATTTGCACGTCTAAATTGCAGAACTGAATTTCAAAAAAATAATTTGACAAATATCTCGAACTTGCAAATTCCACAAGCTGCATGGAAATAGAAACTTTCCCCGGTTTTCAATTAAAAAAACAGTAGAAAACATGGATTCTGAATTTATTGACCCTTCGGTTGGTGCTGTCAAAATGATATTTTAAAGTGAGTTTGATCATTTGACGAACAAAATTGAGCCAGCCATTTGTATAGAATCTACGATGGACTTCTCTTAAAAAGTGACATATGTTTAAAAGAAAATCTGAATCTTATTGCCTATCAATGTACCGTAATGATCTTTGTGTCATTCTTTGTGTCATTATTTAGAAAAGAATGTCGAAAGTAATCAACTATGCTTTATAATAATCCATGTAATAAGAAAAGTAGGTATATAAATCAATCAATTTGTATAAATATATAAAACTTGGGATAATAGGGTTTGAAAATTTGCACATATTTGTGAAGCATTTAAAGACGAGAATTTGTATTAGGAAAATGTAGCCAAAATCAAACAAACATTTTAATATTTCATTTGATAAAGCTTTCGTATTCGATTTTCAATGTATGTGTCCATAAATAGGGTATTTTGTAAGAATAACTCACAGGTATATTTTTCAAGTGATCTCCATCTTTTAGATTCGTGAAATCTCAATAAGACATTTTACATGCCAATAAAGATAGATTAAAAGAGATATCAATTCAGTTGGAATGTAATCGATACTACGGAGTATTTCTGAGAATTATCTTAAAAACTGAAATACTCTGTTTGAAATCGTGGTTGCTTTTCCAATTAAATTACAATGTACACTTTTCAGTATTACAAAAGAAAATCAGCTAAAATACTTTTTCTAATGGCTTTTACTAGTAGTATTTATACATCATGCATGCTTCTGAAACATTGTTATTCAGAAAAAAGCGGTGTTTACTAATAGATAAATATATACTTTTGATGAGTATAATTATTTTAAAGACGATTTCGGTCATTTTTATAAATTACATACGATACATTCTATCAAGTATGGTTCATAATAAGTATTTTACCAACATTCAATCAATTATTCATCAATCTAATTAATTTTCTCCAAATCAAATTTCTGCAAGGTCACTTCTATTTTTGGAAGGATTTTAAAACACGACTTCATAACTTTGGTTTTGTTTCTTTATACTGTTTTTACCAGTGGGCGGATTGACTACAGATGCACAAAATATGAAAAATAATTTAATGTCAGTAGAAAGTAACAGACAATATAAAAGCTCTCACGGAACAGAATAAGGAAAGTGGTTCATATTGGAAATTGTGAAGCGTCACCTATCAGCTCACTAGATATTGAAAACGTTACATTGATAAAAAGATATAAGACCATTAATAAAAGAAAAACAGAATTTAGATTAGACATTATTATCCGCTGTAACTATCATCATCAAATATCAATATATTATTAAACGAAGAAACGAATATAATTATGAATGAATGGTCAATAATTTGGAAATAATATTGATAAATTAGGTAGACGTGCAGATGAACAGTTATTTGTAATTTGCCAAGTAAACCCTTTCTGTTTTTTTTAGTGAAACTGTAGTCATTTTTGAGAATGGTTTAGAGTTATGTGGACTAAAAAAAGTGAATGAATTTTCTGGCAAATGACGTTCAAGATTCAGGTAAGGAATCCAAGCGAAAACATTTTTGTGGTGTCCTTATACGAATCTTAACGATTTTTCCTTTTTATTTCTGTTTTGACAGCGAATGATGAGCCGATGATGGCCGAAACAAACGGGAATCTATCAGTTTTTTTGTGGCAAGAAAAGTGATACTTTCTTGCTCAAGTTTTATTTTCAATCAAATATGATTGAGCTCTGGTATTAAAAGTGGAAATACCTCAGAAAAATATCGTTTTCTACTAGCTTTAAGTGGCTAGGGGTATACACTTGGTTGGGTTACTCAGTATCAGAATCCATGTCTTGTTAGAAGAAAATAAGTTGGCCTCTCACGAATACCTGTTCAACTTCACGTCTTCTTATCCATGTATCTGCTCTTTATTTCTATCTAGCTATACATGTATAAATCGACCAATATATATATTTACATTTTCATAAATACATTCACACGCATGCACACATACATACACATACAATTTTCTCTTTTATTTGAAACTTTTTTTTTTTTTACCTTTTTCAAAGTGTTGATCGGATGATTGAACTCTTCCTTGTTTAGAGTATCTAGCAAGGGGAAAAATCTGCCGAGTAACTGTAATTTATTCCATATGAATGTTGAAAGGTCTACACTAGAGAAACTGACGGGGCCTCTTCAAGTTCTACTCAGCAACCAAAAAAAAAAAAACAAAAAAAAAAAAACAATAATCAAAGGTGAGATCTGGGATGGCTGAACATATTCGAAGAGAGAACTTTCCTTTCCAGGAAGAAGTCCGTATCATTAGCAATGGGTGCTCTTGGAAACTGAGGGAAATCAAGGGATCAACTCAAATCAACATGTTCACTGGATGTATAAGTGTGGCAAGTGAAAAGTTCAACCAATGTAGCTTCAACTATTCAACATGGACGATGTATGGGAATCCAAATCTAACAAGGAAAAACAAAGAAAAAAACATCTTCCGTACCTTATGATGTAGCGTGGTTTCCATTGGAATATTCTGTTTACTGCCACCTATGGACAATTCTGTTTACCACCAACACATTTGAAAGGCATACCTGAAAAAGGTCGAAAATTGGATCGGCCGGAACGTAGATTTCACAGCCCAAACAACGAAAAGTTCAAGATGGAGAGAGAGGTTTAGTGAGAGATGTTTAGTGCGAGAAATTGAGAGAGATTTTAAGGGACGAAGATTTCGAAAAAAAGGTATTTTGGACGAGGGGAATCTAAAGAGTGATCGCGAGATTTAAAGAGAGAGAGAGTGATTTTGAATAAGAGAGAAAGGAATCGGGAGAGAGTGGATGCGTGTGCAAAAGAGAGAGACAGATGGGGAGGAGAGTGCTCGTGCAAGAGATAGAGATAGATAGATAGATCGATAAGTAGGTAGACAGAGAGACTGATATATAGAGAGAGAGATACGGGAGAGTGCTCGTGCAAGAGATAGAGATAGATCGATCGATAGATAGTTAGAGCAAGAGAGAGAGAGAGAGAGAAAACGAACAAGAAGACGAATAATAATAATAATAATAATAATAATAATAATAATAATAATAATAATAATAATAATTATAAGCTAACCAAAGTCCTCAAGACAAAATACACATTTATTTTTGTAAAACTCCAAGTGAAAACTCCTCTAATCCGTTTGGTTAGCGACCCGTAAATACACATCTCCATTTCCTCCTTTCATCTTTCATATTTGGCCTTATACGAATCCAGAAAGATTCAACGCTCCTTTTGACGATATCCGATGCTTTCTCCACTACTACTTTAACCAATTGAGAATCATCATCGCTTCTTGCAGCCACCCACGCCAATAGAATGACCAATTCCTAGCCAGGTCATTGAATTGGTCAGTTCAATGCTTGTGTTTCTATATTCGGCTACGCACGTATCTTAGTCATTTATAACCTTGTTGGCCACTTATTAGGCTCCACACCCACGCTTCTCATCATCCCTCATAGCCCACGTCTTTTGGTCTTTTGTTGGATTTTTTTTTCTTTTTGATGGTTTCTCTTCCCTGTGTTTAGTTAATACTTGATTTCATATTTCCTACGGTTTTGTTGACTTTTCTTCGTATCCGGTTATTTTTGATTTCGTATTTTCTGGCTTTTGTAAGATTATTTATTGTCCACGTTTTTTTATTTATTTTTTTTTTTTTGCTCCTTTTCATCTGTATATCTGCTTTTTCTTTCTCGGATCATGGCACTCTTTCTTTTTCTTATGTCTTCTTATTTGCTTCTCTTTCTTCCATTTCCCTTCCTTCATATCTTATTCATTTATTTCCCCCAATCACTGCAATCATTTCATACGATAGCTTCTTTCTTTTTTTCCATTGGTTTTGATTTCTTGGTTTCAATTTTCTATTCGTTCTTTTATTTTTTCCTTTTTTTCTCGTTTTTTGCCTTATTCGCTACTCTTCTTCCTGTTTTTTGTATCCCATCATATTATTCATTCTTTTACTACCTTTTTTTTTATCAATCTTTGTTCTCTTCCTCTTTTTTTCTTATTTAATCGCAAGTTTTCTTCATATCCATCAGGGCTCATTCATTCTGAAAATAGTTTCTTTCTTCTTCCAATTTTTTTTACCTCTTTGTTGCTTTGTTCAGTTCTGTTTCTTCCTTTGTTTCTTACTTCTTTCTCTCTTTTCCTTCTTTCTTTCATTTTTCCTGTTTGTTTCCTCCCTTAGTATGTAAATTTTTACATTCTTTTCATTCACTGTTCATTTTTGCCTTTTTTTAACAGCATCGTACAATTTTCCAAATTGCTCAATCCGTTTCTAACTATGTCTACTATATCTATTACTTTCACTTTCACTTTCCAGATTCATTGTATTTTCCTCTCCCAATTTCTCCCATCATACCCTTTATTCTTTTTTATCACCTGACTTTCATCACCTGCTTCTTTTCTTTTTCTTTCCTTTCTTTTTCATTTCCTCCCTTTCCACCCCTTATCTCTTCTTCCCCTTCACATTCATTTTATCCTTCTCTTCTTCTTCCCTTCTAATCTCTCTATGTATTCCTTTCCTCTTTCCACCTTTATTTTCCATCCATTCTTTTTCATTCTTTGTTTTTTTCTTTTTTTTTCTTATCCACCTATCTCTTCTGATTTTCCTTTCATATGGCCGTCATTCTCTTCATTTCTTTCTTTTTCCCCAGCCACCCTTTTTCTCTCTCTCCCTTTCTTTGCAATCAATTTCTTTTTTCACTTTCCTTCTCATCTTCCTCCATTCATTTCTTCCTTTCATGGCCAACATGACACTATTATTAGGAGCTAAAAGCAATTCTGGTCAAGATGAGAGCCATCTACTCTTTTCATGTCGTTCGACTTGGCAGAATTATCTCTCAATATTCGCTCAAATTGCTTGTTATTGATAGCGGTTCCACGCAATTGTTGGGTCAATTGCTGTAATCACATGCATATTCTCAAGATCTTCTACCACAAGAAGGTACACACGTTTATTTATTTAGATACAAAGACTTTTATACTTGAATCTGCGTACATGCCACTGTATATACACATCATTAAGCGGAAGGGAAAATTCTCATGTATATACTGACACAACCATGAATCACATTTATAAGATGTCCAACAATGTATAAGACATACGTACTTATTTTTAAACGTATCGACAGAAACATGATATCTTTCTGCGCTTATGTATATATATCTTTCTCTCTATATATATGTTTATGTGTGTGTGCCTGTGCTTTTGAATCATACAAACTGCTGCAAGTTAGTCTCAATCATTGCTAATGATTTCTATCTTCGTTTTATACTCAACTATTGTGGCCTTATGCCATGCCAGGTTATTTTTACATTGCACCGCTATTTGTGTACAGATGTAGAACAAGTGACATTGCCCCTTACACATATACACTAAACATAAACATATATATATATATATATATATATATAGGTAGCAATCAGAAAGTTTCGAAACTGTTCACATCGCAAATGAACTAAGCACGGAATGGCTATGTCACTGAGTTATGCGGTGAACATTTGGATCTGTGTTACACGCGTTTCAATGATCATGTTCACGTCCTCATTTGCGTTTTCAGGATGGACCTCCAACTTCAAACTCAGGATATACATGAAGATATACAGAAATTCAAAACTGAATGAACATCATTGGAGGATGACAAGAGGCTAGGGCAGCGCTCAACGAGTCTCACCCCCAAAACGTCGAAGAAACTGTCTTATCGTGCGTTTATTCGATCACCGCCACTGAAGATGCTGATATCTCCGACGGGTCATTTGGATCGAATCTTCATTAGTGCATTCGGTGCAAACGAATTGAACTGCAGAACCATGGGAATAGGATGTTCCAAGATGACCACGTGCGCGCTCACAGTATGTTGCCGTTGTGCTGCATCGAAATGATTCCAGTTCCATACCCGCTTTACTCGATGGATTTAACTTCCTACAACTTCTTCCTCTTTGCCAAGATGGGGATCAAGCTGAATGTCAACCGTTTTGACACCGAACAGATTGAGCATGCATTGCAGATGTTTCACACGCTTAAAATGCAGGACTTTCAGAGAGCGCTCAAAGCGTGGCAGAAGCGCTTTTGAATTAACAAAATATCAATATTCCAGGCGTTGTTTTCACTGATATTCATGTCCTTTGTGGTTTTACCGACACGGTTTGATCTATAATTTTTTGACTGCCTTTTGGTATACACCTCATCCATTGGGCGTGTTTCTTACTATCGATAAATCTGCGACGTGGTGTCGGATATTTCAGTTGAGAGCAAACGTTCTATTTCCTACTGCGACGCCGACAGACCTTGTCCGTACAAGGTTCAAATCGATTAACAAGTAATAAATTAAGGAATCAAGTGACCCGAATAAGAGCTCTCGAAAGAAGATGGACGGCTTTATTTCTTTGTTGGGAATGCTGTCCTTTTTCTTGCTACCTTTGAACATTACAAAATCAGTTCACGAGAAAGTTAAAAGAAAGAAAAATGGAAAGATAGAGAACAGACTATACAGTGATTATAATTAATGTGCACACTTTATATATATATATATATATATATATATATATATATAGATAGATAGATATATCGATATACATATATATTAATATTAAAAACATCTCGAGATGCGAGAATACAAAAAGTACGTGGAAGAAAAAAAAAGATAGAAAGAAAAGAAAAAAAGACTTTAGGTTGTTCATGATTAGTGATGAATACACTATAGTAATGTATATATATATATACACAATTTAAAACTAAAAAGTAAAAAATCCAAAAAATGCAAGAGAGTAAAAAGAAGGAAAAGAAAAGAAGAAAGAAAGTAGACTATACAGTGTTTACAATTACTGTGTTCGCTCCATGTCTATATTTATGACTTTTCCATTTCACAATGACTTGTATTGCATTTCTTACGATACTTTCCATTTTACTTTTTATTCAATAATTATTCATTTTTTTTTCGATTCCTGGTGTCCTAATGGGGATTCAGCTTGAAAACTGAATTGGTTAAAAAAAATGGTTTCATTAAAGAACCAAATGTCGACAACTGCTGTAAAAGAAATGTACAATCAATGCCGCTGCTTTTAAACAGAGTCCGTTTTTTTTCATATTTTCCTCTTTAGTAGTCAACAGAACTTACAGCCAGGGCCAGAACTATTCATAATGAAAAGGAACTCCTACTGGTCGAATTATTAATCTTTGGGTAGCTGGAAAGAACATCGACCAAAATGGATTAGGTGAACCAAAATAGGGAAGAAAATTACAAAAAAACCCCACAAAAACAAAAAAAACATCATGGAATAAATATATACAGTTTTCAGATGGAAAAGAAATGCTGTGATCAAGATAAGTTTGGAACTTGTCCGGATTTTTACAATGCGTAAAAAGCACGAAAAATAGTTACCGTGAGAGAGTTTACAATAAACTCATTTTCCAAAGGTACTTGTTTTAATTGTACTTTTTGTATTCTTGTAAGGCTATTGTCGGGGATTAGTTTATAGCAACAGCACATTAAGAGTTCTATGCATTTAATAAAATCCGTAAACCCTTAAGATAATGCTACCTAAATCAATTACTCTCATTAACTATTTTTCCCCTGTAGCATTCCTCTATTCTTACTTTAAACTTTGGCCTTTCCAAAGATTCACTAAGAATTTACTAATACGTTCAACAAACAGTTGGTACCACCATGTGTAAGGTTACTTTAATGACTCTTCAGATCATTCATTCAATCTGCAGCCGTATATGGGGCATTAGACTGCAAATAAGTAATGAAAAGCAATTTTTGTCTGTTATTTTTGGTTCCTTATAATTAATACACTTCCTATGAGATCCACTCGTTTTGAAAGGAAATTCGTGATAACGATACTCTTTGATCCCCAGAGGTGCCGTGAAGACCCTGATCTACTGTAGTTTGGAATAAATACAGTTCATTTAAAGGCAAACGTTTTTAAAGATGTTTTGTCATCAGTATCGTATTGTTACAAAAGTCGGTTTTTTAACCGGACATTAATATGAGCAAAATCGAATTTACCCACATCAAGTTATCAAGTAAGGCAAAGGACAGTTGCATGAGACTTGATAAAAGCGCTCACAAATACGTATTATATTTTGCATGTTCCTAGAGAATACATCAATCATTTCGTATTGTCTTCTGTATCGTTTATGTCGTATAAGTCAACTATCTTACTTACTTGCCAGTTTTCATATACCCGAAATATCGTTGAATATGCATGTATATGAGTTAATGCATATACGAGTAAGCATTCATTTGTCAGGAAATATATTCCAAAGCGTAGGTTTGTGTGTGGCTAACTCTTATTTACAACTATGTCATCTGTACCCTTTTAAGTAGACCAAAATTACTCGACCGGGCGACAACTATAGCCACGTTTGGAGTTACCTGACCTTTTCTTATCTCTAGCCGTATTTCTATCTTATCGATATTCAACAGTATAGAACTTGAGGTTATGTCTATGTCGGCAAATACGGTGCGTGGGTCTAATTATTACAGAAAGAAGGGTTGTTGCTGCTTTCAATGCGATTCGCCTGACAAAATCTTGCTCTGCAATAAATACAGCCTTCAGGAATCCTGTGCGAATCAGATATATTAGATGACTTCTGATGTTAAGCAGTAATTCATTTTTCGGTTTTGTAGCTGAACAAAAGCGAAGAATTGGTTCGAGGTATTGAGGTGATTGGTTTTACATAAGAGAACCTCACAGAAAATCACGTTTCGAGTGTTGATTGCAAAAATAAGTTGTATGTACTGGTACAGCAACACACCTTGAAAAGATTGCTTGTTCTCTAATACGGGATTTTGTGTAGTGCTTAAAGAAATGAACTCATAGCGATCTGGTGAGTAACCCAGGAGTAACCCCAATTCAATATATTTAGTGAGAATACACCTTTCTTGCTCATTGTAATGTAAAAACAAATAAACAGAATAGGAATTATAGTACTGAATAGATAATGAGATGATATCGCCCCTCTTCAAAACGATGCAAGGGAACGCTGTTTTCACTCGTTCCCACAACACTATATTTATCTCTTCCCGTTTACTGTAGCTCAGAGGTCAACCAACTGGTTTAGCAAAACGTTTTGAGAGGGTTATTCAATTTTCACAGAGTGCCTGACTGCTGCAGCGTTTTTTTAAAACTACGTTAAAAAAGTAAGTAATCGTAGTCTCCATATGTATGTAAGTGAAATTCTTATATCTGTGAGTGTGTTTGTATGCAAGCAGGTAAGAATGTACAAGTTCAAATAATTCCATGTGTATGTGAACAAACTTTTTAAAAATCTTCGAATACGTTCACTGTTTATGCTTGTTTGCATCTTGATGTATACATATTTGACCAAAAGTTTTTAGCATGGAAGTGTGTATACGCGTGTGTATCTTGTGGTCTACGTGTTGATTATGCTTATTGTCCAATGCTAACGTAACCACATTCTGTCGAACGCTGAACTAATATCCCCTATCTCTGTTCAAGACTGGAGTGTTGCAATAACAAGCTATGAAAATAAGATAAAAAAAGAAAATAGCCAAAAGTTAGTAACACTGACAATGCTTCAGCAAATAAAATCAGAAAACTTACGTCTACTAAGACTAAGTGCAAAAAAGAGACAGACAATGTCACAAAAAAAAAAAGAAAAAAAAACGATTAAAAAATGAATGAGGACAATGCTTCATTTAAGAAATTCGGACAACTCCACTCGTACGTCTACAACTAATAGGGGTAAACAAGCAGCAGACATAAAACGAAAGAAAACAAAATTATAATGATTATCTGTGTAATTCAGACAACTTGAGATATTATGACGTGTATAATAAACAGTTTCTGGGGCATTGGAAAACCCATACAAAATGACAACCTCAATTATTTTTCAGTTTTAGACACAAAATGAATGTGTAGCATTTATGTTCATTTGTTGTTTACCATTTCATAGAGAAGAATTGGCTTACATTTTCTGATAACCGTGTTGCATAGCTACAGAAACAATGGTCTACAATTTTTGTTGATGGGTGAATAGATGTGTTTCAGGCAAATATCATATTCCTGTGTGTGTATCTTTTTCTTAACATTAGCTTTGTTTATACAATCTGAGAGTAAATGAATAGCCTCTGTTCTATTTTCACAGACAATGTAATGTACTTTCAGGAGCACAGGGCTGGGCAAAGCGTATGGATTTTTTGTCACCTGAGAATCCTCCTCCAGCCTTGTAGAAGTAGTCAAGAAAAAAGCTGATAGCAATACTTTTGACATCACCTTGGCTTGAGGAGTTACCAGAAGGGCGCCAAATTTGGCGCCCCAAGGAGGCTCTACTCCTTTCTTTGGAATTAGAGTGTTGACTGATTGATCTTCCAAAGCTACAGACTCCAATCAACCCTGTTAGCCCTAGGTGGAATAGAAGAGATTGGATCCTGATTTTCCTAAGGGCATTTATGTGAAATGGACATAAACAGCCTCGACTGGAATCAGACCATTGCCTGAATCTTAGCCACTACACCAATTGCTCCTCAGGATATTATGACTCGTATAATCAACAATTTCTCGAATATTGGAACACCCATGCAAAATGTCTGACCAAATTATTTCTATGGTTCATACATGAAGAAATTATACTGTTCAGGTTCGTTAATTGTTAACGATTTCATAGCAAATAATAGGCTTCAATTTTTTTAATAACTACGTAATGTGTTGTGGATTGTGTAACTTATAGAAAAGGGTATCCACGAATCAAATTGATTGTTAGGTGAACATATACTTTTGTGCCAAATATGGTTTATCATATTTCTGCATGTGTAGTTTTTCCTTCGAATTGGCGTTGTCATACACAATCCAAGAGTAATGCCCCCTTAATAAGAATAAACAGCAATGATCGCCCAGTAATAGGCAGCATTTTTACTCTTTCTATGGTCTGCAACAGAATCAAAGTAATGTTTATGGTTAATATTGGATCAAATATTCTGACACGCTATTTTTTTAAAAAGTGAATTCGTCTATTTATTTCACCTTCATCATAATTTCAGTTGTTTTCGCCACAATTTCGTGGCATTGCTTTCATTCCGTTAGAGTAATGGCCAAATCAAATTAAATTTGATGAAAATCAAATAAGTTGTGATTCCAACTCTACAGTTGGGGACTTTCTTTTATACAGGCATCCATCATGTAAGTATATAAATAGACACTATATTTCATTATCATTGAATATCAAACAACCCAGCTATCTATTTAGTCACTAATTGGTGCAAAGACCAACACCAACAACACAATAGTACTTCTCAGTAGCAAATTACCTGGACTTTGATTTTGCGCTCTATAAGTTGGCACATTCTGCGATATCTTAATTTAATACTTAAATACATTTCGGCTACTTTGAAGTAACATACAGATAGACTGAATCAGAATTTTAGTACGAGATAGATAAATGGATTGATAGATGGAAAAAAGGTCATCATTGTCGATGTCAACGCGAATGAAGACCCTGCAATATTACCTTTCAGCTGCAAATCGCCCTGATTTTTGTTTGCATTTTTTGATTTAATGCCTTTTAGAGATACCTCGATTCAAGACCTCTGGCTTCGAAGCACTCTTGTGCTACATGAGTGTCACAGACAAACAGTTTCGGATTCGCAGTTTTATATATATATATATATATATATATATATATATATATATATGTGTGTGTGTGTGTGTGTGTGTGTGTGTGTGTGTGCGCGTGTGTGTGTGTGCGTGTGTTTGTGTGTGTGCGTATCTTAATTGTTCTTGAAGTATCTGTCTGTGACTTTGTGTGTGTATGTGCGTAGGTGATGTGTACGAGCAAGTGTGTTGATCGGGATGCTCTGTACGGGCACGTACATCATTGGAGAGGAAAACTGTGTCTACTGTTGAAAGAGGGACGTCGTCTCGACCGAGTGATGTGGCAGTCATCTGAGAAGGTCAGCGGTTGAGCTTGCCAAAACCATTATACATCGATTGGAAAGCATCGAATCACTAAATCCTTTGGCACAGTCACAGGATTCATTTTCATCGGCAGAGCCACTGCCAGGCCACAAATCTGAATTGGCAGGAAGACTGGGACTGTAAGAGAGCGCGGGGGGAAAGAAAGTTCCGGCAGGCCGCCATATTTATCTTCATATTTTGTCCATTCTTGTCTCATATGTGCTGTTCACGACTTTTCACTTCTTGGCTCAAACAACATTTGTTGATCAGGAGATTGTTCTTGATCCAGGCCTTTCATGACATCTAGATGTTACGTACAGATCGCGTAGGATCACTAAAGTTAAGCAACGTCGAATCGGGCCAATACCTAGAAGACTGACTGCCTAGGAATACCAGATGCCGTAAAACAGTCACCCTGTTGATATTCTTACGAAAGAAACTGATATCCTCACTAGAATCTGAATGCAACAATTATAGTAATTTTCTTTAGAAATAAACCATCGTTTCGGACGATGAGAACATTTTACACAACAGCTAAGTTTTTGCAAAAGTTCTAAGTAATTTTTTCACCAAAATATTTCATTCATATTAATTCATAGAGTCATTATTCAGTCATTAAGTTATGCCTTTTTTCAGTTAAATTCCGTCATGAAAGAACGTTTCCGGTTTGTATTCATAATATATAAGGATACTATATTTTGAGATGAATATCGGTGTATGGTAATGATGGAAAAAACATAAAAGATTTGGAAAAATAATAGGAGGAGTCCCACTCCCCTCAGATCAGTAAAAAGTCACGTGCTGTATCATGTGATTCCCAAAGTAAGGAATTCGTAAATAATTTTGGTACGGGTTCAGACGTATCTATGTCCCATCAATATGAAATAATAGTAGTATCTGGCCTTTATTTGAACTGAAGAATACCAAATTAACCTTGAAATACTTGCAGAAAATTATTAAGCTTTATTTTATACGATGTTCTTACGTAGAATCATTGTCACGTAGAAGATCAATATTTTGATATGACGTTATTGAACACATTGACCAGATCGGAAGAATGACAGAGTGAAGCAAGTGATAATCTAAAGGTGACACGTCTTAAGAATGTGTTGCATTTAGAAGAACTTCCCACCCTAACTTTCAGTGATCAATACCGTATTAACCATGGGACTATTCAGGCACAGGCGTTCGGCTCTCAGACTCTAAGGAGCTCAAGGGAGGATGCAGAGGGTTTGAGTAGGCCGAACCACTAAAACAAACGAATATTACAATAATCAGTAACCCTCAATTTAGTTCTTTCTCTGTCCATAGTTCTGTTTCACAAGTATATTTATTCACAAGGATTTATACTCAATGAATGGCTGAATGTCAGCATTTTGTGCCTAAACACTCTTCAGGAACCGGCAATATATTGCCGTTTTGGGGGTTGGGCTTCATATATTTACTGGGTATATATCCTTGTAAATCTCATATTTATGTGATGATAGACCTATATATTTGAGGAATATTGAGCATTGTTATTAAATATCATCAACAACGGATGAAATCTGTTTTTCTATCTTTTTCTTTTTATATCTTCATGAATTCAAAAATACATAATGAACTACATGAGTTTTTTTTACAGGTATTGTGCTTGATATTTCTGATAGAAATAGAGGCGGTTTAATTTATCATACTATATCTTTATATATAGCTTAGAAAGCTTTACACACACACACACACACACACACACACATATATATATATATATATGTATAAATAATTAGCATTGCTATTTATGTGCCTCGCCCTAATTCAGTCTATTTTCAGATTTTTTCGACTATTCTCTTTTTGTCTATTATTTCATTATTCTTAACCTTCCCCAAGTCTCTATGAAAACGTGACTGAACTTACTATCTAACATTTCAGCAACCACTCTCCCTCCACCATGTGCTACGCTGGCCATCGACTTCAATGTTAAATGAAGTATGAATCTTAAGATCACGTATAAATAGCGAACAATGTTATTGCTTAGTGGAGACCAAGAAGTGCCTCTTCCCCGTCGGACGCAGCCAGAACATCTGTTCTATTGATCTTCTCAAGACTCTGTTGTTATTGTTGTTGTTGTTTTCGTTGCTCCTGACTCGATTTCGCTGGTCTTTCGTAGCTGGTATCGTTCGGTTTTGTTTTGCTTCAAGTTTTATTATTTATCTCACTTATGGTGGATAAGAATAGCACGATGGTTGGTTCTTCTTTTACTCGATGTTTCACTTATCATTTCACCTTTGCCGGTTAATAATAGCACAACGGCACTCCATACATTTATCTCGTTGGAAGTGCGAATACACTCGCTGAAATGGTTAAAAAGACTCGTGAACGTTCTTTAGACATGAGGTTTTGGGGCAATGATTAAAAATCCTTTAAAATGGCTTTCTTTCTTATGGGATAGATTGAAGAAAAATCAAATAAGCCCTGAACAGGGGATAGATTTCCACGCTGAGCCAGTTCCTCTACTCTTTCCTATTAGAATATTGTCAAAAGATCTTATCTATATGAACGTTTTTTAGTATTTTAACTGGGTAATAAAATGATAGTTTCACGTTTATATTCACTAAGCGTTATCTTTAGAGGGCAGCGATTGACAGAGGAGAAAGATTGTGCTGCACCAGACTTCATATATACAGGGCTACTTGCCTAAAAATCAGTACTTAAAATCCCAACTTTCACCCCGACAGTGGTATAAGCAAATGGCACCGGTGACAAATACGTGACTATTCCAGCAACAGGTGTATGGTGAAGTGAGTGACGCTGCTTGTTGCCTCTAAGTCAAATTCACATGTGGGAAAAATCTTGGAAAACTCCGAGACAAGAAAAAAATTGTGATTTGTGAATACTGGGAAAGGAAGGTTGTTGCTGTTGCCAGCGTAAGGACCCTTTACTTCCATGAACAAGGCAGTGTAGATTATCGTATATCTCATTTAAATTACAAATTTTCAATTATGTGCCTGATCAAAGCCGGCTTTCGCATTCAGCGTCCATTTCAGGTATTTCAATGGTCAGCACGTCTACTACAAACACAGAGGGTCATAAGTTCGATTCCCAGCATGAGTGAAGAGTGTGGAAAACTATTCATTGGGACAAAACTCCCTGTGACTCAAGTAACATATTGAGTACACCTAAGGGTGTTTGATTAGGACGGAGATGCAAGGGGGTGGTCATAAAAAAAAAAACAACGTCATGGTGTCGAGTGGGAATTTGCTGGGATCACTAAGCTGACCCATGCTAAGGAAACGGGGTCTTTCTCGTATCTACTCTCATGAGAGCAGTTATTTCAGAGTACGGACACTTCATCTTTACTTTTTTGAATTCTTTGCATGCATTGTTGACATTAGATTAGTCAAGTAAAGTCAGTTAATCCGTATCTTATTCAACTTCTTCAAGAACGCTTACTAAATGAAGATGTCTCTTCATATATGGACCTGTTTATCTCTGTGAAGACCTTCACTGATATATCTGAATTCCTATGAAATCATTTTTCAAATAAACTACAGGGCTCGTTTGAGTGGAAGAACTCATCGTTTCAATGGTGGGTGGGAGATATTTCATCATCAGTATTGTTACCTTTAAATCGGAGATTCGATTGATAAGGGCAGACAAGCTGAAAAAATATCACACTTCTCATCATCATCTATACTAATATTCAAATCTTTTGATTATTTCTTTGTTCATGCTTCTTTCCCGCTAAAATTACAAGGCTTATTGACCTGATATTAGGCCTGGTGGATCAGTGAAAATCGAAGTCTCACATCGGCTAATTTTGGCAGACATTCGAGATCGCCGGAGGAGCTCCCCTATCCAATAATCGGTTCTAAATATCGTAAACAATTTTACACCAATATTCCAACCAATCATTCTTCTTAGGAATGCCACAAACTTTGCTTACAATAGGATGAATTTTCTATCAATTCCCTTATATTCACAGAAAATTGAAAACGATTTTCGTCGTAATACGACATCCGTTGTCCAATTACTCACATACCCTTTTCTTCTTCCAAATGTATCAATTAAATTGGGTCATTTTAAAACGCAAAATCCTAAGTAATTATAGGATCACCAATTTCTCTTGTTTCTATTTAGCGGGTTTGATTATTCGGAATTTTGTTATAAATAGTGGAATTTGAAAAAAAAAGCGGAAACAAATAGCATTGACCGCCAAAAATAACATGCAGTTTTGTAAACCATAATATCGAAGTGCATTAAGGGTATAAATTATATTACCTTGACTTTATGCTTATTTTTTTTTTTAAAGACGTTTTTGAAAGTACAATATAGTGCAGTCACTGTTGAAGTATTTTATCGATGTTGACTTAAAATCAATGTACGTGGGGAATTCAGTGAGGTTCTAATTAAGCAATGAGAGTTTATCTTCGGGTTGGAGTCAACAGTTTTTCGACGACTTGAAATTTACTATTCATCTCTTTCCAGAGATTTTACTATTTTTTCAAATATGAAATGCTATCCATCACTGTCATTCATTGCTAACTACCATTCACCTTCAGCTTATTTTCTTAGTTATTTTTGGGGGGTTAAATTCGTTTTATCAGTAATAGCAAATCCACATGTCAATAAATCTTTTGGCGTTAGAATTTATCCTGCTTTTCTATCAGACCTCCATTACGTTTGGCAGTTTTGAATTCTTAAATATTGTTCCGGGTGGTGGTTAGCGTTCTATTAACAATGTAAATATAATGTTGAACTGGATGTTCACTTTTAATCCGCAGTACGACCATGTGCAATTCTTTTTGAAAGAACATAACACTATCAGAACATAATTACAAATGAAAGATCAACAACCCCTAAAAGTAATTGGTTCATGGCAAGAGTAAGCCGTACTTTTGCACTATAGATCGCCAGTTTTATTGGTACATCGTAAATAGAATCAAACCCCCATAAAACCTACATTTTTTCTCAGAAGATGACATTTTGACAAAGGAAACGTAAATCTGATTGATTGAAAGCACAAACAATTTTATCCCGGTAATTCTCCCAATTTATTTGGTTTTAGGATTTCATTGGTCAGGCACGCACCCCTTTTTATTTTAATGAAATCTTTACACAATATCATTTGTTTTTGTGTCTTGTTATATTCGAAGTCTTCCTTCCCGGGCAATGCCAGGTACCTAAATAACTATTTGATATTTTCATCAAATGATATTGGAACTTTTTGTTAGTCTCCAGTCCTCTAAATAATTGAAATTATTACAGCTTATTGTACTTCTGTTTACTAAATGAATGTAAAAAAAAGGTTAAGGATATGTCGGACTACTAACCTCACCTTTATTGTGTCGATCATTATAACTTACTGAAGGGACACAGGAGCGAAAAAGTAAAGACGTAGATAAGCGTCTCTAGCAACATGCCCTGGTGGAGTGGTGCCATAAAATCATTTACGATGGTTTAGTGGAAGAGACGAACAGGCGACATCTTAAGGCCGAATTGACTTTAAAGAAACACCGAAATATTGCATTGGGAATTCTTCGACTAAACAATGGCAGTTCATACTTGATGTTCGCTAGTTATTAATTGTCTTGAAAAATCAATTATACACATTGGTACAATGAAGGATTCTATTTGGTGATGCTGACATAAATCAAGCCTGGGGCAGCTTTTCAGCTTTACCGACATTGTTCTTTGAAGTTTCTCCCACAAGCACAACCTCTCCAAGCAGTGATCCAGTCCAACTCATACCCAACCAGACCCCTGGGTAATGTTCTCTCTAATTTTTAGTAGCGAATTTAGACTTGAAAATGTTTAATGATAACTTTGGCACTGCCTATCTCTCATGGCTAAGTAAAACTGTGTAACAACGGCTAAATGTGATATACATATGGTTGCATTCAAAGAGGTAACGTATTTGGTTGAAATTCTATTCTATACTTCGAACTACTTTCTTTAGTTTGTTATTCCATCAAATAAAACACCTGTGAATATTCCTTTTTTTATGTGAGGTCACGTCAGAATAAATTAATTACAATCCCATCAATCAATTCAATGAAAATGTTATCAGAAAAGTCGCAGGGAATTGTCCAATTTAGAATCTAGTTGACAAACTATCTAGATGCTTAATGAGCGAATATCAATTTACATTGTATGCTTGTTGCAAAACGTGTGTGCGCACACAGAGCTTATAGGGAAAGTGTACTACAAGGTAAACCAAATGGGAGACAAGAATGCCATTTTAACGACATGAGCAGAATAATCGGCCAAGATTATTAGTTATTTACTAAGCTCAGCTAATTTTTTGACATAAGGCAAATAGTATGTTGGCATTTACTGAGTATCGATTCTTTACTCAGGTGTAATGATCCACAAGACCAGTTCGCTAACCATTACACCAAAATATAGTTCCCAACTCTATAGACATTAGGCATGCGTGCATTTCCATCGAGTACAAGCCTTTCATCATTTGTATCCTCGCAGGCACTATTTTCCCTAATATCGATGCGGTTTTAATCTGATTTGTATCGTTATTATTAATGTAATTAGCTACTGTGTAATTACTAGAAGGATTGATGTTGTTAAATCCATTTCATTATTGTCATCATTTGGAGAGTCATCGATAAGAACCGTGAGCGAAAACCAATATAACCACGTGAGTAATTTTAATCACATGATCGAAAATAGCTTCAAGTTTGTTGTGGTAATTATTAGCAAGAATTTGAAGTAACATGTAATTCAACCTCAACACTTTCTCAGCCGCCATGTTTGTGTCCTTTTATTTTGTTAGAGGAATCGAATCTTTGGAGATTGTCAAAATTGGGATCCATTCGACCAGGATCATTTTTTTTCTTTTTTAACTTGGCATTGTCGAACTGGAGGAAATTGATGTCCTGGGATATGATAAAGCTTCTCAAAGTATGGGCCAAGACCCTTTCTCTTATTTCAGGTAGTAGGATTATTTGTATTTTTTTCAAAGGAAAATTATGACATCGTGTTACTTTTTATTATCTTAATACAAAAATAAACTTTCGTTATTTATTGTGGAAATTCTATTCATTACTGTTTGACGAATTCGTTTTTTGTTACATTTTAGAAAGGTATTTAAAATGTTTTTTTCTCGTGATAAACACAGTGAAACCTAATAAAGGCCCCTGATTTTTAGCATTACAAATGAAAGAGGATTAATTGTACTTGTTTAATTTCTTGGGAGGATGGACATGAAGCAGATGTCCCCTTAGAATATCAAGTTCTTTGTTGCAGCCAGCTCAACGCATGTCAAACCTGCTCTGAACGTAGGGGTTTTAATTATTTTTCTTTGGTTAGGAACATAAAGAACCAATGAACTGAAAAAAATCTGAATTACAGTTTCAGGAAATAATGTTGACAAATTCTGATTATTGAAAAATATTGTATCGATCGGTAAAAAGGTATTATTGACAATTAATTAAAAGAAACGAATCAACCATTGACACAGTAGTGTGAAAAACAATTTAATTAAAGAATAGAAGTTAAGCAGAAAAAAATATTCCCAGATTGTGTTTCAATGATTAATTTTCTATTAGAATTTCATTTTTCCCAAAGGTTCATGAATTGGGACTGGGGGAAAATTGACACGTGTTTTTTAAGTGTACCTTGAGGGAGAAAAGCATGGAAGAATAGATAGATATGGCAATAAAATAAAACTAAGTTCTAATTGATGAAATTATATTGAAAAATCAAATTTGAAAAAAAAAAATCGTGCGTATGTAATTGAAAATTATATTGGATTTAAAATGTGAATCGTGAAACGAAGAAAATTCTCTTCGAATAAACATATGATGTTTAGTTTAAGTTTCTGTTTGGGTCGTGAGTACGTGGGTGCCAGTTATGAACAATATTGGAAAGGGGTTTTGAAATTGGAATAGAGAGAGAGTAAAAAGAAAAAAATCTTTGCTGATGTAATTTGGCCTACTCGATGTTTCAAAGTCTTCACTGATGATGTCATTTTGTAAAATCAACGTGTTATTAAAATCAAATCGGTATAAAAACGGAGAGAAATAAAGCCCAGGGAGAGTCTTCCGCCGAAAGTTTCCATGACGTGCGTGCGATTACAGGCTTCGCCCACTCCACCACTCTGTAGCCTCGGAATCTGAGGACTGAATGGGGGGCCGTCACTCCTCTGGTCAAGAATTTATCTCCTCAGTAATAGAGAGCTATTTGTGACCTCATAGTAGAAATTCAACTTCGACAACTAAATTCGAAATAGTTTGACGAACAATAGCAACATAAGCTGACTTAAAGAAATTTGATGGACAGTTTAGAAAACTATCCCGCGCTTCGTTGAAATAAGCAATCTACCTGCAGTGCACTGTTAAATGCCAAATGAGTAAAACTGCTATCAACAATGTATCAAGTTGTTCCCCGTCACTGCAAAACGCTGCAAATATACTTTTTTCACAGGTTCTCTCATGATGAAACCTAAGTGACCCCAGCAATAGAATGAGAACCTACCGACACTTCATCCGATAGAGAGATGAAGTACACAACCCCTCTTACTGCTACTTCATCTTCATCGTCAGAATCAACAACATAACATCCCGGCATTACTACTAATAGAACAAAAACTACCACGGCCTGAGTTTCAACTCAGTCCAAGATCCCATTCTCTGTTAATCAATCTGCCACCCAGAAACAATGATACAGAACGTTGAAACCTGCAAGCGGCAAAGAGGATAATATGAAGTTTTCGGCGAACATTTTAGCACGCTTTAGTCATTACTGGTAGATATTAGCGGAATATATAGTTACTCAATTCTAGTGTACTCCCTAGCAAGCCATTTTTCTCTTGTCTATTACTATTGAAGTGAGTTCGATCCTTACTCCCGTCCCTTTGCAGTTTTTTTTTTTTACCATAAGTTAAGCTCAGAAACTATCAATACTGGTGCTAGCATTCACTTTCCATCTTCAACCATTACTTTTCAGCAACCGAGGAATTGTTTCATTGGGATCTATAATTACATCCGATCCATATTTCATCGTAATCTGAAGATTTGATAGGTCAGTATTTATATTGCGCACACACAACGTATCAGAAGATATCTCACACAATCATCATTTTTAATATGGACGTATATATGTTGTATCTGGGTTTTTTTCTGGTCTTAGTCCAAGACATCAGGATGTACGCTAACATTATGATTTTTAGTAAAATAGAGAGGTGTTGTCTGGTAGAATGGTCCCCGATAATTGATCTGCAGTTATTTGTTCTTGCATTAAAGATCGCTATCATCATCATCATCATCATCATCGTCGTCGTCGTCGTCGTCATCATCATCATCATCATCAGTCTTCTAACGTCCGTTGTTGGACATAGACTTTCCCCAGGATTCGCCACAATTCTCTACCATGGGTGTCGCAGAACCAGTATTTACTAAATTTGTCCAGTTCATCTCTCCATCTTGTATTTTGTCGGTCTCGGTTTCTTATGTGATCTCTTGGGATCCATGTTGTGAGTTGTGATATCCATCGGTAGTCTGTCATTCTTGCAACATGGCCTGCTCATTGCCATCAGAGTTTTCTAATAGATTTTATGATTTCTCGGACTCCCGTTTTCTTTCGGATATACTGTACTATCTTGTGATCTCCCCATGTGAGGTTGAGCATGATTCTCTCATGTGTACGTTGCATGCTTCTCAGTTTGCAGGTTTGTCTCTTGGTTAGGTTCCATGTTTCAGCTCTATAAGTGACTATTGGGAGGATGCATTGGTTGTGTACCTTTCTTTTTAGGATTGTTGGGATCGCCTTGTTTTTGAAGGTTGAGCTAGATCAGTCAAAGGCTTGCCATCCTTGGGTGATTCTTTGCTTGATCTCTACCTCTTTCGTGGGTCTCTCGGAGATTCGTTGTCCTAGGTAGATATAGTGGTCTAATTTCCCCAGTTTTGCATCTTCAATTTTGATATTTACGTCCTTATTCTCGATGTGATCGCTGCACATGATTTTTTTGTTTTACGGAAGTTCATATGTGGGCTGAATCTCTTGCATTCGCTATAATCGCTCACAATTTACTACGTGAAAGAGTTTGAGCCAAAATAGTGGAACATTCATTGAGATCGAACACATAACGTCGACAACCTTGTTAAAAATCTGGATAAAGTAAGCACCGAGTAATTTGGTGAGATCTAAAGATATTTCAAAGCAGACGAGAGAAACCAGAGACCATGTTCATAGCAAAAAAAATTATAAGGAATCAGAGAGACCAAGATAGTTATCAATTGAAGTTTTTAGTCGTCATTCTAATAGTGCTGACACATCATTTTTTTCCTAGAATGTGTGCTTTAAAAGCCTTTCTCAGTCATTTTGGGGATCAACCCAGCTAATTAAATGTTCATTCAATAAATCTCCCCTTGTCGACGAATCCACAATATATTGAGTCCGTTCAGGATATTTTTGTATTTTTACACTTTCCATTAAATCCTCACTGGATTTACTGTCTGTATAGAAAAGAAATTCGATAATGTATTGCTTTGATTTTTCATTGCTCTAAAAATAGCTGGGAAAATGTCATGACTCACAACTGACGCATTGAGACTCTGAAATTATTTTTTTTCCACAATTTAAACATTAATTTGATATTGAAGGAGATGTGTGACCATGAGTTGCTTGAATATCGGCGTTTTTCGTGCGATTTCTGTTTGTTGCAAGATTATCCATTTTAATCTATGCTTCTATGGATGCAAAAGAATTAGTAACCACAGTACATATACAGTCTATATCCATTTTTCAGCATCATCTCTTCCCTTGTTAATGCTCTTTATTGAGCAGGAATAATGAACAAATGGACAAAACATTATACTATGAAAGTTTCAGATCGGAATCCAGCTTACAACCACGTGTCGAACTGCGAACTTATTGTTTCATCCTTGTATTCATCCGTCATGGGTCAATATTCAATAGAAGTTACACAAACAGGGAGTCACGTCTGTTGTTGCAGTTACTGAGCCTTGTGGTTGAAAAAAAAACGTTTTGGGTAACGTACGTAAGTAAGCTCTGTTTGAATAATGATTGATATGTAGTATATAAAATAACATCATTATACAATACGAATGATACCCTATATAGAATGACAAATTGCATGTATGGCATAATCTATACAGTAAGACATAGCTAAAATAGGGAGGGTTGTTCTATACAACGGGGGTGACATTTCTGTGTAACTGTTTTGCTTTTAAAATCCTCGAAACGGTTACGTGGTGAACATCTGATGATTCCAACTAAAGAAAACTTATACATTGTACCATAATAACGAAGTATGTGTAAAAACGGGGAAAAACACTGAAAAAATTACATAAATTGCATTGACAGAAAACGGAAAATAGGTGACTCAAGAATTTTGAGTTTCCTATGTTTAGTGTTTGAAGCTTTAGAGACGATATAAATATTTCGCCTGACGAACGTGGGCTGCTTTTAGCCGTTTGCAAGAAACTTATGTGAAATAAACTTAATTTAATGTAATTTATAAAGCTGTCTTATTATCATCACACACACGCACATATATATTCATAAGATATATTATTTATCAGATGTTTATTTTTCAGCATATATCATATTCACATTATTCTTCACATTTATATCATATCCAATTTTTATTTATATCTATACATAGGTATGCATTTTTGAATATAATTAGGATTTATGTATATCGACTACATCTGTAACGATTCAAACACATCTAAAGAATAAATATCTAACTATGCTGGAATTAGATCTTTTTTTAAGCAAACTTCCAGAAAAGTGCGATGAAATGTCCCAAATCCAATCATATTTATATAATTTCGTTTACATAAAGACACAACTTCAGCGTGTATAGGTATTAAAATCTGATGTAAATACTATCTATCTACATCAATATGTTCTTTGTTTGATAATGAAACAATCAATAATCTAGAGAAGTCAGTACATGAATACCTTACATAGTGCAGTTTTGATTAATGACGGTTCTGATGCAATACGGTTAGGGCATCCCTTTACAAATTGAAATAACTAAGTATAAGATTGAAAAAATACATCAAATTATATCAAGGCCTTAGAAAAGTACACTTTTTGAATAGTATGGAAACCTATAAAATGGATTAACCACAATATTCAGAGTGTAACTGTATTCATTTTCAACATAATCTTCTTTGTCAATGCACAACCCATTATTTCTCCATTCATCGAAAAGCCAACATCTATTTTTATGTCAAAGTTCGACTACTAACTACCTGCTAGGCAGTGGACTTATTGATTCACCCCTCTGAAGTCGGAAGGTTGAAATCAATGTTTAGTAACAGTTTGAAGGAAAACAGGTAGAAACATTGAAATAGTCTGAAGCCTGTTTCGTTAAGCGAAATAAAGGAAGAAGAAAAAGAATTAGAAGGAAGGAAGTAATTTAAACAGAAAATCTCAATAACTAATAAATATTCTTCACCAGAATCGTTGTAAGCGAATTAAATCAAGAAATCAAATGATCCGTCTAAAATAGAAATAAACTAAACAAAGCCAATTTTCACTAACTGAACAATTGATTTTCTAAAAAAAAAAAAAAAAATCCGAAGATACTCTTAAAGGGAGCGAGGAAAAGCAATGAGAAGATGGTAGTTGAATACACAATGATTATCGCTAATACGAGGCAGCAGGGATATTCATGTAAATCTCCTGGTGGATTAGTAGTTAATCCATTCATCGGTGTCAATAAACACTAATGAAATATGTGACAGTCATAGAAATTACGCATAAATAGCAGGTCACTAGCCCAATGTCACTGCAAATCAAATCAATTGATTTCATAATGAATCCTGTCCGAGTGTATATCTATCTCAGTATTTCTCGACCAATCTATGTATTGGTCAGTAGATCTATCAAGGGCACCATGAGTTAGTTGAAATAGATGCTTGTTTATTTCAAGTGTCAGTGGTCGGGGTTCAAGCTGTGGTAAAAATAAAATCCACATCCCTTTTTTTCTCCAAGATAAACAGACTGTTCTCCATTGGAGAGAATGACTGTTCGAAAAATTCACATCTTAGTTTAGTCCTTCTCCATGTACGCGTGTTTGAATGTATATATATGATAAGTGTGTATATGGGGAGAATTTTCCAGAAAAGATGGGGAAACTCAGATTGATTGAATACATATTTATTCACTAACACTTCGTAAGGAATGGCCCCACAAACACTGTACGCCCCCTCCCCCAAGAATACATTTAGAGAGGTTTTCCACTCTATTTCCCTAGTTCAGTGATGATGTGAGGTCATTACTTACGAAACGTCCGCGAATAAATGCCGATTCTTTCAATTTGTGTTTCCTCATTATCAATTATTTTTTTAAGCACTGTCGGATAAAACTTATCTATGCAATCTCTCTCTCTTTCTCTCTCTCTCTCTCTCTCTCTCTCTCTATATATATATATATATATATATATATAAATTTATATATATAAATATATATATATAAATAAATATATATAAATATATATATTTATATATTTATATATATGTATATATATAAATATATATATATGTGTGTGTGTTTGTGTGTGTGTGCATATACATATATGTGTGTGTGTGTATACATACATATGTGTGTGTGCATGTGTGTGCATATATGTGGGTGTGAATATTGATAGATAGATCCATAGGCCTATTCCAGAAGTAGAGTTTTGAGAAATAAAACTAATAAATCAATTAGGATGACTTCATGTTTAATAGGTTTCGGCATTTTCAGCTATATTTAATGTTTGTTACCACCGTAAATGTTTACTTTTAGATACGCTGCAGTAAAATTTGTAAAAACTATTTTCATCATCAAAGAAAACGAACAGGAGTCTTAAAAGTAATATGATTACATTGTAAGATCCTTGAAAAAAAATCACCAATTTAGAAAATATTACTAAGGTGCAGACAATTTCAGATGCCTTTGAAAAGATATACGAGTGGAAGTCTCAGATGACGATGATTATTGAAGATACACCGATGTGATACTTATGAAATTAACGGAGAATTTGAATCGGTGTTTAATACCTAGAAATAAAGTGAATCAAAGTCATTTACCTCTCAAAGACAAACTGGTTCCGTAAAACGAATGATTCACTATTTCATTGAACAGAAAAGTGCAAATCTTGATAATAAGAGAATCAAGAAGTGCCAAAAGGAACAAAAAATCCATGAAGATCCTGGCTATTATTCAGAGATATCTCGAACACGATAAAAATATGAAAGACTAATCATAGAATACATCGCTATAAGAATTATAATGAATAGTTATCAAAAGACAACTGAAATTATCAAATAACTATTCTTGTTGCTTTGGGAGATCTCTTGCTTCTGAAGCTATCAATACGTGAATTAAATTCATCGGATAATAATGACGATACCACAAATGTTTTCAGTGTGGGGCTTCTTTTATAATAATGAAAGAAGAACGTACTTTGAGGAAACATGATATCGGACATTGTGGGTTCAAAGATAACACAGCGACGATATCACATGACATAAGTACTTACTGAATTGTTGGGAAAGGTACGAAGTTGACAGAAGACGTCGATGATGAAGACACTAGAGTAGGTACTGAGGACCATAAAATTTTATGTACCGGAGGTGAATAAAAATGTTTTAACAAGAAAAATATTAAAGCTCGGCGAAACATCGCTGGTGGAAAGAGAGTTTTGTTGAAAAACTGTTGAGATTGTTGATTGGTTAGAAGTGAACACGCTAAAGGGCGCATGCGTACTTTGGCAATAGATGTTAACATTGACGAAAATCAATGTACGTTTGAGTCAGAAGTAGAATGAATATGTGTCCGCCATTTTGCTATGTTATTGACGCCATCGTACGAGCGATCCACTGGAATATGCAGGAAAAAGAAAAGCATTTTACGGGCGGAGAAAGAAGAAAGAAAAAGGCAGAGAGTTAATTGAAAAGGAAGGAACTAGGGAAATAGAATGTGGAAAAGATGATCTTAGAAAAAAGTCAAATATGGAAATCTCGGAATGGAGAGGAAAATAAAGTGGCCGAAAGTTTGAAAGACAATTATATAGATACTTATATGTATACATGCATTTATATTCTTGCTCATCAAAACCTATGCGTGTTTATTTATACATTTGGTTATCACCTAACCTGCATATGGACTGATATTAAAAAAATCTTCAGGAAACTTGCTCACCGATATATATATATATATATATATATATATAAGAAGTATTATTCTTTCTGTTATATGAAAGGCCAACGTAATTACGTTCGGCGGCTGTTTAATGGGGTAGCTCTTACTCTTCGGCAAGTAATGATTCTAAAAAGTCAGCAGTTCTACTTCTGACAACTTTCCTTTATAAAACAGCCTGTCCATACACAGAATGTCATAACATGACAAAAAGGCTGCTTTTTTGGTTTTATCTTTCTCATTCTAGCGTCATATGGCTTCAACTTGAGATACACTTTTAGGAAATGCCTCACCCCAAAAGAAACGTTGGTAATTATTTTGCCGACAATTTATTTGCCTGGTCGAACCATAAACACAAGAATGCACTTAAATATAGATGGTATAACAATAAACATAGACGAAATGAAAAAAAAAGGAAGTAGAATTACGATAGATTTACGTTCGGGAGAGATAGAGATAGAAATGAGCTGAGATGGAGAGAAAAACAAGATAGGAGAGAATTTGAAGGAAAATTAAACAGACTCATATATCAATATATATCTGTATATTTATACATCTATACAAATATATATATATATATATATATATATATATATATATATATATATATATATATATATGTATGTATATATATATATATATATATATATATATATATATATATATATATATGTAAAGAGATTGCATGTGTTGGTGTACTTAGAATTATTTGTCTAAATACACTTTGGTATATCCATATGACTCACATGAATAAACATACATATTGATATAAGCTTTTTCCCGCATGTATTATTATTATTTATAGGTGTGGTTTTGTCTGGGGTAACACCATTGGAACCCACTGAGGATCGAACCCTTCAAACATACCTAAATATTTAGAATAAGTTACTATTAGATCTGGGAAAAGTTTGTTCCAATAGATGAACAGTTATATTTTATTTTGGTTGTAATAATTTCCTGTAAACCATTAGTAAGTGTGCTCGGTGACTTTTTATTGTTATAACTGAGTTTTAAAAAAGATGGTGGATTGAGCAAATGTTACAAAAAAATAAAAAATCAAAAAGAAAAATCTCAACATCTTTCGATGTCTAAAACTTTCCTCAGGAGAATGGATTGATATGTCTCGGGATTGGGTTCATCGAAAAAGAGATTTCTTTTACCGAAATGGAATCGATATAGTGTTTTCTTCGTTTTTCGTATTTCGGCTCTGGATGTATTGAGTTAATGTGGTTGTAGCGAAGGTCATATGAGATGGAGTGATTTATAAGCATATTTTGGTGTGGTTAATATCACCGTAGTGTAATAATTTTGTTACGAGAGTGTCAAGTTTGATTGAATTCTGATTTTGATTATATTTGATTATGTTATCATCATCAATGTGTTAGTGTTTTGGGTGGATGCTTATGTGTTTAGATACTTACAGAGAGACAAAGACAGACAGGCAATCTGGTAGAAACAAATGCATGAAAAAATAGTTATTATCAAAACATGAATAAGACAGGGATTTTAGAATACTAGAGGGCTATGCAAAAATCATTTATATCCATACCTTTTAATGAAACTCTCCAAACACCCAATGGAAATCTAATACCCAATCTAGCTTGGATATCTTTATTATCATCATAATCATCATAATCATCATCAGTAGCAGCAGCTGCTGTTGCCTATTAGAGCCCGTTGTTCGACACATTCTTTCCCGAAGATCAGCCATTTTCTTCACTCAACGCATCACGCTGCTAACTCCTTTTGAACATCTTCACACCAACGCCCATCACAATTTTGCATATGAACGCCTGGTATTTACATTTCAGGTTGAGTTGTCTAGTAGTTGTTAGATATTCTTGCAACGTGGCCTGCCCACTGCTGTTTGACCTCTGTATTGATTTTCAGGATATCTTATTTGCTTTTTGTTATATTGTTCCTCTATGCATATTACATAGATCTCAGTTCAAGATTCAATTATTCTGATAAGTTCTATGTTCCAGCTCCGTAGGTGATCAACGGGAGGTCACACGGGTTACAGCCTTCAGTTTTAAAGTCAAATGGAATCTTTTTACACAGCCAAAATCTTGGCAAACCTACGGTGATTTTTCATTTGATTTCTTTCCTTCTTTTGAGTATTCCATGGAGATTTGTTGTCTTACGTAGATATATTGATCTATTATTCATTAGCTCAACGTTTCCAATTCTGATCGTTGTATATTTATCCCCGACGTGTTTGTTCCACATGACACTGGTTTTATTTAAGTTTATAAGAGGACTAACTTTCTTGCTCTCCTCATTCAGCTAGTTTAGCATTGTTCAGAGATCATGAAGGTTTTCAGTAGAAAGGAACGATGTCGTCAGAGGTTGATAGCTCCGGGCAGGGGACTTTGTTTAAATCAAGCCCACATCTCTTATCAGCATTCAGAATCTTAGCTTTGGCCAAGACTTATAACCCAGACAATGGCACTAAAGGGAAACGTGCTCTTCAGAGAAAATAGAAGTATTAATAGAGAATTATTATATTGGTCATAGGACTCTATAAGCACTATGTAAATCTCTTATTAACCCCTCAACTGCTAATTACAGGAATTCCGGTCATTGCAGTTGGATGGATAACTCAATAAAATCATGATTAATGACAGATCAGATGATTCTAGGATTTTATCTTACAATGGATAACTTGCAATGGGTTGTCTTGCAATGGACATGGCTTGCGTCTTGCGATGAACAATTAATGTTCTTTGTCACCTTCCAAAGTCACTGGGTTAAAACATCAAAATGTCTGGATATATGACGTGATATCATTCGAAATACACGCACACACACACACACACACACACACACACATATATATATATATATATATATATATATATATATATATATATAAAAGTTAAAGACTGGCTCCGAATTGAGATGTTTGCCGCAACTTTCATATTGTATATAAATGAATGTGAAGACGGTTGCAAAAAAACATTTTGCCTATTTCCGAGTTACTCAGAAACTATTTGGAATAGACCAACCAAATGTTTACATATCAAACTCACATCCGTCTGCAAATCGCCATGGTTATTACGTATGACTTACCGTTCGTAATATCAAATGCAATGGATGAATTTGGATATTGTAACCGTCCCCGGATATTGTTATTGATCAGGGACGGTTGCAACATATTGAAAACACATTGAATTCCACCTACCAACATCTGCTCTTTGTTTCAATAAGCATAGTATACTGAAATGATTATTTTGTTTTATATCAATGCTATATTATTATTATTATTATCATTATTATTATTATTATCATTATTATTATTATTATTATTATTATTATTATTATTATTATTATTATTATTATCATTATTATTATCATTATTATTATCAATTTATGCATAGTAACATAGCATTATCTATTTATCAAATAACAGTCATTGAGTTTTGTCTATTTATGCATATGCCCACGTTGAGCCAATGTGCATATCTTAATATCTCCATATCTTAGTTTTAGACTGGAAGAATGAAATAATTTGTAAAACAATACAATCCGTTAAACATGTATTTATCGTACAAAATTGCAAACTGTTTCATAGAACTTTGAAAGGCACACGGGCATTCCATATCAACACAGCTAATAATAATTGTTTTTTTTTATCAATCTTGATATCAAAAGACCAAAAATCCAAAAGATACATCTAAGGAACTCTTGATAACTATTTTTTTCGAAAACACATCTCGAAATGACGGAGTCAATAAACTCAAAACAATAAATACATTTTTGTAATTTTACTCGCCCAGAGGAACAATTCTGTCGTCTCGTTGAGAGCCATTGAATCAAAGAGCAAAAACAAAAGAAAATTCATTCATTCAGAGTCACAGTTGTAGCATATGTAAAAATCAGCTCCAGCTGTGGAATGTCTCTGTGCTCTGAACTTGTATATCCAGCAGAGCAGTCACACTTTCTTGGATTTTGAGTAGCCTTCCAGGCTCACACTGCAGTATTCTTCTTCCTCTTTCGAGTCGGATTCATCTCTCTCTGTTGAAAGTGGAAGCTGATTTTTCGTTTATTGACACTTTTCGTCGCAGTTTTCTTTGCACCGATTCTTTAGTTTGCTTTCTGCCGTAGAGTTTTCTGTTTATCTATCTCTAATGACACCTTCAGATGAGAATCGGTAAAGATGGCTGTTGCAAATGGTTTCAACCTCTGGCATATATCTCCAAACTCCCCCGTTGTAGCTGGATAGCTTCTGGTGAGAATTCTGTATCAACCCCAGAGGTTGATGATCCTGGGAGAGTAGCAAAGAAGAAAAGCTGTCCCTATCGTAGAAGGTGGGCCTTTAGGAGGATATACAACAGAAAGTAGCTCTGTTGGAAGGAAGCAGAGGAAGCATAGTGGAAGGTGTCCCTATTGAAAGACAGTGCAAAGTCACATTTAAGGAATATCTTCCTATTAATTGGGCAAAATCTTTTGTATCAAAATCCTGCCTTCCCATTTGTGGGCGATGCTGCCTGTTGCAGGGCCACCTTGGCAATTTATACTTACTTCCCACTGACTTATGTTGACAATTACTGTGTCGTGGTTTATATCTAGCGAGCACAGGGTGTATTTTTAGCTAGTACATGGTGATCTGATATGGCTGCCATTAGTCATGACAGAATACCATGTGCAAGGATTTTGCACAGGCTAACCATATCCCTCACAAGTCAACAAAGCAATAATTAGAATTGAGTAAGCTTCGATTGATTCATATAAACGGTTACGATGGTATTCTGATTCTGGTTGGAGGAAAAAGACTTGTTGCAACTGTCCCCTGTTTCCTCTATAAAAAAGACAAATTTTTTGAGTATATATATATTAAACAAAAAAAAACAACCCTTTCATTATCATTTGGGACATTACAATTTAGCTCAGTCGATAAGACAGCCTCCTGGCAATCATTTGGCCCTGAGTACAAATCACAATATGGTATGTAAATTTTACGTATCAGTTTACATCCTCAATTTTGGTGAGGATTGTTCTTGTTACAGTAGCAAAGAAGTCAAATCCAGTTCTGGAACTGACGAAAGCAATGACAAATATTTCCCAATAATCTGAGGAAAACCAATCTATTCTATATGTGCACAATTAATCTTCACTAAAAAATGAAACTTTTCAGAATTGTTTGCCATAGACAAGCCGAGCCGGGTGTGAGATTTGAGTCATAGTGAACATGGAAAATAATTAATCTTATTATCAGTGATTTAAAGGATCCATACACTATTATTGCCAGGAAGGGGGATAAAAGGAAATATTTGTTTTTATTTTCTTGGAAGACTGTTTAGCACCATTCTCATCAATTGCATAAAATCGACCACTGATTCTCTACTTTCAAGGATGATTATTTTGGCATTTTGAATGTTTTGATTTGTTTGGAATCATCCTAGTTTGGAAAAAGACCAGGTTTGCACAGCAGACAGTCGAGATTGAACTCTTCATCATGTGGTTAACCGAGGGGCTTTTACACTAGTTTGCAACTTGGATAACGTCTTGAAAGTATCGAAAGTTCGCATTTGTTTTACATCATTTCTTTTTACTTCTGTAGTGCTTGTCTGTGTCAGTGAATCAGATCTTTCGAAGTAGTGAAATATTTATCTACTTATCTATGAGAAGGACAGACTTTGGCCGCGAGAATTCCTGATTACTTATCAAGTATCACTGAGTGATATATATTACACTATCGTTAAAAACTGATACAATAGTAATCAACTCCTGACAAGTGAGGATTTCCTTGTATAGAGTTACATTTTCGATATTAAAATTTATCCGTCTATAGCATACGTGTTTATGAGGTTGGTTTACCGTGCAAGACTTGCCAGCAGGCTGTCCTACCAATTTTGAATTTGATATCATATTTCAATACATCGGAGCAAAAGATAGATGAATGTGTTCATATCTACATTTGTAAAATTGGGTTGCGGAGGGAAAGACTTACATAGGAAGGAAGGAAAGAATAGAGAGAAGAAGGAAGGAATGCTTTTGAATAGAATCAGGAACATACACAATAAAAGAGTGTCAATAATGTCCATTGGCACTTTCGATTTCTCATAAATTGTCTTCTATATAAGCTAAAATCTGAAAGGGGGTCGTGTTGGTTTATTTGGTGGGTTAGTTATTAGCGTATTTCACTTGCACCAGTAGTCGATTTTCGAGATAAGGTGAAAACCAGGATTTTGAAAGCTGATTTTCAGAGCAGGGAGGCTTTCAAAATTGAGGAAATTTTTCTCATCCCAATTTTTTTTATCGCTTTTTCAAGCGCATTGTCCTTAGTAGATGCAAAAGTGGGGATATATTAGAATAGTCACTAAAGCATTGCTCAAGTCAAAATACTTGCGTTAGAATAGCGATTGGGATCATTTTTATTCAATGAAGTAAGAAAACAAACAAACAAACAAACAAACAAACAAACAAACGGTGGATTGTGTTCGGTGAACGTCAACAAAGTTGGGAGTGGTATACATATCCACTCATGTCTATCGGTAGATCTGATCGTCAACACGTTACCTCTGAAAGTTCTCAATGAATTCCCATGAAATTTTCTTGGAGGGTAGCCATGGGTAAGATTAGTTATTCTCCGATAGAGATATGTTACATTTTCCCCATACATTTATGCAAGTTTTTTTTTTTTTTGTACAATATCCTGACAATTTCTAAAGTAATTCCGGTGACATTTTGTGGACGGCTAGAGTATGGGCTGAAAAAGATTTGATTAAATATTTTGGGTGACCCAAGAACCTTTTGACAATCATCTCCCCAACGTCGTAACTATTTGTGAACTGAATTTCATTCATTTTTATTGACAGTGACGTCGATCAAGGTATACGCTCTCTGGGTAATCTCTAGTTATACTTTGTATCCAAGACAATGGTACATATACTGGTAGTTAACATTTGTATTATTAAATAAACTGTATTTATATATTTGCTTTCATTTCAATGTTGTCTGGTATTTATTTCCAGTATTTATTACATAAAACTTAATTAGTAATTTAAGGTCACTCCGTCTAAATGATACTGAAAATCGACTGGAATCGGGAGTGCAGTAAGGAGATATGATAAGGCAATTTGGTATTTATAGAGGGAAATTCATACATGCATATGATAGATACACGAATATGTAAATATATATCAGTAAACACAAATATGCAATTAAGAAATCGATATATGATCCGGCACAGATGTATAAATATATATTAACACACACACACACATATATCTTATAGAGAAATGGATATATGATCCGACGGAATGATTATATATAGAGAGATATGTATGTGTGTGCGTGTGTACACTTGTGTATGCACACGTCTTCCTATACATATATACCGATGTATGTTTAAATATTTATGCGTATACTTATCCATCATTGTTCAGTACATCAAAGACGTACTATTGATACGCACGTCTAAGATACTTCATATTTATACAGAAATTGTATAGGTCATCGGTGAACAAAAACTAAGTTTTAGCCTTTACAAATGCAGATGTGTATAATTGTAATTTCAGAGTCTTACTTTTGCGACTCCAAAATTCATAGATTCAAAAATTACATGATCAGACTTTGTTTGAGAAAAAAATGATGATTTTCGGAAAGTTTCGTCAGGTAATTTGTAATTTAGAAAATGAAGACATTGAAAAGAATATCAAAATAAACACACGTTTAAGTATTATTTGAAATCTTCAGTTATTTTTCAACGATATAATTATAGATGGGGACTTAATTAAATCTCTGATATTGCACAGCATCTTTGTGATATTATTTTAAGTGCTTTTAGAATTTTGATTTCTATCAAAATTATTTCAGGTGTCTCTCTGAATAATAGCGCATCTGCTATTTTGGCCCGTGCACAAAACTTTGGCAACATATGAAAGACATCTTACTTTATGCATTATACAAGAGACACGCCCTCATGTATTCTCAGGCCCGCACGTAAACAATTGCTGGAAAATATGGTTTTCACAAAAAAAGAAATTGCGTTCAGTAATTAAGTATAGAGCTATAATAGCAGATGCAAATACCTAAAGTGTTCATCACAGCAATTAATTGTTGTAATTTTTTTCTCTTTTTCAGATTGAAAGATATTGTCTTCTTTAGAGATGAGTGGCTAATATAACTCCAGTCAGGGAAATTATGCTATACTTGAGAAATCACTAATTAGTCATTGCATTCGAAGGAAATGAAATAATTGATTTGTTTTCGAAAGAAAATAATGAACAAGCAAGGAAGAAAGGGTCGGGAAGAGAAAAGGGTCGGAAGAAAACAGAATTAACAAGACAGCTAGTCAAGGAGGCATAAACATCTACTTACATTCTACGTCATGTGATTGTCTATATTTTCAGTCTATAACTTTTGTCAAGGGAGACAACTATTCACCAATTATATAGTAGTCTCCCCAAATGATTTTTTTTATTGCAAGTGTGTTATATTCCAGCTCATTCTTCTCGAACATAAACAAAGGAATGCAGGGCAAAATCGTGTTTTGAAAAGCTATCTAAATTTTGCAAGGAACAAAACCCCGCGGTGTAAGGAGCACGCTGCCATAATTACCACATACACAAATTCTGTCGAACGGAACTACGGCTTCGAAGTATTTTGGTTGCTTTCCCTAATGTTGCCAATTTAGATATTCTATATCTGAGAAGCATGCAATATGCATGAGAATCATGCTCAAACTCACATGGAGAGATCAAAAGACAGCACATTATATAAGGAAGAAAACTGGAGTCCAAGACATCATAGATTAAAAAAATGATATGGCAATGGGCTGGCCATGTAGCAGGAATGAAAGACCACCGATGGTCATCATGATTCACAACATGGATCACTAGAGATCATATGAGAAACTGAGACCGACAGAACACAAGATGGAGAGATGAACTGGACATATTCAGGAGATACTGGCTCCGCGAAGCCCATGATAGAGAATTGTACCGAATATTTTAGGAGGTCTATGTCCAACGACGGACGTTAAAAGACTGATGATGATGATGAAGATGATGATGAACTTTGGGGAAAAAGATCTATTTCTCGAGAACCACTGATCCAAACAACTTTAAACTCGACACTGCACTGCCTAGTATACTTATCAATATATCTGGTGAACGTTGAAAGTACAACGGTCGAGTTATCACAGTGCACACAGGTACTCAGACAAACACTGAACACAGAAGTCTTCTATTGTAGTTAGATACCGTCGTCATTTATTGCGGCTAGGGTGAACTGATAAATATACCTAATTTAGAAATAGATATCCCACCATAGTTATGGTTAACGGGCTCATCCTGCAAACCTATGATTATTTTTAGCTCATTACATCTGCTTTGTGGCTGAAAAAGTTGAGCATTTTCATATAGCTCTAATAATTGGTGTCAGAGCTGAGTAGAACCAGTGTTTCGAATATTGATTTTCAAGGCAGGCACATTCTCACCAAGTCTAACATTGATGCTATATTATCTTCCTGGTCTGTGATTTTCTAAAAAAATAGCTTTATACCCTTCAAAGCTTGATTTGGTAATTTTACGTCTATTATGTGAAGAAAAAACGTAATGTTTTAACCGATTAAGTGCTGCAGAAGAAAAAAAAATCGTTTCCTTTTCAACTAAAGACATAGTTAGAAATAGATAGAGATATAGTTATAGGGATAGATAAAGAGAGAGAGAGAGAGAGAGAGAGAGAGAGAGAGAGAGAGAGAGAGAGCAGCTTGCCCAAATGTCACATACTTCGTCGGTTGATTCTTGGTTTGTCCTTCGAATCTGATGATGAGTTATGGGAGATGGAAACCGTGAATTATGCAAGAGAAAACTGCAACAGTATCGCTTTTGAATTAGGCTGGATTTGTGGGGAAAAAATTGCAAGATAAGAAGAAGAAGACACAAAGAAGAAGAAGACACAAAGAAGAAGAAGAAGAAGAAGAAGAAGAAGAAGAAAAGGAAGAAGAAGGAGGAGGAGGAGGAGGAGAAGAAGAAGAAGAAGAAGAAGAAGAAATATTGCATACCAAATATCAGCAACCTCATTAGCCTCGAAGGTTCTAATTTTCACCTGTCGGACAACAGGAATTGTAATCAAATTGAGATAAGCATGAATACGCAGAGGATTTTAAGGAAGAAATTGAATCTTTATGTGTATACGCAAGTTTCTGTGATTTCACTGAAATATCTTAGCCTCACTTTGTGAATTTGTGTGCATGCAAAATTTTATCGAGTGCAGTACCTCTCTTTCTTCTAAAAGGAAAATCATTCTCTCAGACAATTACACCTGCATAGAAATGCATGTATATTTTTAAAAAATCCACTGCAAATATGCAAGAAAATATGAATCGGAATATGATGTGTTTGAGTTTATTTGTATAAATATAAATCATATAATATTTATATTTATGCAAATGTATGATATCCACATTTATTGAATACCGATATTTGTTTTCTCCTAAGAAAAACAACGATTCTTAAAAAAAAAAAAAAAGAAAATATTCCCTTCTGGTTTTTAATCGAACTATTCAATGTATAAATATACCTGTACATGTATATGTATATATATATATGTGTTTGCGCTATTCATTTACTCTCCCACCAGAGCAAAATGTGACACAAGGTCGGGGCTTTACGTGGGGGAAATTGGAGACATCCTAGAAAAATTGCTCCAGCCGGTTTGCTAAGGCGAGAAAAAGGGAGTGCATGCGTGTGTGCGTGTGTATATATATATATATATATATATATATATATAAATACCTACGAGTTAATCAGGTCTAGTGCTTATGTAAAGGCACTTTCTATTAAGGGTACACATGCGCTCGCTTGCTCACGCACGCACACACGCACACGCACACACGCACACATATATGTGTATGTGTGTAGATGTAGGTGTGTGAATATTCAGTCCTATCATTTGGCATAACACTTTGCATATGCATAAATACCTCGGTATATATATATATATATATATATATATATATATATATATATATATATATATATATATATATGTATGTATGTACGTACACACAGTATATGTGGTACAGATCAGGCTAGCAGTATAAAATAATATAATAATATATCAATGATATAAAGCCACTTCTGAAATGTAATGGATTCATTTCATGGAGTGCTTGATACATACCACATTGGCCTGATGAGGCCCAAAGAGGGTAAAACATGAGCTAGTTTGTTTAGCGAATCCAATTTCTACTATGTATGTATGTATGTATGTATGTATGTATGTATGTATGTATGTATGTATGTGTATATATGTATATATATATATATATATATATATATATATATATATATATATATATATATATGTTGTGTTTGTGTGTGTGTGTGTGTATAGGTATTCTATCATATGCTTACATCGGTGTGCATGTATCATATGTAAATAAAAGATTTATACATGTAATTATACGATTATATATATAAGTGTGTGTGTGTGTGTGTTTGTGTCTTTTTCTGTGTATGTTATTGAACTACACATCAATATATCTGTATCAGTTGATAATCTTACATACATCTTGACGTAGGGAATCACCAATCAAAAGTCGACTAGCCACCTCCCAGTCAACCTTAGAAAGAAACGTGTGGCATTATGTCAAGTAAGTGTTTCCATATTATTCCATCCGAACGTATCTTTATAGACCTTTTCAATGATTACTTGCTCTTTCTTTTACTTTTGACACGATTGTCATGAAAAACATGTTCCCTTTGCTTTTTTGGAAGGCCCCCCCCCCAATTATCGATTTTTCACTTAGCGCTGTGAGTTGATAATGAATTGATCCTTTACTTTTGGTTGGCAGCATTCACACTCGTCTTACTTGAAACAAGGTCATCTTTTTCTCAAATCACTCTAAATCACCCTTTTTAATTATTCATTCATTTTTTTCAAAATGTATCGGAAATCTTGTGTCGTGCTGGGCAAATATAAGAGAATACTGAACATTGAACATTGAAATTATACTAGGCAAATCCCTCCTTTTCAAAACAATCCGCTTGTGCTAAAAAGAAAGATACTGAACAAATGTATCTTGTCGATTGTCACCGATGGAGCTGAAACATGGAACCTATCCAAAGGACTGACACTTAAACTGAGAAGCAACCAAGCAACACCCACAAGGGAAAATCATTCTCAACGTAACATGGGAAGATCATCAGACAGCACTATATCCTAGGGGAAACATCATAGGATCCTTGAGTGGAGATAGGCTGGTTGTTTTCCGAGATTGGCAGTCAGTAGTCAGCCATTACGACTCACAATGTGAGTCCCTAGAGATCACATGCGACACCAAAGCCAACAAAATATGAAAAGCCAAGATGAACGAAATAGGTTCAGAAAATACTAGCTCCGTGATGCCCGCGACAAAGAGGTCTGGCGAATCTTTGATAAGGTCTGTGTCCAATGAAAAATGCTTAAAGGCTGCTGCTGCTGATATCTATTATTAGGGTCATGACACAACGATATGAGCTATATATGTTGTTTTTTTTCCAATTTTTTGAGTGGGGGAATAGTTTGAAAGTGTCACAGGAGCAATATACACACGCACACACACACACACACACACACACACACATATATATATATATATATATATATATATATATACATATATATATATATATATATATATATATATATATATATATATATATATTCTGACATTCTGCACTGACAAAACCCAGGATAATCGGATTGCCACTTGACATGATATTTTTAGGGAATTATTCCTACTAATTAAACCCAAGATTTTCCGAAAGCCTTGGTGAACAACTCCTTTAGTGCTTAAATGAACAGCAGGATATAAGCAAAAGTCCACTGTGGTCTGTAAGACTACCGAGAGGGGACCAGGAAAAAGGAGTCTGAGGACCTCGACATGCCAAGAATGGCCCAAAAGAAATATGCCCGAGTGGACATAGGATAAGAGTTAGAAAAGTGTTTGGGGGATTAGGAAGTGCAAACCACAGCACAGCTGCTAATTATGAGGACGCCGCAAGGGGTATTTGAGACTTGAAGAGCGTCAACGACAAGAACATGACATCTGGTGAAAGATGCAAACCACTGCACAACTGTGGACTGTGGAAAAGATGAGGAAAAGGTTGGGGACTTACTCGATGTCACTCAGTCTCCAAAGATGACAACCACTCCTCAGGTGCGGACATTCAGATGATAATAGTAATAATAATAATAATAATAATAATAATAATAATAATAATAATAATAATAATAATGATAATAATAATAATGATGATGATGATGATGATGATGTGTGATAATTCTATAAAAACAAAACTGAAAATTCACGATAGATTGTAGATCTTCTCCAGTCAAGATCCGAATGTAAAACATTTGAATTTTAACTGACAAATGAATTTATTACATTGAGAATCATTGCTTTCGTTTAATTATATGTATTTTATCATATTTTAGAAAATTCAAAACAGTCTTGTTTACTTCTTTCTTCATAAATATCAACAAGCAAGGCGTTATCAATTGTTTGTCATCATTCTTAATGATAATACCATAACAACGAAGGTTACTTACTATCACTTGATCTCCTATAACTAATACTAATAATAATAACAATATTACTAATACTAATATTATTCAAATCCAAAAAAGAAAAAAAAAAGATATTTTAAAATGGAATGAGATATGGACGGGAAGTCTCAATTGTTATAAGAAAATCGCTTTTTTGATCCATTTACCATAGGTTCAGAATTAAAAACCAACGAAAGAAAATATAGCAAGAATCCATCGGAGAGGAAGAAGAGAATCACGTATGAACAAATTACAATTGAAAAGAGGTTCTCTAATTTTTAACTGATTTTTTTACTTGCATTTCGTTTCTCATTCATTATTTTTGTCAGTTTCATTTTTGATTTCCTCTTACTACTGTTAGTCTCCTATGACGGACCAGCGTTGATTTGAGCCACATTTACTTCTTATCCTCCGTCATAATTTATTTGCCTTGATGTCCAAGCTTTTTCCGCTTATCTTACAAAGAAGGATCGAGAGGGGAGGAAGACGCTGCTTGAATGAAAGAGAGGTTAAAGGAGATGGATGTCCAGCACAAAAGAATCCTTAAAACCAAAAAACTGTAAATCAAACAACTGAAACATATTTACGAAAGAAACATTATTGTGTCATTTGAAGAAGGAAAAAAAAGCAAGCAAAGCAACTTAAGTAAGACTAGAAAAAAATAACTAAAAAATAAAGAACAACAGCGAATAATAGGAAAAAAATAAAACAGAAGCATACATATATATATATATATATATATATATATATATATATTTATATATATATATATATATATATATATATATATATATATATATATATATATATAGATAGATATTTGAGCGGCCAATTTTGTCAAGTCCTCGTTCCAGAGGATATTATCCAGCAATGAGTCACGTGAGTCAATTGCAATAACTGAGCATTCTGCCCGATTACCTTTATCTTTTGAACTTCTCTTCTCATTGTCCCGTTTAATTTGTTGCTAGAAATCATTTTGGGGATTCTTCATTTTGAACCCTTATTCCATAAATCTTACTTTTCCTCGTTCTGGTTTCGAGTATATGCAAGTGATATATATATATATATATATATATATATATATATATATATATATATATTTATATATATATATATATATATGTATATGTATATATATGTGTGTGTGTGTGTGTGTGTTTACATGTGTGTGTTTGTGTGTGTGTGTTTGTGTGTGCGTGTATATATATATATATATATATATGTGTGTGTGTGTGTGTTTTCTTTTCCTGCAAGTAATGTGTATCTTTTTGTTTACACACACACACACACGCGCGCGCACACACACACACACACACACACACACACACACACACACACACACATATATATATATATATATATATATATATATATATATATATATATATAAAGACAGAGAAAGTGAAGGTATACGTGTCCTTGTGTACATGTATACGTGTGTATGTGTGTGTGTGTGTGTGTGTGTGTGTGAGTGAGAGAGAGAAGGGGTTGGGAGACTATTTGATTAGTAGCCGTGTTCTTTTCTCCCCCTTTTACAGTTTTATAATTCCCTTTCACATTCCCCTTCACATTCCCTTTCACGTTGGCTTCAATTATTTTTTGTTCCTTGTGTCGTATCAATTCTCTCCTTTTTTCTCTCTTTATCCTTTCGTCAATTTCTCTCTTATTTTATTATTCAGCCTGCCATATCGTATCTTCCTACCTTTTTAGTTAGATCTTAGTTTTTGATTTTTCATACATTGTTTAACAATTCCCTTTCCATTCTGTTTTATCTTCCTACTTTCTGCTTTTCATTCCAGTTCTTTCCTTTCTTTTCCTTCAATTGGCTGTATTCTTCCTTCCTTTCCGTCTGATAAGCTGTTAGATACCATCGTTCAAAGCTGTCAACATAGGTTTCTTCTGTTCAAGTAAGTCAGTCTGGATATCTGACTAACTATGTATGTGTTGCCAATGGATTTAAATTGAGGTGCAATTTACAATGAATGTTTATGCTGAAGTTGTACCTACGTTGTTTAGTGTACATGCTTGCTTTCAGGGTTCGAACAAAAGGCAGAAAGTTGCCGATTCATTGATTACCCCTTTTTTCACATTCACTTCTTTGATCACCACCAACACGGAATGCTGCCAAAAAGCGTTAGTCTCGTGACGGTTTCTATTGAGTGACTATCCAAAACTGTTTGCTTTCTTTTTTTTCTTTCGTGTCTTTTCTTTTGTCGATTCATTCTCCTGTGCTTCTTCCTTCCTTCATTTTTTCTCATCGACTTTTCTTTTTCTCTTCATTCTTTATCATTCGTTCTTTCTTTCCTCCTCTGATATTCTGCTTTGTCTATCTCTTTTGCTTCTTTCCTCACCTTGGCTTTCTTCCTCTCTTCCTCTCTTACATCCTTTTTCTCTGGTCTTCTACTCTTGCTCTCTCTTTTTCTTTCTTCCTTTACTTCATTTATATTTCCCCTTTCTATATCTCATTCATTTTTTCCTTCACGCTTCCTGTCTTTCTCCTTTTCTTTCGTTCTTACTTTCTTTGTTAGTGAGTTTGTTTGTATTTTGCCTTCTTCCTTCCAAAGTGATTTTCTATTTCTCTCTAACACTTTGTCGCTGCTTATTCTTTTCATACCTTACTTTCATATATCTTTCATTTTTCTTTTCTGTACTTATCACATATACAGGTTGCACCAATTTAGCAAGGGGGTTGAAAATTTAGATAGTCATTCCGTATTATATGCAGATCTTTTGAAAATTGAGGATTTAATTTACGATATACGTTTATACAAAAATTGGTCCCTAGTTTGTACTCGCTTGCTTTTGATTTTGAAATTCATTTTTTTCGTGATATAATAGAAGGCAGAAGATATGATTTATTCATTGATCACCCCTTTTTTCTGAATTGATCACCCTCAACACGGCATACTACCAAAATACATGATGGTTTCTATTTCGTAACTAACCGGGTCTGTCCTTTTTTGCCTTCCTTTCCTTAATCTTTTCTCCCTTCTTTTCTCACGGCAAATATTTCACCTGTTTTCCTGCTCAAGTTTTTCTTCATTCATCCAGCCTTGCTCATCAACATTTTAAGGCCATTTTCCGCTTTTCAAATTTCCCAGCACCTACTAAAACTCCCCGTATTTTACAATTTATGCCTGCCTCTGCGTATAAATAAAGAGTCGGGTAGCCGAGCGGCCAACAGAACCACGTATGGACGCGGCATTCCAAGTTCAAACTCTGACTGGGGTGGTTAGTGTTCACTTTGCTTTGAAAAAATTAAGTGAAATTTATTTTTTTTCTCTTAAGGACTTGCTGCTGTATCAAATATCTAGATCGTTCTTAGAATAGAAAGTGTTTTTAATCTATGCATTTACTTTGTGATGAAAAACAACATTTTCTCGATGCATTAACTGCATTTTGAAAAAAGGCAGGAAAATGCTGCAATCACCGCCTGAATATCCTGTTGACAGATACTTCCATCTATTCAGGGACAGTTGATGTTGGGAAAGATATTGCTTTGTGCAATAGTGCCAGGGGTGCCAGGTATTTGTTTGTCTCTTGGCGAGCATGTTCTCTGGTTGTTTGAAAACACGAGGTCTCAATCAACTATTCGAATGTCTTGCAACATTCCAGAACTTTTCACGGTGAATCTATATTCTCTATCGTTGGCAAAGTTTTCTCCTCAACTATCAGTGAAGTCATTATGCCACTTTCACAGCTTTATTTATTGCGCCCTTTGAAAAGGCATGGATTCATTTCTATTCTTGGATATGGATAGAATAGAACGGGATGAAATGAGTAACGTTATTTCGGGTGCTTTGGATTCCTAAGTATATTTAACGGATCAAAAATCGAGGCAGAGGCAGACAAATGTGAGATGTGTGAGGCTCGGACAGGAGCAGCCGAAAGGTATAATCTTAAAACTTCACTCTTTTTCTCCAAATATGTAAATAGGCCCATGTATTCATTATTATCAGTTTTTTTATAGTCCGTTATTGGACATAGACGTTCACCCATGATCACCAGATCTCTCTTTCATGAGCGTTGCAAAGCCGATACTTTCTGAACTTGTCTTGTTCGTGTCCTCATCTTCTATTCTGTTAGCCTCGGTTTTGCATGTGATCTTTGGGAATCCCTGTTGTGAGTCGTGATGTCCAGCGGTTACCTGTCATTCTTGCAACATAAACAGTTCGTTACTACTTGGGTTTTCCAATGGATTATACAATGTTTCGGACATTTTTTTGTAATATATTGTGCTATCTTACGATCCCTCGATGTGAGGTTGAGCATGATTCTTTCTTGTGTAAGTTACATGGTTTTCAGTTTGAAGATCAGTCGTGTACCTTTGAACACGAATACAAACTTACAGATGTACATGTCCATGAATATGTAACATGATCATGTACACTGAAAAAAGTGGAACGTAGTAAAACATGAAAAAATACTCTTAATTGTTACACTTAAATTCATTATGTTATATTTTTTGATGATATCTAATATGTTTTTAAGCATAAATTTACACTGCGACGAATTATCAGATCTAGGTTTTCAAATATTCTTTCTTCAAAGTATTTTTTCCTAGTCGATCCAAAGTGAAACACTTCTTCTGTGTAGATTATGGCATGTTTTTATTTGCATTTCCCTTTTTTTTCTACTTGTAATTTTAAAGAAAACAGATTTTTCCAGTGGGGTTCATGACAGGGTAGAAACGCTTCGAATTATCATGAATAGATTTAGTGTCAGCAAATGTTTTGTTTGACAAAGACAGATACTGTGAAGGTGTCCCACAGGAAATTTGATGAATCATCTTCATATCCAAGGAATGGATGTATCTAGTTCAGATTGGACATTTTCTCGAAGCTTCTCTTTACTTTTTGCTTGTCTTGTTTTTCTATATTTTCTTGATGTTTGAATTATTTTAACCCATCCTGCTGATTCCTCTTTCTTTTCTTATTGATAATTTTCAAAATTTTCAGTTACAATTTTGTATTTGATTTCTGATTTTTCCCACCTCTTACATCAGTTACTTCTTATACATATATGTTGTTTTTTTTCAAACTATTCATTTTCTTCCCATTTTTTTTTTACATTTTATATCATTCTTTTTCTCTTTCTTTCAATCATCCTTTCATCTTTTTATTTCTTTCTGCTTTCTTATTTTCATTTTTTATCTTCATTTTTATTCTTTTCATTCTTCCGTATCATTTTTTTAGTTCTTTTTCTATCTCTCTTTCTTTCTCTATTCTTTTTTTTTCTTCTTATTTTGATACTTCCCTTTTCTTCTTTCCTTCTTTTTCTTTCCTTCTTAGGTTTTCTTTCTCTCTTCCTCCCCTTTTTTCTCCTTTCTTTTTTTTTCGATATTGATCCTTTCTGTTTTTTCTCTTTTTCTTTCTTCCTCTCTATTTCTTTCCTTTTTTACTTACCAATGTTCAATCTTTTCGTTTTCCTTTCCCTTGCCCCACTCATTTGTTCTGTCTCCTCTCCATTCCACATTAGATTGCCAGCTTTCCCCCTGTGAGACTTTGATTCGTCTTTTTTTCATCGTTACCCCCATCCCCGGCCAAATAATATTTAATCTTATATTTCACAAAATCTTTCAAAGATTTCTAACTCTTCCTCCTCCTCTTTGTTCATTTTGATATCTTTGTCTAAAAAGAAATAAATATTTGTCCGCTTCCTTCTTTCATCCCTCTCTTCTCCTCTGTTTTTTTTCCTTCATCCGTTCTATCTCCCTTCCCACCCTTCTTTTCCTTCACCTTTTTTTCCTATCTCCATTTTCCTACCTTCCTTCTTCAATTTTTTTTCCTCTCACTTTTTTTAAAACCTTTTTTTTCCAAAATCTTTAATTGTTTCTTTTAATACGTGAAGCTTTTTATATCGTTTTTACCACAGTACATCATCCATTCCATGATCAGATCTCTCATTCTCGTCCTTTCTGTTATAGTCTTCTGACTTCTTATCCATCACAAATCTTTCAGTTCAATTATTCTCTATCTTCCCCCTTTCTTTATTCATTCTAAGACACTGTCGAACACTTTAGGGCCATCTCCTTGCCGTACATATTTGATCCATCATTAACATGACGTTTATTTTTAATTTTTTCCCTCCCTTTTGGGATCTCATTTGGAATTTGTTTTCTATTTCTTGCAAACAAATCATTTGCTTAGAAACAAACAAAAAAAAAACAAACAAAAAAAACAAAACAAAAAAAGGATATGGACGGTTCTTGATAGGTTCAACCTTTCAGCGGGTGGTGTTTAATTTTCTTTGTAACGAGAAAAAATGTTATAATATAGTGAGAGGATTTCTCTATGTTCGAGTCTATATTCCTTTGTGAAAAATATGAAGGCGGCCATCTTATTTCTATATGTATATATTTATCTCCATATAGTCGTATCTGATTTGTAAGCTTCGTTCAAAATGAACGATAATGAGGTAGGGGAGATGTTTTGGGACAAATATCCGAGTAGAGAGAGACTGCATGTCTTGGAAATCAGGATTCTAAACCGTTGCTTTCACCAGTGTCCAAAGATTGACTTACAACCCTGATTAGAGATATTGACAATAGGAAATGAATCTGTCGACAAATATCAACGTTTAGCAGGACAAATAGCGAAAAACGTTACGCACAAAGTGATGATCAAATCCATTCCAGCAGTTTTGGGGGATTAGTTTGTCGATCACATCATTGTAGCTCCACAAATCCTCTCCACACGCGACCAACAATCCAAATGAGCTACGGACTGTTTTCCCTTATATTATCTATTTATACATCTCAATGCGTTCCGGGTCACATTTTTTGGTCTACAAGTTTGCAAATTCTTAGTGCACCACGAGGTACCCACTGAAGATGTTATTTTTTCTTCCATCAAGAAAGTGCTTTTGGGGATATACATGGTCATGGTGAACCTACCATGCTTATTTTCTACAGTCATTTTGGACCAACTATTCCCATCTTCATGGTCATCATGGATCAACAATACCGATATGTATGGTCATATTAAACCTACAATGCCCATCTCTATGAACACCTTGGACCAACAATGCCCATCTCTTTAGTCATTTTGGACCGACAATCTATACTCATGGTGAACCTACCATGCTCATCTCAATGATCATCTTGGAACACCAATGAATGTCTCTATCGTCGTGTTTGACCAACAATGCTAATCTCTATGGTCATATTAGACCAACAGCGCCCATTGCTATGGTCATTTTTGACCAACAATACCCAAATCTACTGCTTTTTGATGATAATTTTAGATAGAAGATCTATTTTTAAAGATAATTTCTGCAAATCTTTTAAAATAATTAGTTCTGGTAGACGCACAGGTTCTGCATGATACGGATATATATCTATATTTTTTTTCTAATTTCACAACTACGATTGATGCAGGAAAAAAGGGATCAAAACTGCTCAACTATCCTAAGTCGCTCAAAGAACAAATGCAGATAAATCTTGTACATTCATTGAATGAAAAAAAAACTTACCAACAAAAGGCTCTGACATAGAGCACACGGTGAGAATCGAAATCACGATGAATAGCCTTTTAGACTGGTCTCCGAATAATTGCTCAACAGATGACGCCCTCTTGATGTTTCCTAAATTAATCAATATGGTTCAAGAATCAACCATTGAGAACCAAACTCACCGTCAATGGTTGGCAAGACATCAATTTTTGTCTCTTTTAAGGAATAATTTTGGTTAGCATCAGTCGTTTTTCATTTTCGGGCGTACCTGGTTCTTGGGATGCATCTTTTGTGCGCATCCCAATTAAACAAAGGTATGAGCCAGTCAGAATCGGCTATTATTTACACTGCCCACACATACGTGTGCGAGAGACGAAATTCAACCAACCGTTTAAATGTTTCTGTCGTGAAGAAGCAAGTAAATAACATGTCTAATTCATAGAGATTCTACGTCTATCACAGAAGCTCTTCATTCAATTAGAAGAGGTAGAGTCTGCTGAGGTGAACGCTGGGACTGAGAACTCATGGCGTACAGAACATAGCTTATTGATTGACACGCAAACATGGGGAGTTAAATTATATTATTAAATTATATAAATGACTCTGTATTGGAAAAACAATATGCTACGGATAAACGCCATTGTTTCAACACTTTGGAGGGATCTATGAGTCCTGTTATAACAAATTTGCCGATTTTGTACGGATTTGTATCGATAAAAAAATGACTTTGTATTACCTTTAAACAGTCTAATGTCCCATGTTACAGTTGGTGGCATTTTTAAGGGTGTAATTGTTTTAGTTAAAAAAAAAATGCACGACAATCTCCATGTGTAGTTGATGCAAACAAATCTCTGGATAGTCTAGCAAGAATATAAAGACAAACGTATTGTTAGGACGCATGTGACATCAAATAATACCGTTAGAATGAGTCACGTTGCAACAAAAATACACAGTTTATTGGGAAAAAAGCATTGTTTGACGTCAATCGCCCAAAGCTATTGCTGCACTTTGTCGAGAAAAAGCTTTTAACACCATTTTACATGTCTAGCCAGGGATATCGAGGGGGCGGACGTTAGAAAAGAAAGAACATCTTAACTATAAGAAATACAAGCCTGTGTTCGTGAACGCGTATTAAATTACTTATGCCGCTTCGGATGACTTATTCTTTTAGAGATTCCGTACATAACCATATTTATCGACAGATAACATGCAGAGTGGTTACTTTATTTTAATTCATTTTATTTTATTTTTTTGAGTAATAGACGAGAATAAGTTTACTTGGCACTGTAGATGTGTTACTAGCACTCTACTTCTTAGTTACACGAAGACACCGTATAATTTCATTCATATCTGAAGCTTATTTTTGGGAGTGTGAAAACTATCTAGTCCACCCGTGAGGAAATAGATTTCGGCGGATCTATTCCAAATACTACAC